>CAWUFW010016402.1:0-311531 GCA_963921515.1 Calotriton arnoldi | reverse complement strand
ATGCGTTTCAACCTGTACAATTTCAGGTCATCATCAGGACCGGGTTACTGGAATACGATGAGTGCTGTATAAGGGGATAAGAGGAGAAAGGGGGGAATGAAAAACAGGAGGTCCCCGTCTGGAGCAAGGAGTAAAGCGAAAGGAGAGAATGCTACCTGTGGAGGTTGCGGGGTAACCTTATGAGTAGAATAAATCAAGTCAAGGCAGAAAGTCTTCCTGAAAAGGTCTGTGGGGAAAGGGAAAATAATTAGAGTACCAATGAATGAATGCATGGGACAGAAGGGGTGAATAAAAGCAACCAGGAATGGTTGTGCGAGGGATAGAAAGGCAATCGGGTAAAGCTTACTGCGTGGGATACTGTCGGAACACGAAGGTTTCCATGTTATGTCAAAGGCATGCAAGATCCAGATCAATGGATCCGAAAAAGCACGGCAAGGAAATCTGCTGGTGCCATGACTGAAAGGGTAAGGGAGGAAAAGGGATTAGAAATGTCCGCTCGTAAAGGCGGTTAGGAAGAATGTGAGGAAGAGGTTTAGGTAATTATCTGGTTGGTAGCAGTTACGCGCTGAGTCTGAGGGATTCCAAAACAGATGAGGCGTGTAGAAGGGAGTCAATCCGGGTTGCAGGTGACCAGCAGAAGTCTTGCACGAGAGGCAAATGAATTCAGCCGTGCGCCGTGTTCAAGGTCGCAGTCAGGACACATGAGGCGGCTTTCAGGAATTGTACTCGCTCACAGGGGTTAACGTGAGGTCATACAGGGAGTCAAAGGAAAAAACTAGGCCGGGGAAGAACGAGGGTCGTGCTAGTCAGTACCCCCGGGGGAGGAGTATGAAAGGAGTGAAGTCGGAAAAGGAACACAAGGTAGTTGAAAGCAGTAAGGGAAGGGAGACAGTTTGACAAGATTTGCGAACTTACATGAAGTGCAAGAAGTCCAATATGTGTGGTGTTGCAAGTTCACAGTGTGCGCGAATTAAATTATACATTACAGTTAACAGCAATCACTGTATAAACTGGAACAGTACATTTAAATAAAAAGGAAAAAACAGCAATGGCTTTCTAGTCACGATATAGCCCCCAGATCTGCAAACGGTATACAGTTTATAGCAGTATCTTTTTAACGGGTATCATGATGCAAAGGAGGATGATATCAATATGTGTAAGGATCGCACCCATCTGGGTGTCTTCATAGCGTGTGTAAGAGGAAAAACAGACTGTGACCAGTGTCCACGGGACAACCGTCTGGTATATACACTAGAATAGCAGGATCAATATACAGTAAAATCCACATGGAAAAGTCCACTCAGTCCACTCAGCGGGTGTCCTTGTACAAGGGAGTGAATATGTGTGAAACACATGTATCCAGGTATCATGTTTAGCTAGTATGAGAGGGAGAAGGAGACAGTGACCAGTGTCCACGTGGCAACCGTCTGGCGTGTGAATGGAATGAAACCCAAGGAGCGGGGGTAGAGGGAGGGGGCTGGCTCAATGGGTGTCAATAGTGGTGTTCCATTTGTCCAGGGTATTCAATCCCTGATTAACAGAGTCACATTGTGCGATCCATCTGCATTCGCATTTGTTAAGAAGCAGTTGTAAGTTGCCTCCACGCAAGGGCAGGGTAGGTTGGTCAATGACCTGCCAGATCAAATCAGTCTATGAATGTTGTTTTTCAATGTAGTGTGAGACTAGAGTGGCAGTCTCAATTTTGCATTTAATGTGACTCTTATGTTGTATGATGCGTCATTTGATCATTTGGGTAGTTTGGCAAATGTAAATCAAGTCACATGGGCAATGGATGGCGTAAATTACATTTGTCGTGCGACAGTTGGAGAACTGTTTAAGCTGGTACGCGCTGTTCCTGACCGTGAAATCTTTGGTGTTTATGGTCAGGGGCAGGCTACGCAAATCTGGCATTTAAAGTGTCCAAGTATGGGTGGTAGACCCCATAGCGAGGTAATGGATGTGGTATTTTTGTTGGTGTCGGGCCAGGTGACAGGCCGTACTATTTGGTCAGACAGGTTGTTGCTCCTCTTATAAGAAAACAAGGGGGTTCCTGAAATATGGTTTGTGTGCAGAGCACATTCCAGTTCTTTTTTATTATTTTACTGACTTTATTGCTTGAGGGACAGAAGGTGGAGACAAAGGGAATGCGTCTATTGACACGTTTGGTGCTTGGTGATAGGAGGACGTCCCTGTGGCAATACCATGCGCGTTTGCAGGCATGGGAAATCAGGTGTTTAGGATAGCTATGACTAGTGAGTTTTTCAGACAGGATAGCTGCTTCACGGAAGTAATCCTTTTTCCACTTACAGTATCTTCGTATACGAAGGAACTGACCAAAATGAAGACCATCACGCAGGCCATGTGGATGGTAACTGGAGTAAAGAAGGAGCGTGTTGAGTTCTGTAGGTTTGTGGAACAAAGGTTCCGATGGAACCCTCTTCCGCATGAAGGGTCAGTTCCAAGAATAGCAGGTCATTTGATCTAGATTCGGATGTAAATTTTAGATGGGGCTGCCAGTTGTTGAGCCAATCAATGAAAGTGGATAGATTGTCAGCCGTGTCATTCCAGAGTAGCAGAAAATCGTCAATATATCTGCACCACAAGCCGATTTGATTGAGGAAAGGGTTCGCTGGGGTGAGGAAGTGTGCAGTTTCCAAATTGTGTACATAAAGTATAGCAAAATTGGGCGCAAAACAAGCTCCCTTAGAGACGCCCTGGACCTATAGGTAGAATGTGTCTTTATACAAAAAGTAGTTGTTGTTTAGAGCAATGCGTAGTAGGTCTATTATGAATTCAGTGGGGATACGTGTAGGTTTGGGACGGTTATCGAATAAATTCTGGATGATCTGTAGACACTCGTTGTGGGGAATGTTGGTGTAAAGAGACTCAATGTCTAAGCCGACCATCAGATCAGTCTCGATGTTGAATGGTCTATTCTCAATTAGGTTGATAAGGTCAGTGCTGTCCCTTATAAAGGTATCTGTGAGAGTGACAAATTCTTTGAGAATGGCATCTATGTACTTGCCATGGGGTTCCAGAATAGAGCCGCAACCAGATACAATCGGGTGGCCAGTGGGATTGGTAGTGTCCTTATGAATTTTGGGAAGGACATAAATGACTGGGGTCCGTGGATGGGGGTTATGGAGAAAAGTTTGTTCTTTTTAGGATATAATGTCTGAAAGTAAAGCACGATCAGTGACATCCCGTATTTGACTGCGGATGTTGTGTAGAGGGTCTGATGGAAGGGTCTGGTAGTGGGTTTCATTAGAGAGTTGTCTCATAATTTCTGCATCATATTTGTCTGTGTGCATGATGACGATGCCCCGCCCTTATCAGCTGGTTTTATAATTATTTCCTCAGTGTGGGGTGTTGGTAGTATAGGAAGTGAGGCGCCCTGCTGCTTATGTGTGTAATAGACTGGGTTTCTAGTACGTACGGTGCTGATAGGAAGGGAAACACCCTATAACCTCTAAGTATGTAATGGAAAGGATCTTCCACAAAACAGTGAACAAAAGTCCTATGCACACGTATATCAGTTCTTAATGAGAGTTCATAAAGTTCTATGAGCAAAAAAGATCATTAAAGTCCAAGTGGATTTGTTCTTTGTCTTTTATTCCGTGTGACATCAAAAAGCAACCAGCCAACACGTGTTTCGTCACAGTGGGAAGTATCCCGTGACTTCTTCAGGGCTGTATTTCATATGTGTTGATTCTTCTGCGTCACTCCGCCGGTGATAATTCCGACCCGGCTGGGCAAAAAGATAAAAGTGTGGTGGTTCGCTGAGGCCGCAGAACTCAGCGTACTCGCTGTAGATCAAGGAACGTACAAAGCGGTCTATTTAACCTTTCTTTGACATTAGGGCACGGTCCACGCTGGATCACCGTTATCTAGGTGCTTCCTTGGACACACACTATTTCAACCTACCCACAGGATTACCGTTACTTAGGTACCTTCAATGACACTCGACTTAACTCAACGGCAGAACCACCACGCTTTTAGCTTTTATCTTTTTGACCAGCCGGGTCGGAATTTTATTATTTTAATAATCAGCTGAGTGACTACCAGACTCCCTCGAATGCCCTGGTTACATGAGCAGTAAGCACGGCTGCATTGGAAAGCTGTGAGTCGAAGGCACTCGTTTAGGTCTGAGGTAGGCAGGCTATGATTTGAAAAGGTCTGAACCACCTCGAACTGTGCGGTGGTCTTAGTCACTGCTATGCATGCCAATGAATAGACCATCCTGAGGCAGGAGACTCCAGCTTTGTTTTAGCTGCCTCCCGCTTCCCCACTGCTGGCACCGGAACAGCCCGACTCCAACACCCAGGCCTGGCCTCACAGCTCGACTGCCCCACAATCGTATGATCCTGTTTACGGGGCCCAACTGCGTGCCCGTCTGTCCTAGCCACACCAGCCTACCAGAAATCAGGACACCAAGGGCTTGGAGCGGAGCAGAACGGCGCTGGAGTTAATCTGGTCAGTGCGCTGCCTGCCCCAGCCCGGGGTGCACATCCTCTCGCCTGTCTCTCAAAGCCATGTGTGTGGAGATGGGGGTGCAGCCCCCAGGGACAGGCTGAGGAACAGTGAGGTAAGGGGGCAAGACAGCTGTGGCTGCTTCCAGTGCAGACCGCAACTCTGCCTCACCAGGGAGCCAGTGACCTGGACGACAGTGGGATTAACTAGGTTGGGGAAAAAATGATGCATCACCTGGAGCCTGGGACCACAGTAGTGACGTCACAGTGCTGGAGGGGGCTCCTAGTAGAGCTTTTGGAGAAAGAAAAGTGCGGGTACCGTAAGGGGGTTGTCGCAGATCGTCGAGACGCCACATTGCCCACTGGGTGCTTTGTTGAGTTATTATTCCTACCGCAAAATTAAGCAAAAAATAAATAAATAAATAAAAATTGCCCGGTTCTCTGATGACAGCGCTCGGCGCAGAACAGTGCAAACTGAGAACAGAAGGAGGCCGGGGCGGAGACAGACACTACAGCTGAGACCAACTCAGGTCCACTCCGAACTTTTTCCGTTCCAGCCGGTGGGCCGCGCACGCAGTTCGCACTCACCTGAAGCTCCGGGCTCCCCGGCAGCGCTAGCTGCAAATGTGGACAAATTAAACTCTAGTCTGGCTGGGACTCAGTCTCCACGTGACGGCTGGTAACTGTGCCGCCCGGTAATTGAAACAATGTAGCCAGCCCTTCCCAGAGCGAGCTGCCTGAACGGCCCCCAAGCCTGCCACAGCAACACGCACTGCCAGCTAATACAAAATTTGCAGTGGTACTTAAGCAGAGCTCAGGCTTCTTGAAAGCTGAGGAGGCGCTATAATGCGTGACAATGCATTTCAGTGTGGTGACGCGGACCACCACACTGAAATGCGTTAGTCTAACGCCTGATTCGTGGTACTTGGCAGGGCTGTAGGGAGATGGACCGTCTCAAGAGAGTTTGGGGTTTTCACCTTTCATTTACATTAGCCATCTGAGAAGTCTGTGGTCAGTTTGGATTAGAAACTGAGTCCTGAACAGGTAGGGTCTCAGTTTCTTCAGGGACCATACCACAGCAAAGGCCTCCCACTTAATAGGACTCGAACGCTGCTCCCTGGGGATTAGCCTTCTGCTTATAAAAGCAACAGGTTGGTCCTGGCCATCATCATTGGTCTGGGAGAGCACTGCTCCTATCCCTGGCTTAGAGGCATCAGTCTGCACAATGAACTGCTTGAAGTAGTTGGGAGCCTTGAGGAAAGGTGCTGAGCACATTGCTTCTTTCAGGGTGTCAAAAGCCTTTTGACAGCCAACTGTCCAGTTCACTTTCTTGGGCATCTCTTGGAGGTAGGTTTTGTGATTGGGGTCACAATGGACCCATATCCCTTCACAAACCTCCTGTAATACCCAGTCAATCCAAGAAATGCCCTGACTTGGGTCTGGGTTGTGGGAGCCTCCCAGTCCAGAATGGTCTTGATCTTGGGTTGCCAAGGTTGTACTTGGCATTCACCCACAAGTGACCCAAGTAAACAACAGTGCCTTGTCCTATCTGACATTTAGATGCCTTGATAGCCAGGCCTGCAGTTTGCAGAGCCCGTAGAACCTTCCCCTTGTGAATCAGTTGATCCTGCCAGGAGGAGCTAAAGACAGCAAGATATGCTGCACTAAAGCTTTCAAACCCAGCAAGAACTTGGTTCACCAACCTCTGGAAGGTGGCAGGGGCATTCTTCTGACTGAAGAGCACAACAGCGAACTGATAATTCCCATCAGGTGTGGCGAATGCTGTCTTTTCTTTGGCTCCTGGTGGTCATGCCAATCTGCCAGTACCCTGCAGTCAAGTCAAAGGTGCTGAGAAATTTGGCTGCCCCTAGTTTATCTATCAATTAATCAGCTCCGGGTATGGGGTGAGCATCTGTCTTAGTGACAGCATTGAGCACTTTGTAGTCCATACAGAACCTCATCTTTCTTTTGCTATCCTTCAGATGTGAGGTTTGGGGACTAAGCCCACTGGACTGGTCCAAGAACTTTCAGAGGGTTCAATAACCCTGAACTCCATCATCTTGCTGACCTCAGCTTTGTTGCTTTCCATAACTTGGTGAGACTGTCAATAGATTTTGGTCTTGACGAGCAAGCTGTCTCCAGTGTCCACATCATGAGTACACCAGTGTGTCTGACCAGGGGTTAGGGAGAAGATCTTAGTATACTGTTGCGGGACATGCCTGCAGTCAGCCTCCTATTGGGCAGTGAGGGTTTCAGAATAGACAACTCATCTACTGACCCATGTTGAGGGTTGTAGGAGAGGTGGTCAGGGAGAGGTTCACACTCCTTTTCCTGATCCTCATCAGTGTCCAACAGCATGGACACATCATCCTTGTCACAGTAAAGTTTCAGGTGGTTCACACGGATCACCCTCTTGGGGTACCTGCTGGTGCCCAGGTCTACCAAGTAGGTGACCTCACTTTTCCTCTCTAGGATAGAGTAAGGACCACTCCATTTGTCCTGTAGGGCCCTTGGGGCCACAGGCTCCAACACACACACCTGTTGCCCTGGTTGCAACTCCACCGGTGCAGCTTTTTGGTCATACCACAGCTCCTGGAGCTCAAGGTTTTTGGATGCCTTTTCCATGTACCCTGCCAACATTGAGCTAATATCTAGTACATAGTCCACCACATCTTGTTTAGCTTCTTTTACAAGGGCAAGTGGTCTCCTCACAGGATGGATAAACAGACGTTCAAAGGGGGAAAACCATACTCCCTTCTGAGAGACTTCCCTGTAAGCGAAGAGAAGGCATGGCAAGAGGAAATCCCATCTCCTTTAGAGTTTTTCAGGGAGCCCCATGATCATGCCCTTGGTTTCTTGGTGGTAAGTGGCAGTGAATTATTTGTAGTTCACTCCACACTCATCTCACATGTGCTTCAGGTCTGCAGACATGAAGTTGATACCTCTGTCTCACACCATCTCCTTAGGAAATCAGACACCAATGAGGGCCTTGGCTACTGCAGAAGCTGTAGTAGTCCTAAGGGGAGTTGCTTCAAGATACCTGGTAGCATGAGCCACTTCTACTAGTATGAATTTTGTTTCCTGATGCTGTGGGGGCGGGGGGTTCTAGTGGACCCACTATGTCCACTCCAACCCTTTCAAAGGGAACCCCAACCACTGGTAGTGGAATTAAGGGGGCCTTTGGGTGCCCACCTTTCTTGCCACTGACTTGACAGGTGACACAGGAGCTGACAAACCCCTTTACTTTCTGGGACATCTGGGCCAGTTGAAATGGCTGACAAGCTTTTCCCTGGTTTTAGTCTGGCCCAAGTGCCCAGCTAGGGGGTGACATGGGCCAAAGTGAGTAAAAACTCCCCATACAGTTGAGGCACTTCCACTCTCCTAGTGGCACTAGGCTTGGGGTCTCTGGCCTCTGTGTACAGGAGTCCTTCCTCCCAATAGACCAGGTGGGAGCCACTGGCATCTCCCTTTTCCTGGTCATCAGCTTGCTGTCGCAGGCTCTCAAGAGTAGGACAGACTTGCTGCTCAAGGCACAGGTGTTCCCTAGAGGGTCCCCCTGGGCCTAGGAGCTCAACCTGGTAAGGTCCAAGTTCCATGGGCTCAGTTCCCTCTGGGGCTGACAAGCCCTCTCCTCTCTGCTTGCGTAGAAGCTGGTTTCCCAGTCTTCTTACCTTCCTCTTGGGAGGTTGGGCCATCCTTTCAGGCTCCAACACTCCTTGTTCACCTCGTGGGCTCGAGTTTGTGCTCTTGTCTTCACACACACACACTATCTCAGGGATTTGCAGCATGGCTGCATGTGTCTTTATTTCTACCTCAGCCCATGCTGACGTTCCAGATCATTTCCAAGCAGACAGGGGGCTGTGAGTTTTGGAGAGACCATTACCTACTTCAGGCCAGCAACCCTCCCCCGCCCCCAGTCTAATGTCACCATAGCCATGGTATAGTTAGTAGTAACACTGTCAGCATTGGTGACTGGATAGGTTTTTCCAGTCAGGTTTTGCTCTGGGGAAACCAGTGTGTCTCTCACCATAGTGACACTGGCACCTGTATCCCTCAGGGCTTCTATCCTGGTCCCATTCACTAAGGGGTATTGTAAGTACTTTTTAAAATTAGTGGGGCGGACAGCCAAAGTGGCTATCCCTCCCTCCCCTTCAGAGACTAGAACAGCCTCAGGGTGAACCCTGAATTGCCCTGGGCACACTGTTGATCCCATCTGGAAATTTGCCATACCAGTAGAAACTGGAGGGGGACTAAGGACATTCTTGTTGGGACAGGCAGCCTCTCTAGTAGGGTGTCCAACCTTCTTACATGCACAACACCAGGCCTTTAAGGGTTCAACGTTTTTCCCCTTATATCCACCAGTGGACTGGGAAGACTTCTGGGAGCCACTCTCCTGAACAGGTTTTTGAGGGCCTTTAGAAGACTCTTGGTTTATAGCTTTGGTGGGATCACCCCTTTCTCCTGGCAAGGTTTTGTAACCCCTTTCTTTTGGTCACCCCAGTGCAAGTTTTTGGTCACCCTTGTCTTGACCCAGTAGTCCGAGTTCTTTACCAATTCTTGGGGAGAAATAAGACATAGGTCTACCATATACTGATGCAACTTTTCGTTAAGGCAGTTACTTAATATGTGTTCCTTCATAAACAAATTATAAAGTTCTTCATAATTACGCACTTTACTTCCAGTTAACCAGCCGCCTAGTATTTTTACTGAGTAGCCTACAAATTCCACCCAGGACTGACTCTGGGATTTCTGAGCCCCCTGAATGTAATTCAATATTCCTCAGTTGCGAGTACAAATCCCTCAATCAGGGTATCCTTCATGAATTCATAGGATGGAGCTTCTGCTTTGCTCGATGTAATCGATGAAAATTTACGTGGAATCCCAACCAAAGTGTCCAGTCAGTCTTTGGCTTCCTCTGGGGTGGCAAAGAAGACTACTTTTCCCTCATATTGTACCCTTAGTTTTGCACGTATCATTAGGCTGTAACGGAGATCACACTCCTGTAGGCATTTCTTGGTTGGCAATGAAGTCCCTGCAGAGGTCCTGCACCCTTCGGGTGTAGTCCGATAAGATCATAATGTTTCTGCCAAATGGGAAGCCCCGCAGATCCTCACATGTTGCAAAATCACGTCCCTGTCTCTAAAGTTAAACAGTTGGGCAATAAAAGCGCAGGCAGCACCCCTAGCTTACCCACTGGTGCCAATGCACCGTTAGCCCTCTCATTGGTGAAAAATCTAGAGAACCGTCTATGCCTCAGGGCCGTCGTGATCTTGTCCTCGAGGAGCAGTTCTACGGACTGCCCATCCGCCCTCTTGGTGAAGGGTGTTCCTCCTTGAGTGCCCTTCCACATCTTCAATCCTTTCTTCCATGCGTGATATGAGCGTATGGAGTGTGGACACAGTCTTCTTTAGGGCCTCCACTTCTTGTTGGAGCACTGGGACTTGCTCCTCTGCCTCGGTGACCCTCTGCAGGATGTTGCTGCATCCAGCACGAAGTAGGTCCACCTCAAGAGCCACTGTGTCATTCTTCACCACCATGACCTCTCGGGATCCCTTTATTTCTGCCATGGTATCTGCCATCGTGGGGAACCCAAGTCCACTGGGGGAGCTTGCTTCGCCTGCTCTCCCACAGTGTCTTCTAGAGGCAGTGGGTGGGTGTAGTTATCAATTTTGTTGGTCTGTACAGTCTTCCGCAGGTTTATCCTTTGTCATTTGCGTTCCCCGAAAAGAAGAGGGCTCCTTCTGGTTCCGTTGTCCGGTAGGGTCCCACCTCTGATCTCCAAGGATCCTGGTCTCAGACAACAGATCTCCTTGCGTGAGGCAGTTCAGGGCCCATGGCCCCATCTGGGCACAGTTTAGGACACCAGCTACAAGTATGACTTCCTCACTATCTGCAGCCGCACAGGCATTGCATAGGCTCAACAATGCACCCCCTCCCAGGCAGTTCTCGAGAGCATGGTGGGCCAAGATGAGACCACTTACAGACAATGGAGGATGAGCACAGTCTCTCGTCTCTCTTACAGGAGCTAACACGCATAAACCCTGGAGTTCAAGGGTTATCTGTGGTCAATGTAGACTCACCCGGGCCTCATTACTCCCAGGTGACAGGGCCCTGCCACTAGGGCTTACCCACTGGCATTTGCCTTCCTACGCCGCTCTCCTGCGCTGTGTTTAGTCCCCCAACCAGCCCCTCAAGACCCAAAGGTGTTTGCAAACACTAGGGCCAGCACAGTACTCAAGCACGCCGACTTTACCCTGCAGTCCGGTTCTCTGCTTCTCGGGGACTCGAAGGTCCCAAAACTGGCAGCAAATGGGGGAAGACAGTTCGGGGGGGTCAAGGCTGACCTGAGGCAAGCGGTTTTGGGGAGTTTTATGTAGGATAACAGTCGGATTAATATTCTGCCAGTAGGAGCTCTGGGGAAGCACATTTTACCAATCCACGCCCTCCGTATTGTGCGACTTACCACTCAAACCCAACACACCTTCCATCACATGTAGAGCACAACTACCACTGACATTTTCCTCACTCTCTGAGGTATTTATTTGATACTTATTGAGTGCTGCAAATCACCCTGTTTTTAGTCGCTGTAGCGAATCTTCAGACAGGAGTTAAGGTAAGGATTTTGAAAATAAACTAAGGCAGATTAAAACATCCATGTTTTAAGAGCTTTTTTGAACCATCTATAATCAGTGTTAGCACGGAGATGTGATGGGAGGGCCAAATATGAAAATGATTTGCCCCCAATTCTGGCGGTACGAATACGATAGGGATGTAGCAGGTGTTTCCCACTGGACTGGAGACTCCTAGTGGGGGCATACCAGTTAAGTTTATACTGTAGAGACCGAGGACCATTGCCACATAGGGATTTGTGGGCCAAACAGAGGAGTTTAAATCGTACACAATGTTTTATTGGCAGCCAATGTTAGCTTCTTAAAATGGGTACTGAAGGTGATAGGGTGGAAATTTGCATACTAAGCGTGCTGCAGTATTTTGGACCACCTGGAATTTTGAGAACAGTCTATAGGAAGCTGGCTCTGTATATACTATACCAAAGTAAGGTATAGTGCGCACAGAGTCCAGTGGATCACCAGAGGTATAGCAGAGGCTAAAGTAGATAATACCCTACTTTTTTTGTGGTAGTGTGGTTGAGCAGTCGGGCTTCTCAGGAGGGTGTGTTAAGAATTTATTATATTCACTCAATCAAGAACTAATGGCACACACTCAGAGACTGAATCCAGACAAATTAGGCAAGTATAAAAAAAGGTATACTTATGTTTTATTTCTAGAACCAAGCAGGACTTGCTACAGGTCAGTAGAATACACTTTCAAATGCAAACTTTTACATGAAAATGCAACGGGTTGAAATTGGATTAGTTGCAGGTTTGTATTGGCTTTTAAAACAGTTCAGAATACATTGAGATTACATTTCGATCACTTTTCAGTTTATTCGACTACTTTGGGTGATATGCCTACCTATCACACCACAGACCATACAATAGTCAGTTCAACACAGAACGTTTTTGGAAGAAAAATCACAACATGGGTTCCTATAGAAGGAAAGAATGTTATTGGTTTGCAGGTAAGTAAACGACCTGCAAGAATAGTTGTTGGGGGGTTAGAACCAAGGATCCCAAAGGTTCACAGAGGCACCCAAGTTGCACCACCAGTGGCACTAGGGCAGCCAGGTGCAGCGTGCAGGGGCCCAATGTTAGCCAAAGGGGCTACGGGGCCTTCGGTCAGGGGCTGCTTATGAGCAGGCCACTCGGTTGTGGGAGCAAGGCTCCTGGGATTAGGATCAGCACTGCAGGGTCCTACAATCAGCACAAGAGCTGCACCACCAGCAGCATGGAGGCGGCCAGATGCAGGGTGCCAAGAAGACATCAAGAGGCCTGTTGGTTTAAATGGAGATCTCCAGTTCAAAAGAAGGGCTGCAGGCTCGGTCAAGGAGGTTTCCTTAGGGCAACCACTGGTAAGAGAGGTAAGTTGGAGGGATGAGGGATGCCTGGACACTGTCGGCTGGGCAACCCAAGGTCGTGGGGCATCGGGTGCAGGGGTGTCTTTTGGTGTTGGGTGTTCTTACCAGCTCCGGTCGGGGAGGACCCCTCAGGTTGAGGATGCAGGAGTCAGGCAGCAGGTCGAGGCAGGTGAGGGATCACGAGATCCCAGGTCAGGGTCACTGGGGAGACCTCCTTGTGGTGTTGGGCCTCTCAAACTCGGGCAGTGGGCATCGGGTGCAGGGTGGTGCAGAACCGCGGATTTGGGTACATCCGGGTTCTGGGTTGGAGTATTGAGTTGAGCAAATCCGGTGCTCATGGGAGACAGAGTCTGTTTAGGAAGGACAGAGCAGGTCCGGGTTCTGGGTGGCGGATGGCTGCTGGACAAGCTAGGGTTTTCATGGGTGCAGGTCGAAGTCGGGACAGGCTGGTAGGGCTGGGGCCAAAGCAGTAGTCATCCTCCTCTTCCTACCTCAGCATGGCTCTTTGGTCCTTCTTCTTTCTTTTGCTTCAATCTGAGGAGGCAAGGTTCAAGGTCGCCCCTAAATACTACATTTAAGGGCATTACAGGGGTGTGTAGGTTGGGTCCAATAGGTCCCTTCCTTGGGGTGAGTAAACCCCCTATTATGCCATCCTCCAGTGGGAGGGCTGCATGAGCCTCTGTCTGGTTGGTTGGGTCCCCTCATCTTCAAGATGTCGGGGACTCAGAGGTGTGCTTCCCCTCGCCTCCCCCACCTGAGGGGTGGGGCTGGCAAAGGTGGGCACACCTCTCTCCCTACCTTGGTTTTCCCTCCGATTCTCCCACCTAAAGTAGGGGTCAAAACCAGTGGAAGCCAGTTGCTGGGGGCAGCAAAAGCCAGGGTCATCTAACAAAGGCGGCAGGCATTTGAAGTTTCCCCTTCATGGACCCCTTCATGGACCCAGCCTATCCTGGGGGAGGAGGCATGACACCTCTGCCCAGGATGGGCTTTGTTCATGGACCCAGAGAGTGGAGGCCCTTACCCAGGGGTCCAGAAACCTGTCTGGTGGTGGTAAATGCCAGGTAGCCATTCAGGAACCACACCAGAGCTGGCCTTTTTTCAGGGGGCATCTTTAAGATGCCCTCTGAGTGCATTTCACATTACATCCCACACTGGCATCAGTTGGGTTTAATGCACTGAGAAGTTTGCTACCAAACTTCCCAAGTTTCAGTAAAGCCAGTATGGAACTGTGGAGTTCGTAATGACTAACTCCCAGACCATATAGTCTTTATGGCTTCACTGCACTTACAATGTCTAGGAATGGACTTTGACATTGTAGGAGTACAGTGCTCATGCGACTGTACCCTCACCTGTGGTCTAACGCACCATGGTAGAGGTGTGACTTATCTATGCCACAGGGAGTGGGTTGCAGGCATGGCACTCAGGGATGTGTAAACCAGAAATGGTAGAATGCTCTCCAGTGTAATCCAACTTTAAAAAGATTTTTGTGCTCAACGGCGTTTAAGGCGTGCAAGCATGATTCGCGCTTCGCCTGTCCGCTGTGCTGCAATGAATACAAATGGAGCCTCAATCAGATCGCCAAACCGGCTGCTTAGCCATATACATACAGGAATCAAAAGAATCCAAAATCTTTAGCCAGTTCATCTCAATTTAATCATCATTTTGGTCAACATTTTCTCGTATTTTATTCACAAAGTTTCCATAATTCTCCAATTCATTTTGCACTTTATTTTCAAAAATTGCACTTCCAGGCTTTGCACAGTAGCACGAGTGAGTTCACATGTCTCAGTATTTTTAAAAGTACCCAATGCATTTTGGGATGATTCCCTTCCTCAGGGGTATCTAAAATACAAGATTTCATAAAAGAACCCATTAGTATCATCAACATGACCTTAACTAAACTGAAAAAACTAATGCACCTACAAACTCTCTAAACATTCTGCCTAGTGCATTGAAATGATTACATACTACGTGCAAATCGTAACATGCTTTTACCCAACACAAATTTGTGACCTACCAACCCTTCGATTAAAAAATGATCCTCATTGGCAACAAGCTACTCGAAAACCCACATTTTTAAGTCAAAATAAGACCTCCACAATGACCTTTACCCAGTGCATTAAAAAACAACTGAAACTCCATATTTACAGGTGTAAATCCTTCACTCAGAGAGAGCAGCCCATTATAACAATGTCCATGAGTCAGCTTACAGCATCTTATGCTTGACTACATTCGTGTCTCAAAGTGGACCGATACAACAAAGCCCAATCTTCTTTGAGTGGTGGCGACATGTTTAAATTCCTGTCAGTCATGTCGTTCTTCCATCAGCTTCAAGAGAAGCAGCCCCGTTCCCGATTATATTAAAAATGGACAACTGTGGGGGGCGTGGCCATGCAAGATGGCTGGGTGGACGTGATCCACACCAGCTCCGGAGCCTCATACCTGTCGGACACAGATTCCAGATAGCCAGAGTTCGCAAAAAACAGTCAGGAAGGTGGAGTAACTGGAAAGGGAGCACGGGAGACCCAAATCCGGCTCACAGATGGCATGGATTTATTTAAATTCCTGAAGTGGTGCGGAGCGGAGCACACAAAATGGCACTAATGGCTGTGTCTGTTTGGAAACGGAGGAGCGGGTGAAGACCAGCGGACGTGCGTCTTCCCGAAAGACGGGCAACATAAGAGCAACACACCAGCAAAAGAAGCGCTCTGATTGCCAGGGGGTCCGACGACAGACTGCCCGCAGCGGGGAAGTGCCCTCGCAAGCCTGAAGGTTGTGTGGCCCGGGAGCACCCCCAGGCGAGAAGTCAGAAACCTACCCGACTGGCCGATGAGGTGAGTGGGGGGTCGCGTGGTCGGAGCGGCGCGCTGAAGAGGTCCGGTGGTGGGGGCCTCTACCGGAATTCATCCGCATCGTGGCCGGGGGTGAGTGGTCTCCAAACAGAGCTGAAATATGAGGGTTATGCCTGACTCCAAGATGGCGCCCGGGCCGGGGGCACTTCAGAAACTCATAGAATGGGCAATCTGATGGGGGCCAGGAAGGGAAAAAAGAATCAGGTTGACACCCATAAACCCGGTCCTATTGAACAAAAAGCAGCTGAGCAGCGCTTTCTGACACCCAGAGTCACACCACACGCCTGACCCTAAGATGGCCGTCAAATGCTAAACCAGGAGAAAGCTATTACTGAGGTCGCTGCTCATTGACAGAAGGTCACACCACAGCAACAAACAACGCTAATAGCGGTCACTTGGAAGGGGGTTTGACCTCCCAAATGGAGAAGGCCTCCAACTCTGCCCATATGCCACCAAAGAAGGCGGCGAACAGGGTCTCAAGCTTTTTTGTACCCACGCAGAGGAGGCAAGCCCACGACGAAGAGAGACAAGCAAGCACGATGGCAGTCACCCGGGAGGACCTATTGGCCTCATCAGAGACTTCAAATCGGAGCTCTGCGCAGACATCAAGCAAGACTTAATGACCTCCGTGGATCAGTTAAAGGCTGACCTCACCGAGCGCATGACCGCCATCCAGCAAGACGTGGATTCTGTGGGCTCTAGAGTTCTGGAGGTAGAGAGCCAGACACAAGAGTTGGACACTCGCACGGTGAAGCTACAAGAGAAAGAACAGGAACTACAGACGCAGCTTCAACAGGTGATCCTGAAGGCAGAAGATTTACAAAATATGTCCCGGAAGGAGAACATTAGAATTAGGTACCTAGAAGAAGGTGCAGAGAGGCCAGACCTAGAAGCCTTTGTCAAGGGGCTGTTTGCCGAGATTCTAAGGCCGCACCTGATGAAGATTAAGATTGATAGGGCGCACCGTGTGGGGACTCTGCAGTCAGGGGAATGGAGACGTACCCGCGACATCCTTGTTAAGCTTCATTCCTTCAAAAGAAGCGATTTTACAGGCGGCAAAAACGAAAGACGAGATTTCTTTTCAGTGTTACAAGTGCCTACTGTTCCAAGATCTGGCTCTTCCACATTGGCGCGCAGACAACAACCCCGACCAATAACATCTAAGCTCCGAGAGGGCAACTTGAGGTACAGATGGACATTCCCCTTTGGTCTGACCTTCAAATTGAACAACAAATCTCCCCACATCTCCGACCTGGAGGACGGACTTCGTATTCTGGGTCTCCCTACCCCCGAAGTAGAGGACGGCCAGGGCCACACGAGAGGGACAGGCGCGACGAAAGTAACTTCCTCCCAGTGGCGTACGATCTCCAAAGGCAAGTCCAGCAAAAAATGAAGATAAAGGATGACGAGGTCCACGGCGTAGGTCTCCTTTCTATAACAGGACAGCACCGCACAGGGGCGCGCACAACTAATGGCGAAATGTCGACGAAGCCTTCTCTACACGACACCCACAAATGTCTTTCCACTATGGACTATAGCCTAACATAAATTATTTGGTTATCTATGCACAAAGCAACCGACAGTCGGGGCTGCGGGCATTGTGCAAGGAGCCCGCTACCATGATCTCTAAGAGTGTACCTGCTGAGGCCCCGTTGGGTACTCAGGATAAGTTTTCCTGGGTTTCTTGTTCTCTTTGTTTTAGGGGGAGGGTTGGGGATGTGGTGGTGGTCGTAAGGGAAGGTCGGGTAAATCAGGCAGGAAGAGATTACAAGGGATCTCTCCAGGGCCAAGGGGTCGCACAGGATACGCATGAGAGGAGGTTAGGGGGTGACTACAAGATGGTTTCAATAGCCTCATGGAATGTTAAAGGTCTCAACTCGCCCCTCAAAAGGCAAACAAATATGGAAATACCTGGCAGACTATCAGTTTGAGGTGATAGCGTTGCAAGAAACACACCTTAAAAAAGTCAGAGGAGCTAAGACTTCGCCACAAAAGTTACCCCTTAGTCTATAGATCATCAGCTAGCTCTAAACAGAAGGGAGTCGCACTCTCGTTCCGTAATATGGCAAAATTCCAACCAGAAGCCATAAAGGCAGACAAAGAAGGCAGGATAATCATGGTAAAGGGGAATCTGAGAGGCAGGCAATGCACATTCATCTCTGCTTACGCACACAATGTTGGACAGCCAGCGTTTTTGACCTCCCTACTAGACCTGATAGGTGGGTTCACAGAAGGTCCAAAGGTTCTTATGGGTGACTTTAACCTAACCTGGCATGCTGAGATGGACAGTACCCACCCCCACAGGGTGAACACAAGCAATTTTCCCAAAGGAATCAAACAGAAAATACATGCCTTGGGTCTAAAGGATGCGTGGTGGACTTTATACCCAGACACAAAAGATTACATCTTCTTTTCACACGTACATTCGACTTATTCGAGGTTGGACCACATCTTCATAAGCCAAGCCCTACTGGGCTCCTTCCAAGCAGCGAAGATACACCCAATCACTATATCGGATCATAGTTTAGTGACAATCAGCCTCTCGTGGGGATGTATTGGGGCAGGCACACATAGATGGTACTTCCCAATGTTGGTAACTAGGGACAGGGTGTTACGGGATTGTTAGAAGGTGGTTCTGACACTATGGGCCGCCCGTATTTTTCGCTTTTTGAGCACCTAATTGTTGAGCTTTTACTGTGGGAGAGCCTCGTAAATGGGGACTCATCCACAGTGAACTCATGATGGAAGAGACTGCATGTGGATTTTACTGGTGTCCCCCTAGCTTGACTAGGCCGCTGCGCAGCAGCTGAAGTAAGGGGCACCGGGCTGGTTACATGCAGACACCTGTGTACATGCGTGTGCACACGTGTAGGAGCTGCGCAGGGGAGATTCCTAGCGTGCGCAGTCCAGGAGCAGCTACAAAATGAATGGTGTGGCAGGACTTATGCAGAATTGGGTGGTGACACGGAATAGGCCTTATACACTAGGAAGGAACATGCCAGGGAAAGTCAGTGTGCTTTACTGTGTTTTTCACTTCATTATTCCCCTATGGGAATGTGGAGCCCATGTGTTAGATTAACTTCCATAAGGCCTACAGATTCCAGACACACACTAAAGTCCACGGTAGCGAATGTGAAAAGAAGTATTCTGCAGAGTCCAAAGTCATATTTGTACTGCTTTTGGGTCATCCAGGAATGTCATATTTCTCCGAGTCCCTGGCTGGGGTCTGGCCCTGGCAGGTTAGATTAATGACCCTTCTTCCCAGAGCCAAGATCTTCCCTCCCAGGAGAGGAGATAGGTGGAGCTACAGGCTAATCCATCAGCAGCTGTCGCTGGGTGCCAGGCACCAAGCTGCACCAAGGTGAAGGCAGCACTGGGAAAAGGGTGTTGTTTCAGAGACCATGTGGCCAGAGACCCTGGACGACGCCATTTTGAACAAGCCCAGAGGCTGGACCAGGAGGAGGGAGCAGGGGCAGGGAAGTGATGTGGCGCTGTTGGATAGGACCAACAGAGACTTCCTGCCAGCCCCCTACTCAACTTTTAAAAAGTGCTTGCACAGGAAGAGAAGCTCTCTCTTGGGTGTGGTCTGCGGAGGCGGAAGGTGCTGGAGCCTGGCAATGGGCAGTTGGAAGGAGGAACCCCCTGACTGTCCCCCAGGGCCCTGCCAGCACCAGAAGAAGAGCCCAGGACCAGTGCGCAGAAGCAGAGGCCTCTGCGCAGGGAGAAGAGAGGCCAAGGAGGGGAGACACGCGAAAGGCTGGCGCAGGGAGCCAGTGAAGACAGCTCCCTGCCGAATCCCCCCTCTCAGAGACTCCGAGGGCAAAGGAGAGTGTTCCCAGTGGCTGGGGCTGGCCGCCAGGAGAGTAAGGACACAAAAATGGGGCAGATCGGTACCCCAGGGGCCGAGCTATGGCCCCCAGAAGGTGAGCGACCTTTGACCCCCCCACGAAGGGGAGGTCGGGGGCCCGGGAGCCCATCCCTGGGCCCCGAAGCAAAGCCGGGGAGCGCCGTCGCGCTCCCCGCGAAGATTGTGCGCTACGGGGGGCCAGGAGCCCACCCTGGCCCCCGGCGAAGAAACGGAAGGCGGGGGAGCGCCATCGCGCCCCCCGCAAAAATGAGCCTGGGGGGCCCGGGAGCCCATCCCCGGGCCCCGAAGCAAAGTCGGGGAGCGCCGTGGCGCCCCCCGTGAAGCTATCCCCCGTGGGGGGCCAGGAGCCCATCCTGGCCCCCGCCGACACGGAGCTGCCGGGGAGTGCCGTCGCGCTCCCCGTTAAGAGGAAGAGGGGCCCGAGACCCCATCTCCGGGCCCCGAAATGGCGGAGTGGTGGGGGAGCGCCGTCGCGCCCCCCGAAGGTGTCCGGGTGCCCGGGACCCCATCCCTGGGCCCCGAAGTCGAGGAGGAGAAGGGGGGGAGTGCCGCTGCACTCCCCCGAGGCCAGCAGGAGCCGCGCTGGCCTCCGTGCCTCCCCGCAGCCGGAGAGAAGAGGAATCGCGTCTGCCCGCAGGAGCGGGCAGACAAGAAGACTCGGCCGGCTCCCGCGGCCGCACGCGAGTGTGTGGGCCGGGCAGGGAGCCAGCGGGGGCAGCCGGGGGTGGGCTCCCCGCGTTGCCCTCCACCGGATGGAAGGCGCGAGGGGTCCCGGGTGGGACCGGGACCCCGGAAGCGAAAGGAGGGGCCCGGGTGGGACCGGGCCCCAGAAAAATTGGCCAAGCGGCCGGGGGTGGGCTCCCCGCGCCACAGGATGTACCTGGGGGTCCGGGTGGGACCGGGCCCCCCACCCAGCGTGGATGACGGCACGGAGCGCCAGAGGGATCGCGGCTCTCCCCGGCACAGCGGGAGAGCCGCTCATCACCTATTCATGCAGAGGAGCACGAAGCGCCCCATAATGCCTTGCAAGGCATTTGGAAATCTGCCGTTTTTGTGCCTGGTGGCCCCCAGAGGAGGGGGGTCACCCTCCAGAGTGAAAAAGGGTGCTGGGAGAGCTGCTGGAGAAGCGCAGTCTCCCCCCCAGCACAAAGTTCAGTCCCACCCTAAGTTTCCAAGGGATTTGGAAAGGATAACCCCTCAAGGGCTCAACCTGCATTCATACACCTTCTAGGCTGGAACTTTTGTTTTACAGCTGAGGGTGTATTGCGACGTGCTTCATGGAGTGAAAGGCTGAGTTGGGGATGTCTGGAGAAGGGCATCTCCTGGAGGTGAAGAGGTGTAATTGCACCAGAACTGCATTTACTAACAGTTATTCCTTTTCAGAGGGACTGAAGGTCACATATGTAATGTGAAGTACCTGTGTAAGGTGACATCATAAGCAAAGTGGGTTATGTTGCCAGACATTCCTGCTCGGGTGTCTGGCTGTATATGCGTAATCCTGTGATTTCATCTGTGATGCCTCTAGGGGCTGTAATTGCAATGCATTCTAATGTCCAACAAAGGTGATGAGTACTGTCATTCTAAGGTGTGCGTAAACATGTATTCGTGCTGCTGCACTTAGGTGAAGACCCAGACTGCTAGCCCTTAAGATATAGAGGTGCATACTTTATGGTCAGTAAGAAATGCTCAGTCAGGGTTATGTGTCACCAAGGCAGGTGTACCCATTTTTAATGCGCGTTGAGGTAATGGGGTGGGTCGCCACTGGGATGGTGCCAGTGTGCAGGGCCCTCACTCCAGGTTAGGCTCAACACACTGCATTAGGGGGCAAGATGATGTGCATACATGGGAGTGGTGGTACTAGACCCCACCCCCCTTTTTGGGAGGGGTGGAGATGTTACGCAAGGTCACAAAGTAATTCCAACAGCTTATGTATATTTGTAAATTGGTGCATAGTATTGAGTAGTGTGTGTGTGTAATAAATGTACTCTTACTTTTATAAAGCGAAGTACAGACTGGACAATCAATTATTGAGTGTTATTTCTGCGCACCTACAAATGGCGATTACTAGCCCACACCACCTCCCTTGAGTAAAGCCTCAGACTGCTCTGAGAGTCAGGCGCTACAATTGGGTGTTTGGTTCCCAGTGAAGGACAAATGTAGTCATGTTATTTGTGCAGGCCTCACAGATACTGCCTCGTTGTCCAACAGGGATGAACTGAGAGCAACAATTACTGAATACTTTGAGTTAAACCAACCCCAGGCCACATCACCCCAAAACAACTGGGGCGCGTTTAAATCAGTCCTCAGAGGCAAATGCATTGAATTGAACTCCACATTGAATAAGCGCCGGGCTGAGGAAAGGATGGAGTTGGAGGCCTAACTGGAGAGAGTAGAGAGAGACTATAAGAAGGTGCCCTCTAGGATATTGCATCGACAGCTCTGTGCACTGAAAGGGAAAACCAAGGCGATATATACAAATAGGGCAGAATACACTCTATTGCAGCTCCGCCTGATATCATACGCCAAGGGAGACAAAGTGGGGACTCATTTGGCTAGACTGCTACGTGAAAAAAGGGAAAGAGAATACATAGGGGGTATTTGCGGGGAGGACGGTACCCTAACAGACTCAGACGAAGTAAAGGCTAGCATATTTGTTTTTTTTTTATAAGGACCTTTACACAGGCACATCCCCAGATAAAGATATGCAACAACATTACTTAGATTCCCTAGTTCTGCCCCAAGTCCCGCCCTCGGAGAATGACCAACTAAATGGCCCGATCATGCCAGAGGAAGTAGGGAAGGGAATCTCGAAACTCAAGCCACACAAAGCCCCTGGGACTGATGGGCTGACGTTGCACTTTTATAAAACATACGCGTCGGAGCTTATACCTCACCTCACTTCTTTGTTCAACACAATAGCGGTAGATGCTAAGGTGTCAACTTCCATGGCTGAGGCGGTTGTCACCGTCATTTCCAAGGTAGGGAAAACCCCCCAGAATTGCGCCTCCTACAGACCAATTGCCCTATTAAACTTAATCTGTTCTCAGCCATACTGGTCGCATGAATAGAAAACCTAATGCCTGCACTAATCCACCCTGATCAATCTGGCTTCATAAAGGGAAGACAGACACATGACAATATTCGGCGGACTTAACATCAATAAGTTGAAACAGCAAGCCTATGATACAACTGCACCTCCCTCAATGATTCCCCATTTATAGTCCATATTAAAACATATTCAATTGTTTGGTGTGCACCTCCACTTGTCCCGCTGTTCCCAGGGAGTGATCAAGCTGTCCAAAGTTAATTTTTCCACAATTGTGAGATGCACCACCCTAAAGTGATTTCCAAAAAGATGTAATCCATCAAGTCAATTTGTGTCCAAATTATTCTTTAATCTTCACAAAAAATCCTTTAAAACCAGCCAACGCATTTCGGCCACCTCTGTGGACACTGGGGGTCGTGTAACAAGGGGAAACCTCACCCGGTCCGGACACGGAAAGGATTAACAGATTGATAGCTCTTTCTCGATTCTCTGGGTGGTGGTGCATGGCCGTTCTTAGTTGGTGGAGTGATATGTCTAGTTAATTCCGATAACGAACGAGACTCCTCCGTGCTAACTAGTTACGCGACATCCAGCGTCCACAGAGGTGGACGAAACGCGTTGGCTGGTTTTAAAGGATTTTCGATTAAAGAATACTTTGGACACGAATTGACTTGATGGATTATATCTTTTTGGAAATCACTTTAGGGTGGTGCATCTCACAATTGTGGAAAAATATTCGGCGGACTATCCACCTGATCGAAAAAGTCTCCAAATTTAAAATCCCGGCGATGTTGGGGGGCCTAGACGCCGAGAAGGCCTTTGACAGAGTGGATTGGTCGTTCCTCTTTCTCACCAGGGAAAGCTTCAGCTTTGGGGAAAGGTTTATAAATATGGTTAGAGCTAACTATAAGCACCCACACTCAAGAGTTCAGGTCAACGGGTCAACGTCACTCCCATTTGCACTGAGTAGAGGCACGAGACAAGGCTGCCCGATTTTGCCTCTCTTATTTATCCTGAGCATTGAACCACTGGCATGTCAGTTTAGGGCTTATCCGGAGATAAGGGGATACGTTTTGGGGGTATTGACCATAAGGCCTCGCTCTTTGCGGACGACATCCTGATGACACTTACAGACCCAGGCCCCTCATTGCAGGCTTTGCAGGCAGAACTTCGAAAGTATGAAGCAGTAGCGGGCTTCAAAGTCAACCTGTTGAAATCCTTTGTTCTAAACCTCATGATCCCAGATGGAGAAGCTCAGCAGCTTCAGAGTCAGACCCCTTTTCAGTGGGCTAAACGATGCCTTCAATACTTGGGTATTCAGCTCACCCCACGGATAGAGGATCTCTATACGGCTAACTACCCCTCCCCCCCCTTGGTGTCCCAACTCCAGCAAGACCTCAGGCACTGGACACCTCTGTATATATCTTGGCTTGGGGGATTAACGCCATAAAAATGTCAATGCTCCCAAAACTACTTTATCTGTTTCAGGCGCTTCCGGTCGACCTGGATCGCAACCTCCTGCCCAAACTCCGTTCTCTTATTACTAAATTCATATGACAGAATGGGAAGGCTCACCTCCCGTTCCACACATTACGACGCGCAAAGATGGAGGGGGGTGCGGCACTACCGGATTTTACCCTGTATGTACTACAAAGCAGCCCAACGGAGGGTGGTGGTGGAGTGGTCCATGAGGTAGTCTGACAAACACTGGCTCCACATGGACAGGGCAGTAGTGGGCAGGACGATCTGGGATGTGCTGTGGAAGCAGAAGAAGGACATGCCGGCCAATGTATACATTAGTACCCCAACACGAACCATTCTTAAGGTGTGGGATGACGTTACGTGAGATGGGAGATGGACATCCTTCCCTTCGCCTTACACCCCTATCCACTTCAACCCAGACTTCCTCCCAGTGATGCAAGAAGGCCCATTTAACTTGTGGAGGGAAGGGGGATGCTTGATGGTCTCAGACCTCTTTCAGAATTATGACGTGCTTACATTTGAAAGCTGCCAAAGAGAGTTTCATGTTTCCAGCAGCGACCACTTCCAATATCTCCAACTTAAACACTGGGTATCCAAGCCTCGGTGTAGTGTAGCTCCTATTTCCCTAATAGGCTCTGCGCATTGGAATAATATATCCTATAGGTTTGACATAGGACTAAGGTCGGTATGTCCCTATCGAGTATATTAAACTTAATTACTTGTGCCAGCTAGCTCAGAGGCCACTAGAAACTTCTTGACAACAAGAAGGGAGTAGTTTCTGGCAGCCGCAAAACATGACCACTGTGTTTCCCTTACCGAATCAGGACGTGTCCCAGAGTCGTAGAAACAATAGATAACTATTTCACTCAGCTCAGTCGTGCATGGTTTAGTTACTCTCAAAGTTACACAGAAATAACAGACGGGCGTTTCAATAAAAGGTTTATTGAACAGTCTTGTTTCTGTTGTAAGTTAGATGTGCTGTTACGATCACAAGACAGTATGCGAGATAAATAATGTACAGAGTGAGCAGTAGAAATAAATAATACTGCGTTAGCATTATCTTTTCAGCATATATGCATTTACATAAAATGACATAGCCTAAAAATGCGAGTACTCATACGATGCGTTTCTAGCCTAGTTCTACCCCAGTGTACCTGACCTGTCCTAGGTGTAGGGAGAAGTAGAAGTAGGTGCTGTATTCCTGACTAGAGTATACTAAGAGTAAGTTACGCCTAGTATGCCAAGAGTCTAGTATCCCAAGAGTCTAGTATGCCAAGAGTCACTCTAGGTTCTAGTCTGCTCCATACCTGAAGAATGAGAGAGGTAGGAATCTCTTTCTGGACTCGAACTCCAACACCCCGCAAGGAAGTTAGATCACTGGAAGCTGGACTCTCTGCGAGCAGGAATGACAGCGTCTTCTCAGTGCGTCCGGCCGGGAAACGGGCTCCTCTGAAGTCGAGGTCTCCTCTGATTTACAGGGGTTTGGGAAGGTATATTTATACCTGAAAACTGTTAGCATTGACGTGAGTTGGGCAGCGAAAGACGTCATGAATGAACCCCTAAGGAATAACGGTTCATGCATAATACATGAGTCCTTGAAGAAATCAATAGTCCTGGGCAAGGGAAACTCCCGCAGCCTAAGGGTCTGTTTTTTTCATGGACTCGTTGAGACGCTAGGGTGGACGGATGCCGGAATCCATGCCTGTATTTGGAGTGCATGGTTTATGCCTAAATAAGGTCTGGGATTTTATGCCTATATAAGGGCAAGGCGAATTGTGCCTATATAAGGACATGATTCTAGAAAGCCCGTTTATGGACACCCTATAAAGTATACAACACCCACTCCTCTTTCGTGTATACAACAATACTAAAATGCTAAAACATTTAAAATGCTAAACATTAAAATGGAGTACCGCATATTAAAACAT
The DNA here is from genome assembly GCA_963921515.1 of Calotriton arnoldi. Classification (NCBI taxonomy): domain Eukaryota; kingdom Metazoa; phylum Chordata; class Amphibia; order Caudata; family Salamandridae; genus Calotriton; species Calotriton arnoldi. The sequence continues at coordinate 285,911 of CAWUFW010016402.1, read as the reverse complement.
ATCCTAAAAAAGCTTTAAAAGACATATTAAAAATGCAAAGGTTTCTGTACATCATTAAGCAATGCTTATCATTTCCTGCATAAAGTGTGAAATAAATGCAATCGGAATGTAATATAAAAAGCAATATTTACAAAAGACGAAAATGATTGATAAGTTTGTTTCAAAATCAAAGTCATTTCCTGTCATGAAATTAAAATGAACTGATTTAGACACACAAGATGACTAAGTGTCCCTGGAAGTACTGCCAAGTCCATATTATAAGGCTAGTTTTACTTTAAGCAGATTGAAGTGCCATTTTCGTTAAAAAAATGGGACAAAAAGTTCAAATTTGGTAGAGTTCCAAGGTTTTGAAAAATGAAGGCCAAATTGTTGCTGTCTCTCTGGAACATAGTATGCTGAATCAGAATCAGTTTACGGGTCTGGTGTAAACATGAGATCATCTATTTCAATAGACAAAACATCATCCACTGTCGTTGGTGTAAGTTGGAACACCTCGTGTAAAAGATTGATCGCACAAAGATGGGAAGCATCGCTCTCAGCATAGGTCGCCGCAGCAATGTTCGCGTCCTTTGTTACCTGTGTGCCTGGAGTTGTTCCTCGTACCTCAGCAGCAGCAGGAGGCGACTGTGAGATCTCAATGAATGCCGACATCAGAATTGGAAGCCTCTGGGGACAACACAGAGCATGGGCCGTTATCGGGACCAGAAAGTATCGACGTTCTTTGGCGCAGCTGATGGATATGTTAGACAAGCGTCCAACACGCATTCTTCACCGCATAGCAGGCAGCGTAGAACAGGTAAGATGCAATCTTGCCAGATTGGTCTAAATGACAGGAACCAAGTTGTATTAAGGTCCCGTAGACGAGTCATGCCCAATAGCTGTACTATTCGCTCACGGCACTGTCTTTCAAGGAGAGCTTTCTCCATTTCGCTCGGAGTGATGTCGGCGAATAGGCTGGCCATAGCGTAATAGCAGAAAGATGAATAAAATTCCGGCAACAAGTGCGAGAATTAATGGTATGCCACCAAACACCGAATGAGCAAAGTTGGGGATAATTCCAAGTATTGCCTGGAACGGTGCTAACAGACCGGAGCAAATGCTCTTAAATACATGTACAATTCCTGTTGTATCTGACATGTTAAAGATACGTGATATCATTTCTACGAAATGTATAGGGCAGTTTGTACGTATTAAAGTCTGTATCTCAGCCGAAGTCCTTGCCACTTGTAGATCATAGGTTTCTTTGGCCGAGGTCAAAGGCACTGTTTGCTGTAAAAGCATGGCTTTCATTCTGCTCAAAGTATCAAATCTTATAAAAGAGACGTTCAGCGAAGGCCATAGCGGCGACTCCCTGACTGTGTCTATTGGGGGAAACAATACTTGCATACAGCAAGTGACCCTGGAGTTGACCGTTACTAGATATGGGATGCCTGGCAACATTCCACAGCAACTCTGATCATTCAACATGAGGTAACTCCCATTAGAAAGTTGTCCAAACGTTGGATTAATCACAGCAGCTGGTGTACCCCGCTGGTGGCAAGACAAGTTTGCCACAGAACCATTACAAGCCCCGTGTAAAGAAATGTCCTGACATATGAGTGAACCGGTCAGTGCATGTTTACAGTTGGTACCGCTAAGAAACACTTCACGATCCCCACTCCAACATCTATGTGTATACGGTAAATCCCAAGATGTCTTAATGTATTCCTTACCCAACCTTTCATATTTGCCTGCTTGCATCCGTCTGAGGCAATACTGAAACTGAAAAGTAGTCACAGGCAACGTTATTTTGCCATGAATAACCCATTCTGTAGCTGGTTTTTCTGCCACTGTAAATGGTAATTTCTCCAGTTTTTCAATGCTCAGCACTGTATACCTTGCTCCTCTTTGTGCCAATTCGATCTGTTTATCAGTTAGATTGTATTCTGCAAACAGAGACGACGTGTTGATGAAACGCCAAGGCACATAGCCCGCTCGCAAAGATTGCAGCGTCCATGTCAATAACACTATAGAACGTAATTGGGATTGACCTTGTTGTAACATAGCCAAATCTTGTTCTAGAATGTCGATAGCAGAGGATACAATGCCATCCAATGAATATATTCTGGAGGACAAAGTTGTTAACCCATTGTCGACCACAGAGAGTGTTTTCTCTAAATTAATACGATCAAGTTCACGTATTCGTTCTGCAGCCTCTATCTGTGACACTTTCCATGCTTCGTTATAAGCAGCATAGATGCCGGCATATATGAAACGTTTTTGACGCGGTTTTCTTGGTCCAAGCAAGAATTCCCTAAGATCTGCGTCCTCTTTAAGTAAGGTTAAGTGTTGTTTCACATCCTGTAGTGTAGATTTATGCAGCCAATCGAGGCATAATTTTCCTACACTGTATGTTGTTACTACCCCCGGATGTTGTCTTTGGACATATCTTGGGTCTGGCCTATGAATAGTAAAGCCCTGAGTTTTGTTCAAGAACCTTTCCTGACAGTTGTTTGTGTCTGTGGGCCAGATCAACCATTTTTTCCAATTTGGATGAGTTCTGTTGAGTTGTAGTATATTGTCAACTGTCACCACTGCCTTTGTATTATTTTCACTGGCAGGTGTTGGCACAGAAGGTGTTTTCATCTCTTTGATCTTGGCTAATCCAAGACAAGATGTCTGTTGGACGGTGTCATTCAAAAACAGTATTTGTTCAGGGATGATACAGGCTCTAAATAAAGCTTCTATACCCTGTACTTGCCAATCTTTACTACCCCAGACAGTTTTTGTCTCAATTGTGTCTTTCCAGAAGTCGAAACCCTGTGTAGACATTTGGGCAATAAATGCTTCAGAATAAATCTGTTTCGTATTTGTTAACATAATTTTCAGTCCTGTTTTGTTTACATTTTTATAGTAAAACGTTTCTGGGTCAGATGTATTGTAACCTGAAAAATATGGAAACTTACTAGCAAAAGTTTTTGAACTACCTTGTGGTGGTGTAGGACAATGTTCCCATTGGTTAAACATAAACACATTTCTTGGATATGCAGTTTTGTGCAAATAATGATGACCATAGTGGTTATAACAATACAGTTGTTCATAATCGGATGAACCTTCTAAAAATTCATTTTTAGAAAATGCAGCAGATTTTTCTAGATCAAACATTATATCGGTCACAGTCTCAAAGTCCCAATCATCTGAATAGGTACTGGACGTAATTAAATCACTTAGTGAAATTTTAAACAAATGTGGGATGTTCAATTGTTCACTTGGACCGAAGATTTCATAATCTGTTTTGTCCCACACTATACCATCCTGTATAGGAACAGCTGTGATGTTCACTGATAACAAGTCTCTTGCTTCATGATGGGAAGATTTATGTGGTTTCAAAAGTACATTAACGTCTTTTCCTTCACTGTTCACATGGATGTATCTGCCACTTATAAGCACGCTTACAGTTGTTACCAAAGCTAGCCAGAGCAGAAAAACAAAAAGTCCAGATGTAATCCAGAGTTCAATCCATGGAGAAACCAGATAAGTCTTTTTCAGAAAGTGAATAAAGTCTTGTACTTGCTGCTTGAGTGTTGATGATGCTGGCGTCGTTTCAGATTCACTTGGATCTTCTGAGAACGTATCAAAGTCAATGAAATAGCCAGAAGCAGTTCTGTCAATTGTTGGAATTGCATCAGGATTTGTTGAAATCACAGGAACCAGTTCTTCACGAGTCACGTTGGTGTAGACAGGTGTAGGAGAGTAGGATCTGCCTCTTATGTTGCCCCCACTTTTTTTCTGATGTTAGCACTGGTTTCTGGCTATAGTCTGGCTGGGTCCCTGCCAATCAGGGCCCCAGCCTCTCTGTTCTCTCTGAATGACATGGAGTGCACTCTAGGTGCACTAGTGATTGGATACTGTGGTGCCTTATGAGTCCCTAGTATATGGTACCTTAGGTACCAAGGGCATAGGTACTTCACAGGCCTACCAGGGGCTGCAGCATGTATTATGCCACCCCTGGGAAGCAGACTAAATCTGACACCACAGGCCTGCTACTGCAGCCTGGGTGAGGTGGTGCTAGCACCCCTCACTGAGATATAGGTTTCCTATATCTCTCCTGCACACACATATAAACCTATCAGTCACCCCTAAGGCAGGCCCTATCAATCCTGAGGGCAGGGTGCTTGGCTTCTATGTGAGGGGGTGCCTCTGCATGAGCAGGGCCCCTCTGCAGCTGCTCAGAGTCTATTCTCTGAGTGCTGTTTGTGGATGCGGTTAAACCATATACTCTTAAGTGCATTATATCCTCGCGGTAAAATGCTAACTTTGGAATAGCTGCATCAAAACATGTCGTGTTTGGTGTCAAACATCTTGGAATACTACCCCCCGCCAATTCTGGCAGCGGGGTAGCATTCCACCCTTCTAGAGGGATAAGACATGTACCTGCTGTGGAAACGCGGTAGAATCCTGAAGAGCCCTGGCATCACAAAATGGATGCCACCAGTCACAGACACTGGGCTGCCCTCCTGCTGATGACCGAAACTCACAGTGGAGGAAGCCCAACAATAGGCATCCTGTCACAGGGAGGTGTAACCACCTCCCAGACAGGGTTTAGTGTATTGGGGCTGGGTGGGTGCACTCTTAGAGTGCTTTGAAGTCCTGCACTGGGGGAGCAGAAGGCTCCTCTGTGCATATGCCAGTTCAAACCGGCTCAGGGGCTACCTGCCCCTGCTCTGGCGCGAAACTGGACAAAGGGAAGTGGGTGTAGCCACCCCTCCCTTGACCCTCCCATAGGTGGGGTCATAGAGCTAGTCCATCCCCTCTTTTAGTATAAGAGGGGGAACCCTTGAACTTGCCAGTTAGATAACCCCTGGATGACGCTCTACAGAAGAATCCTGGCCCTTCGACGTTCCACTACCTTTGGAAGACAGAAGAATCTCCCTTGGAGTCAAGGAGTGACTCCCCTGCTTGGCAGGCACCAAAAACGACAACGACGGTCGCAAACTACGCCGCTCCCGCCGGAGTCCGAAGTCCCTGCAGCCCAAGAAGTGGATTTCCTGACTTCTCCATGGCCATCATGATTCCCCAGCGAAGCTGAGGCAAGTGGACCCCACGAGTGACGAGGAACCGCGACCCCTGGGTACCGTGCACTATTGTCGAGTGCAACCCCTTCACAACATTCTACGAACTTGTGCTTTGGACCACGTGTGGTCCCGATCTCCAGCAGGAACCCCTCCGAAGATCAGAGGCCTACACCGTTCCGAGTGACCGTGGGCCCCTGTTGAGTTATTCCGCCTGAGGTGTCTTCGCGATCCCTTGCCAGCCGGCTCGTGGGTCCCCAGAAGACTTCTTAAAGAAACCAAAGGGCTCCCCTGGTTGCTCCAGGCCTGCCCTGACTTACCCTCGCTGGGTGAGTCCCTCAGACCTTGCTGGTCTGTGCCATCGACTTTTCTTCATCTCCCCAAGACTTGCTGTTGCCAAGGCTTGTTGGCTCCAATCGAGTTGCCGACACCGCAGTAAGCTGCAGACTTTGTGGGACACACAGAATCCAGCTCCTGGTTGTCGTCGACGCCTCCTGGACCTCGTGGCTGAAGAGTCAAGGCACCCGCAACCGACCTGAATCAACCGACGACGGTGGGCATCCATCTTCCTTGCCCCGAGTCACTGCCAAGTGACTTTGAACACTGTCCCCTCTGCTTTCAGGTCATCCTTCTTCAGAATCCAGGCTTGGATTCCACCGGACTCTTCTTCAGCTCCCGCAAGCAGCAAGTCTTCTTTGTTCGCCATTGAAAACGACGCTGCGGCCCGACACCAAAGGACACCTATGCACCCGGCTTCCCTGGGTGAGGTAACTCCAGCACTACGGTGCTCCTGTGGGTGTGGGCCCTAGAACTACTTACCCTGTAAGTAACGTGCTTGTAGGTTCTCCCGAAGTATCCTAGAACTCTTAATTTCCAACCGCGACTTGCCCCATTGAAGTCAACGGCGATCCGCGCCTGTGTATCCACACTGCACGCGTCCCCCGTGGGTCCTTTACTTACCTGCCTTGGGTGGTTTCGTGAGGCCCCAGCACTTCTGAAGGCCCTAGGCCTTGTCTCCCTGCAAGTCGTTGTTGCTAAGTCCCTTTTTTAGTATATGGTCTGGTACGCCCCTAGGGCCCCAGCCATATTTTGTGCTTAACTTATTGAGAAACGTTGATTTGTGCATATGTTTGTCTTCTAATCTCATAAAGAGATTAGTAGAGAGTTATTTAGAAATAAATACATATATATTTGATATATATACCTGTGTGGTGTCTTTTCATTTGGTGATTCAAGAGATTATATGGTAAAACAAGCTGCTTTACATTCCTTCAAGACTTAGCCTGAAGGCTGCTCTCCACAGCTACCACTAGGATAGCTTTCTTTAAAAGGTTGTCTTAAACCTATCTACCATAAGAGTCGATTTGCCCTGGTGCAAGGTGTCCACTTTAATTAGTGAACAGCATATACCAGGCCAACTTCTCACATTGGTGGGCAGCGTGTGGGATTCCAGCTTGCCATTGTTTTACCAGAAAATCTCTATTTGAATTACTAACTGAAAACCATTATAGGTACTCAAGGTACATATAAAGTCAAGCTTAGTATCAATAAGTTCTACTGAACTTAGAGCTGTGTGCCAAGGGATAGCACACCCTTTCCACAGCTCAAGCTAGGATCAGTAGGCCACAAACTAGTGTAGGTAGTACAACACTGCACAACACTAGAATGTCCTCAAAGGGTGGACCCAGTGGATCCACTCAGCCTCAGTATAAGGACATGGCTTTCTCTGACTTGAGAGCCATGTGTGTTGAAAGACACCTGAAGCTAGGACAGAGTCCTTCAACACTGCACCTGATAGATCTGCTGACAGCAGATGACCTTAGATTGGCTCTAGGAGCTAAAGGGTCTGAATCAGTGGGTGGGTCAGTCATAGTATCTGGGTCAGATGATGAAAATCAGAATGACCAAGACTCTGTGATTGAAGGGCCAGGCTTCAAGGGGCCTGAAAAGGACAGAGGAATTCTCCCTAAGAGAACTGACAGAGAGGAGGAGAGGCACAGATCCCCTTCCAGGGAATCTGACCACTCTTATCACTCTGGCAGAGAATTTGTCCACCAGAGGAGCTCATACTTTTCCTTAAGAGAGACCTCCTCTGAGAGAAGGTGCAAACTGCTCCAGTATGAGGAAGCCAAAGTGGCCCTCAGAACCAAGCAGTTGGCACTGGATAGGGAAGCCCTGGAGATCCAGAGAGCTTCTAGAAGAGAGGGGTTAGAACCCCCTGGTGGCAGCAACAGTGTCCCTAGAGGCAGAGAATATATTCCTGACCATAGGAACCTGAGCAAGGTTGTTCCTCCCTACCAGAGTGGGGATGATATCCACAAGTGGATAACTGCTATGGAGAGGGCCTGTAGAGTACAGCAGGTCCCCCAAAAGCAGTGGGCAGCAATCTTGTGGCTCTCCTTTTCAGATAAAGGAAGAGACAAGCTCCTCACTGTTAGAGAAGAGGATGCTGATGATTATGAGGTCCTGAAGAGTGCACTGATAGATGGGTTTGGCTTAACCACTGAGCAGTACAGGTTGAAGTTCAGAGATACCCAGAAGGCACAGACTCAGGACTGGACTGACTTTGTTGATTGTGCAACCAAGGCTCTGGAGGGTTGGCTGGTTGGCAGTAGGGTTACTGATTTCAAGGGATTGTATAATCTGATGATGAGAGAACAGATCCTAAATAATTGCCAGAACCAGTTGTTGCATCAGTACCTGGTGGACTCTGATCTGACCTCTCCCCAAGAATTGGGAAAGAAGGCAGACAAATGGGTCAGAACCAGGGTGAGGCAGAAAACCCAGAACCAAGGGGGTGACACTAAGAAGCAAGATCCTAAAGGCTCTGAGAAAGGTGGGGATAAGTCAAAAGACCAGAAGTCTTCACAAGGGCCCCAAAAATCTGCATCTGGTGGGGAGTCACAGTCCAACAAGGGAAAAGGCCAAAAGAAGTCATGGTGCAAAATCTGTAAACAGAAAGGGCACTGGACTTCTGATTGTACCAAGTCCAAAGACCAAACCACCACCACTCCTGCCCCTAAGGCAACTGTGCCCCCTAGCTCAGCTACTGGTGGAGGTGGTACTCAGAATAAGGGTGTAGTAGGGTTGACCCTGGGTTCTGAAGTGGATTCTGACCTAGTCAGAGTAACCACTCAGGCAATGCTGATTTGTGATGGAAACATTGATATGTCCTTCCTAGTAAGCCCCAGTAATCTGGGCAAATACAAACAGCAGCCTTTGATAAATGGCAAACAGGCTTTGGCATTTAGGGACACAGGTGCTAGTGTCACCATGGTGGCAGAGGACCTAGTGGACCCTGGACAGATCATCCTGGGTGAAATGTACCAGGTGACCAATGCAAGCAATGTCCAGACCAACCATAGTCTGGCAGTTGTGAATTTCTCCTGGGAGGGGTAACTGGCCTCAAGAAGGTTGTAGTCAGTGCAGACCTCCCTGTAGAATGTCTATTGGGCAATGATCTAGAGACTTCAGCCTGGTCTGAAGTAGAGTTATGGACTCATGCTGAGATGTTGGGCATCCCTGCAGAGGTATTTGCTGTGACCAGGTCACAAGCAAGAATGCATGACACTGAACCAGCTCTGGATCCTGGAACAATGGACCAGATGCTTCCCAAGAGGAGGAGCAGTAGGGTTAAGGCAGTGCCTTCCCCTCTGTCTCAGATCAAAGATTCACTTCCAGAGGGAGGTGAAGCAGAACCTGAAGAAGGAACTGCCCCAGAGGGACTTGAGCCTGACCAGGTTGAGTTCTTGGGGGCAGGGGGCCCTTCTAGGGAAGATCTGAGTAAGGAGCAACAGTGCTGCCCCTCTCTTGAACCCCTCAGGCAGCAGGCTGCTGCTGAGGCTGCTGGGAGTGCTAGTGGGTCCCATAAAGTTTATTGGGATGAGGGACTCCTATATTCTGAGGGTAGAGACCCAGCCCCTGGAGCCACCAGGAGGTTGGTAATACCTCAGACGTTTAGGGGTTCCTCTTGACCTTAGCACATGATATCCCTTTAGCAGGTCACTTGGGCCAAAACAAGACCTGGGACAGGCTTGTTCCACATTTTCATTGGCCACATATGTCAGAGGACACAAAGGAGTTTTGTCGCTCCTGTGTCACTTGCCAAGCCAGTGGTAAGGCAGGTGGCACAACAAAGGCCCCCCTGATACCACTACCTGTGGTGGGGGTACCCTTTGAAAGGGTAGGGATTGACATTGTTGGTCCCCTTGACCCTCAGACTGCATCATCTGGGCACAAATTTATCCTGGTGGTAGTGGATCATGCCACCAGGTACCCAGAGGCAATTCCCCTGAGGACCACCACAGCCCCTGTGGTGGCAAGAGCCCTCATTGGAGTTTTCTCCAGAGTGGGTTTCCCAAAGGAGGTCATTTCTGACAGAGGTACCAACTTCATGTCAGGATATCTGAAAGCAATGTGGAAGGAGTGTGGTGTAACTTATAAGTTCACCACCCCCTATCACCCACAATGCAATGGTTTAGCTGAACGCTTCAACAAAACCTTGAAAGGAATGATTAAAGGACTCCCAGAGAAGCTTAGGCGGAAATGGGACCTTCTCCTTCCTTGCCTGCTGTTTGCATACAGAGAGGTTCCACAGAAGGGGGTTGGTTACAGCCCATTTGAGCTTCTGTTTGGGCATCCTGTGAGAGGTCCACTATGTTTGGTAAAAGAGGGCTGGGAGTTACCTCACAAGCCTCCCAAACAAGATGTGATGGACTATGTACTAGGTCTCCGCTCCCGGATGGCAGAGTACATGAAAAAGGCAACCAAAACCTGGAGGCCAGCCAAGAATTGCAAAAAGCTTGGCATGACCAAAGGCTGTGCTGACTGTATACCAGCCAGGACAGAAAGTGTGGGTGTTGGAACCTGTGGCCCCAGCGGCCCTCCAGGACAAGTGGAGTGGCCCCCATACAATAGTTGAACAGAAGGGAGAAGTCACCTATCTGGTGAATCTTGGAACCTGAGGGTGCTCCATGTCAACAGATTAAAGCCATATGTTGACAGGGCTGACATGGGCTTGCTCATGGCAACTGATGAGGACCAGGAGGAGGAGAGTGACCCTCTCCCTGACCTGCTCTCTCAGAACCCTGATGATGGGTCAGTAGATGGTGTTGCTTTGGCAAGCAGCCTCACTGACCATCAGCAAACTGAGTGCAGACAGGTTCTGCAACAGTTTAGACATATGTTTAGCCTGACCCCTAGTCAGACTTCCTGGTGCACCCATGAGGTGGACACTGGAGACAGTCTGCCTGTCAAGAATAAAATCTACAGGCAACCTGACCATGTCAGGGACTGTATCAGGACTGAAGTCCAGAAAATGTTGGAGTTAGGCGTGATTGAGCCTTCAGATAGCCCTTGGGCTAGCCCAGTGGTCCTGGTACCCAAACCTCATACCCAGGGTGGTAAGAAAGAAATGAGGTTTTGTGTAGACTACAGAGGCCTCAATGCAGTCACTAGGACTGATGCCTATCCCATACCAAGGGCAGATGAGCTGATTGACACTTTGGCCTCAGCCAAGTATCTAAGCACATTTGACCTCACAGCTGGCTACTGGCAAATCAGATTAGCTGATGATGCAAAAGCCAAAACAGCATTTTCGACTCCTGGTGGGCACTACCACTTTGTGGTGATGCCCTTTGGATTGAAAAATGCACCTGCCACTTTTCAGAGGTTGGTGAATAAAGTTCTGGCAGGGATGGAAACTTATTGCTCAGCTTATCTAGATGATATTGCTGTCTTTAGTTCCTCCTGGCAGGATCACCTGGTCCACCTCAGAAATGTTTTGGAGGCTCTGCAGAAAGCAGGCCTCACTATCAAGGCCACCAAGTGCCAGATAGGGCAGAGTCAGGTTGTGTACCTGGGCCACCTTGTAGGTGGAGGCCAGGTTCAGCCTTTACAGAGCAAAATCCAAACCATAATGGAATGGGTTGCTCCCACCACCCAGACACAGGCGAGAGCCTTCTTAGGCCTGACTGGGTACTATAGGAGGTTTGTCAAGGGATATGGATCTATAGTGACCCCCTTGAATGATTTGACCTCAAAGAAAATGCCAAAAGGTTCAGTGGACAGCTAGCTGTCAAAAGGCATTTGAAGACCTAAAGCAGGCCATGTGCACTGCCCCCATCTTACAGAGTCCAGACTACACCAAAAAGTTCATTGTCCAAACAGATGCTTCTGAGCTGGGTGTGGAGCTGTACTGTCTCAACTGAATGATGAAGGTCAAGACCAGCCAGTAGCTTTTATTAGCAGAAGGCTGACCCCTAGAGAGAAACGTTGGTCAGCTATAGAGAGGGAGGCCTTTGCTGTGGTATGGGCCCTGAAGAAGCTGAGGCCATACTTGTTTGGTACTCACTTCATAGTTCAGACTGACCACAAGCCCCTCCTATTGCTAAAGCAGATGAAAGGTGAAAACCCAAAACTTTTGAGGTGGTCCATTTCCCTACAGGGGATGGACTATACAGTGGAACATAGGTGTTAGAAATGGGATCTCTAGTTGGCTAAGGCTTGCGCCAAAGCCAGGCAGAAACCACCACTCTAGTCAGGGCAAGGGAGTTACACACCCAAGATAACCCCTGCTCACCCCTTGGTAGCTTGGCACGAGCAGTCAGGCTTATCCCGGAGGCAATGTGTAAAGCGTTTGCGCAACACACTCTCACAGCAGCAACACCCTAGGCACACCACAAAAGGAACTCCACACAAGGTTATATAAAAATAGCCTTTGTATTGTCATAAATACCTTAGAAACATAATCACATAATATACAGTGTGCCAACTGGCACTAGGCAATATTCACAGGGGACTATTTACACACGACAGGGCCAATCGGGCCACTGCCCGAACCATCAGATCAGGTAAGTAAATGCAAATAATAAATGTAGCGCACAACCAGTAATTACTGGTACAGGTAGGAACTTAGCACGAGATCCTGTAACATAAAAGATGGGACACCTAAGTCACATTAGGCATAAATCACATTATGCGTAAACCTCAGCAGTACACGCATCAGGGGCAAACATCACCTTCCCCTAGGGCCTTGCGCCCTTCTGGTACCTACAGGTACCCAAATAATCCCCAGGCCAAGTGGCCTCTCACAGGGCTCCACTGCACTATGTCCAACAGTGTCAGGGCTGGCTGCGCATGCAGCGAAAGCAAAGTGTGCAGATGCACAACCTAAACCGTGGCAGCTGCCCACTACTTGCTGGGCAGCTGTAAAAATGAGCACGGGCACCAGCTGCTCCCCCTGAGCCCCTCTCTGGGACTCACAATAAAACTGACCCCAACGTTGCAGCTGCCCGCTCTGGTGCGGGGCAGCTGGGTTCAGGACTGGCACTAACTGTGCCTCCGTAGCTCCTCGCCGGAGCTCCAATGCGGGGGTTAGACTCAGCCCCCAAAAGAAATTAGCGTGGGCACCACTGTGCCTGGGAGAGCCCCACTCGGGGACTCCTATAACCAAATTGCCCCCAAAAGGAATCAGCACCGGCACCACCGTGCCGCTTCAGGAGCGCCCACACTGCTCCACTCGGCCCCTCTCGCCGGGGCTCTCAAATCTCAAATGCCCCCGCTGCTCTTCGCAGCAACCACCACTCTCTGGGTTGAGGCACAACTCCAAAATGGGCCCCCACCCAGTCTCAGGCGGCCCCCACCGGCTCCTGGCCTCGCACAGACAACAGCGCGGCCAAGAGCGTGTTACCTGGGGCTTCCTCTCCGGTTGCAGGCGATCCTCGGTCAGAGCCCTCCTCGTCCGGCGATAACGCTCTGGTCCGGGCTTCCTCTCTGCGGTGGCCTGGGCGGCCGACAGACTGCACCCGGGGCTCCTCGGTGCACTCCTTTCTCTTCGCCCGGTCCCAGGAAGACCGGGTCTTCTTACACCACCTTGCCAGGCACTGCACGGCTTCCGGCTCACCACAACAGGCCACGGCGGTGAATTCAGGCAACGCTTCTGTCGTTGCCTAGCAGCCTCTCCTGCTGGAGCCAATCCCAGCGCGGCTGAACCAGTGACGTCAGCGGACCCCGGGTCCGCGGCGGTGAATCGGGATTCAGCAATCTCGGACTTCCCGGGCCAGCGGCGGCGAAGTCCTTACTTTCGGCGCAGTGCGGGGTGGGCACCCGCCAGAAATCAGCAAACTGCGGGGTAGGCTCCCACTATTACTTTAAGATGCGGGGTGGGCACCCGTTCAATTAAATAAACAGGACGTGGGTGGGCTCTCGCAGGAAGCCAGCAAAATACACCGCGGTGCGGGGTGGGCACCCGCCTTCCCAGTAATGAGGGGGAATCCCCACGTCGGGATTCCCTCGGATCACGGCAGCAGCGCGCTGCACGCCGCCAGCTCCTCACTCTCTTCTGGGGCAAGGGAAGTACAGCGCTCACGAGGCGCTATGCCCAAGGCAAGGTTCAGGGCAAAGGCAGAGCAAGGAATCCAGCAATAAAATAATCTAGCGCTCACAAGGCACTAAGTCCAAGGCAAGGTTCAGGGGCCACAAGGTTGGGCTCAGGCAGGCCAGCACACAGGGCCCTCCAGCAGGGAGGCAGTCCCTTGTGGCGGTTCCTCCTGGAGCCCAGCAGCAGCAGGCCCCCCCTCAAGTCAGGAACAGCACAGCAGAGAAAGAACATTTTCATGGGGTCACAGCCCCTTCTTTTATACACCTTTTCCTTTGTCTAAAGGTGCAGGGTTTAGGGAAAACCAGATGCAACTGGTTTGGGGAGCTTTGGAGCACTTTGTTTTGCTCAGCTCCTCTCTCCTTTCACAGGACAGGCTAGGGACATCAGATGCACCACAGGGGGTGGAGCCAGCATTGTGGAGGGAAGGCACAGCCCTATTCAGGTCCCAGGTGCAACTCCTCCCTCCCATCTAGATGCAGATCTCCCTATTCGGCCCTGCGCTGACTCACCCTGCCCCTCCTGGAGCCACACACACCTCCCAGCCCCTGTCACTCACAAAGCCAGACATGCAATTCACATCAGGCAGGCAGACACACAGCACACAGAAATGCCAACTTCTAAAAGTGGCATTTCTACACCAGTCATAATAAATCTGCACACACCATTGCGCAGCATTTATTCTCACGAGTTCGCACATACTAAACTCGCCCCTGCCCTCCTCTCACACCAGGAATTACCATGGACACACCTATCCCCCATGCATTCCTATGGGAGGGCAGGACAATCTCACCACACGCACTCAGAGTGCGCACGCACTTTACACTGGGACACAGTGCTAAAGTGCGCAAAGGCCAAAACTACTAAGATCAGGTCACAGTAACAGGCAAAAAATTCAGGGGTGAACCTGCCAAAAGGGCCAAGTCCAACACAACCCCCTTCCAGCCAAAACGCAGGGCAGACCAATCACCACCGTGATGGGCTTCCCTGCTTGGGGCGATAGAACACTGGACGCGGGCCCGCAACTGCAGGGACACCCTCCTGTTCTACGCCTCGGTGACCCCATGTGGTTCCTTCTGAAAAAGCTGTCTGGACCAACTGGGCTACCCCACTGGTACTCCCTAGCTGTCCGCGGCCAGGACCAGGCCCTAGGCCATCCAGATGCCACTGGTCCTTGCCCATCCACAGAGTGGGGGGTAGTAACCCCTGGCACATAGTAGCCATTCTCCACTCTTCCCCTCATCAGGGCAGGTCTAGACTGCCCCTGATCCTCCAGCCTAGGGTCTGCACCCTCAGGCTGACCAAAAGTCACGGGTGAGGCTCTCCTCCCCTACCTCTTCTTCTAGGGCTCCGCACTCTCCTCCTTGGAGAGGCACCCTCAGAACACAACTCTCCCACCAGTTCAGGACCTCTCTCCAAGAACTGGTCTCCCAACCTAGGGTTTAACCCCTCAGGTTGCACCGGGGTCAGAGGCGAGACTCCCTCCTCTGCACTCCCTTCCAGAGTTCTGCACCCTCCCAACTGGAGCGGTACCCCTGGAAGATGAACCGGTCAGGACACTGATTACAGATGTCCTTTCCTCCAGATCAGGCGGATCCTGAACCTGGCCTCCCAACCTTGGGTCTAAACCCTTTGGCTGAGTACTTGCCTGGCACTCCAGGACTTCTGGGGACTCACACAGTAGCCCCCCGAGGGTAACACATGACTCATGTGTTGCGTGACAGTCTGCGTGGCGCAGACCTCCCGACCCCTGTCCATCTGACAGTGCGCAGAGATCCCCCACGACAGAAGTGGTGTCACCCTGGTCACTTCTACGAGACTCAGCCCTTCTGGCTGGTCCCTGACCCACTGGCTCTTCCACTGGGGAACACAGCCCCATGTCACCCCTCTCTCTGGACTTCTGAACCCTCCCAACTGGAGCGGCACCGCCAGACACTAGAACCACTGGAGCTCTATTTACAGACGCTCCAGGTTCTCCAGACACTAGGAGATCCTCCTCAAATGGACTAACAGGACAGCCTAGGCTCCCAACCTGGTGTTCCCTGAAGAAACCATCCAGCTTCTGAGACTGGGTTTCGGGCACCTGGGGACACTCAGTCCCACACTCACTCCTACTCCACTGAGACAGGACGTGAGCCCCTACACCCCTCCCACTACACTGGGACCTAGCTGGGCTACTCTGAACCTCTTCCCCAATACAGGACTGGAAGATACCTGAGCCACTACTTTTGGAATCACTCCCCAATGCCTCATCAGAACCTTGGGCCTCCACCCAGAGGTCCGCTTCCCATGCAAGATCCCATGGATCAGGGTGCCCACACTCCAACAGGTGTTGGCGCAACCCTGGAAAACAACAACTGAGCAGCTGCTCTCTAATAACCAGATTGAACAGTCCTTCAAAATCCTGTTCCGTGGTACACCTTACCCAGTCAACCAGTGCATCATGACAGTCATCCACAAACCTCTCCCAAGACTGGTGAGACAGTTTCCTACTGCCCCTGAACTTCAACATGTACTCCTCTTCCTGGGATCCAAGTACCATATTCTGGGAACTGGGAATGGGACTTCCTGCACTGGACTCCATATTGCTGCCACCACTGGATCCCAGCCTCACTGGGGAATCCAGACAATTGAAACTACTCTCAGGGGATAACCTACCCTCCAGAGCTAACTTCTCCCTGGCGAAGGCCCTCTCAGCCTCCGCCATCCTCTCCTGCGCTAAGACCCTCTCGGTCTCTAGCTTGTTCTCCTCCACACTCAGCTGCGCTATCTCCCTGGTATGCTCTAACCTGAGCTTCTCCAAACCCAGCTGATGCTCCCTTTCTTCCCTCCTATCTACCCACTCCTCTGGGGACAGGAAAAGGGATGGGGAACTGCCCCCGACACTGGACCCAGCAAGGGACTCCCTATCTATGGGGTCCTCACTATCTACTGGCGTCCCTGTCCTGTCACTTTCTTCCTCCTCTTCAGACTCCTCAGGGCTCCCCTCAGACCCACCACCCTCTTGGCGTGCGGCCAGGGCCCTCTTCTCCTCATTGCGCTCACGTTCCCATTCATCCTTTTGCCATTGGATCAGGTTGTCCCTAAGTTTTGACTGGGTGTCTGACCCACTCACTGCTATGTCTCTCTCCTTACAGAAGTCCACCAACTCCCCCATACTGTATCTAAAGAGACCACAAAAATCAAAAGCAGACTCCATTTTGGCAGGACGCTCAGGGACACGTGCAACACAGGAGACCTAGGTTTCTGAGCTGAAGCAAGAATACACAATTTACAAATGACACTTTTAGGAGAAGAATCAAAACTAAAATTCAGAAACAATAATCCCCAAACATGTGATTATCTAAATGCAGAGTTTTGTAGTGCAGCCAGTTGTCGCTGTGGTACTGCGCAAACGCAAGTCCTATCCTCACCGCTGACAACCAATGTTAGAAATGGGATCTCTGGTTGGCTAAGGCTTGCGCCAAAGCCAGGCAGAAACCACCACTCTAGTCAGGGCAAGGGAGTTACACACCCAAGATAACCCCTGCTCACCCCCTTGGTAGCTTGGCACGAGCAGTCAGGCTTATCCCGGAGGCAATGTGTAAAGCGTTTGCGCAACACACTCTCACAGCAGCAACACCCTAGGCACACCACAAAAGGAACTCCACACAAGGTTATATAAAAAATAGCCTTTGTATTGTCATAAATACCTTAGAAACATAATCACATAATATACAGTGTGCCAACTGGCACTAGGCAATATTCACAGGGGACTATTTACACACGACAGGGCCAATCGGGCCACTGCCCGAACCATCAGATCAGGTAAGTAAATGCAAATAATAAATGTAGCGCACAACCAGTAATTACTGGTACAGGTAGGAACTTAGCACGAGATCCTGTAACATAAAAGATGGGACACCTAAGTCACATTAGGCATAAATCACATTATGCGTAAACCTCAGCAGTACACGCATCAGGGGCAAACATCACCTTCCCCTAGGGCCTTGCGCCCTTCTGGTACCTACAGGTACCCAAATAATCCCCAGGCCAAGTGGCCTCTCACAGGGCTCCACTGCCCTATGTCCAACAGTGTCAGGGCTGGCTGCGCATGCAGCGAAAGCAAAGTGTGCAGATGCACAACCTAAACGTGGCAGCTGCCCACTACTTGCTGGGCAGCTGTAAAAATGAGCACGGGCACCAGCGTTCCCCCTGAGCCCCTCTCTGGGACTCACAATAAAACTGACCCCAACGTTGCAGCTGCCCGCTCTGGTGCGGGGCAGCTGGGTTCAGGACTGGCACTAACTGTGCTTCCGTAGCTCCCCTCGCCGGAGCTCCAATGCAGGGGTTAGACTCAGCCCCCAAAAGAAATTAGCGTGGGCACCAATGTGCCTGGGAGAGCCCCACTCGGGGACTCCTATAACCAAATTGCCCCCAAAAAGGAATCAGCACCGGCACCACCGTGCCGCTTCAGGGAGCGCCCACACTGCTCCACTCGGCCCCTCTCGCCGGGGCTCTCAAATCTCAAAGGCCCCCGCTGCTCTTCGCAGCAACCACCACTCTCTGGGTTGAGGCACAACTCCAAAATGGGCCCCCACCCAGTCTCAGGCGGCCCCCACCGGCTCCTGGCCTCGCACAGACAACAGCGCGGCCAAGAGCGTGTTACCTGGGGCTTCCTCTCCGGTTGCAGGCGATCCTCGGTCAGAGCCCTCCTCGTCCGGCGATGACGCTCTGGTCCGGGCTTCCTCTCTGCGGTGGCCTGGGCGGCCGACAGACTGCACCCGGGGCTCCTCGGTGCACTCCTTTCTCTTCGCCCGGTCCCAGGAAGACCGGGTCTTCTTACACCACCTTGCCAGGCACTGCACGGCTTCCGGCTCACCACAACAGGCCACGGCGGTGAATTCAGGCAACGCTTCTGTCGTTGCCTAGCAGCCTCTCCTGCTGGAGCCAATCCCAGCGCGGCTGAACCAGTGACGTCAGCGGACCCCGGGTCCACGGCGGTGAATCGGGATTCAGCAATCTCGGACTTCCCGGGCAAGCGGCGGCGAAGTCCTTACTTTCGGCGCAGTGCGGGGTGGGCACCCGCCAGAAATCAGCAAACTGCGGGGTAGGCTCCCACTATTACTTTAAGATGCGGGGTGGGCACCCGTTCAATTAAATAAACAGGACGTGGGTGGGCTCCCGCAGGAAGCCAGCAAAATACACCGCAGTGCGGGGTGGGCACCCGCCTTCCCAGTAATGAGGGGGAATCCCCACGTCGGGATTCCCTCGGATCACGGCAGCAGCGCGCTGCACGCCGCCAGCTCCTCACTCTCTTCTGGGGCAAGGGAAGTACAGCGCTCACGAGGCGCTATGCCCAAAGCAAGGTTCAGGGCAAAGGCAGAGCAAGGAATCAAGCAATAAAATAATCTAGCGCTCACAAGGCACTAAGTCCAAGGCAAGGTTCAGGGGGCCACAAGGTTGGGCTCAGGCAGGCCAGCACACAGGGCCCTCCAGCAGGGAGGCAGTCCCTTGTGGCGGTTCCTCCTGGAGCCCAGCAGCAGCAGGCCCCCCCCTCAAGTCAGGAACAGCACAGCAGAGAAAGAACATTTTCATGGGGTCACAGCCCCTTCTTTTATACACCTTTTCCTTTGTCTAAAGGTGCAGGGTTTAGGGAAAACCAGATGCAACTGGTTTGGGGGAGCTTTGGAGCACTTTGTTTTGCTCAGCTCCTCTCTCCTTTCACAGGACAGGCTAGGGTCATCAGACGCACCACAGGGGGTGGAGCCAGCATTGTGGAGGGAAGGCACAGCCCTATTCAGGTCCCAGGTGCAACTCCTCCCTCCCATCTAGATGCAGATCTCCCTATTCGGCCCTGCGCTGACTCACCCTGCCCCTCCTGGAACCACACACACCTCCCAGCCCCTGTCACTCACAAAGCCAGACATGCAATTCACATCAGGCAGGCAGACACACAGCACACAGAAATGCCAACTTCTAAAAGTGGCATTTCTACACCAGTCATAATAAATCTGCACACACCATTGCGCAGCATTTATTCTCACGAGTTCGCACATACTAAACTCGCCCCTGCCCTCCTCTCACACCAGGAATTACCATGGACACACCTATCCCCCATGCATTCCTATGGGAGGGCAGGACAATCTCACCACACGCACTCAGAGTGCGCACGCACTTTACACTGGGACACAGTGCTAAAGTGCGCAAAGGCCAAAAACTACTAAGATCAGGTCACAGTAACAGGCAAGAAGTTC
This sequence comes from Calotriton arnoldi, assembly GCA_963921515.1. Lineage (NCBI taxonomy): Eukaryota > Metazoa > Chordata > Amphibia > Caudata > Salamandridae > Calotriton > Calotriton arnoldi. The sequence continues at coordinate 266,247 of CAWUFW010016402.1, read as the reverse complement.
AGGGGTGAACCTGCCAAAAGGGCCAAGTCCAACAATAGGCCTGGGACCCAACATGCCAATGCAGATGGACTCTCAAGGTATTTCCACTTTGAACACGAAGACTCAACTGGTCAAGGTTAGTTTAGTGTCCCTGCGTTTGGGGGGGGGTTGTGTAGGAGAGTAGGATCTGCCTCTTATGTTGCCCCCACTTTTTTTCTGATGTTAGCACTGGTTTCTGGCTATAGTCTGGCTGGGTCCCTGCCAATCAGGGCCCCAGCCTCTCTGTTCTCTCTGAATGACATGGAGTGCACTCTAGGTGCACTAGTGATTGGATACTGTGGTGCCTTATGAGTCCCTAGTATATGGTACCTTAGGTACCAAGGGCATAGGTACTTCACAGGCCTACCAGGGGCTGCAGCATGTATTATGCCACCCCTGGGAAGCAGACTAAATCTGACACCACAGGCCTGCTACTGCAGCCTGGGTGAGGTGGTGCTAGCACCCCTCACTGAGATATAGGTTTCCTATATCTCTCCTGCACACACATATAAACCTATCAGTCACCCCTAAGGCAGGCCCTATCAATCCTGAGGGCAGGGTGCTTGGCTTCTATGTGAGGGGGTGCCTCTGCATGAGCAGGTCCCCTCTGCAGCGCTCAGAGTCTATTCTCTGAGGCTGTTTGTGGATGCGGTTAAACCATATACTCTTAAGTGCATTATATCCTCGCGGTAAAATGCTAACTTTGGAATAGCTGCATCAAAACATGTCGTGTTTGGTGTCAAACATCTTGGAATACTACCCCCCCGCCAATTCTGGCAGCGGGGGTAGCATTCCACCCTTCTAGAGGGATAAGACATGTACCTGCTGTGGAAACGCGGTAGAATCCTGAAGAGCCCTGGCATCACAAAATGGATGCCACCAGTCACAGACACTGGGCTGCCCTCCTGCTGATGACCGAAACTCACAGTGGAGGAAGCCCAACAATAGGCATCCTGTCACAGGGAGGTGTAACCACCTCCCAGACAGGGTTTAGTGTATTGGGGCTGCGTGGGTGCACTCTTAGAGTGCTTTGAAGTCCTGCACTGGGGGAGCAGAAGGCTCCTCTGTGCATATGCCAGTTCAAACCGGCTCAGGGGCTACCTGCCCCTGCTCTAGCGCGAAACTGGACAAAGGGAAGTGGGTGTAGCCACCCTCCCTTGACCCTCCCATAGGTGGGGTCATAGAGCTAGTCCATCCCCTCTTTTTAGTATAAGAGGGGGAACCCTTGAACTTGCCAGTTAGATAACCCCTGGATGACGCTCTACAGAAGAATCCTGGCCCTTCGACGTTCCACTACCTTTGGAAGACAGAAGAATCTCCCTTGGAGTCAAGGAGTGACTCCCCTGCTTGGCAGGCACCAAAAACGACAATGACGGTCGCAAACTACGCCGCTCCCGCCAGAGTCCGAAGTCCCTGCAGCCCAAGAAGTAGATTTCCTGACTTCTCCAAGGCCATCGTGAGTCCCTAGCGAAGCTGAGGCAAGTGGACCCCACGAGTGATGAGGAACCGCGACCCCTGTGTACCGTGCACTATTGTCGAGTGCAACCCCTTCACAACGTTCTACGAACTTGTGCTTTAAACCACGTATGGTCCCGACCTCCAGCAGGAATCCCTCCGAAGATCAGAGGCCTACACCGTCCCGAGTGACCGTGGGCCCCTGTTGAGTGATTCCGCCCAAGGTGTCTTCACAATCCCTTGCCAGCCGGCTCGTGGGTCCCCAGAAGACTTCTTAAAGACACCAAAGGGCTCTCCTGGTTGCTCCAGGCCTGCCCTGACTTAGCCTCGCTGGGTGAGTCCCTCAGACCTTGCTGGTCTGTGCCATTGACTTTTCTTCATCTCCCCAAGACTTGCTGTTGCCAAGGCTTGTTGGCTCCAATCGAGTTGCCGACACCGCAGTAAGCTGCAGACTTTGTGGGACACACAGAATCCAGCTCCTGGTTGTCGTCGACACCTCCTGGACCTCGTGGCTGAAGAGTCAAGGCACCCGCAACCGACCTGAATCAACCGACGACGGTGGACATCCATCTTCCTTGCCCCGAGTCACTGCCAAGTGACTTTGAACACTGTCCCCTCTGCTTTCAGGTCATCCTTCTTCAGAATACAGGCTTGGATTCCACCGGACTCTTCTTCAGCTCCCGGAAGCAGCAAGTCTTCTTTGTTCGCCATTGAAAACGACGCCGCGGCCCGACACCAAAGGACACCTATGCACCCGGCTTCCCTGGGTGAGGTAACTCCAGCACTACGGTGCTCCTGTGGGTGTGGGCCCTAGAACTACTTACCCTGTAAGTGACGTGCTTGTAGGTTCTCCCGAAGTATCCTAGAACTCTTAATTTCCAACCGCGACTTGCCCCATTGAAGTCAACGGCGATCCGCGCCTGTGTATCCACACTGCACGCGTCCCCGTGGGTCCTTTACTTACCTGCCTTGGGTGGTTTCGTGAGGCCCCAGCACTTCTGAAGGCCCTAGGCCTTGTCTCCCTGCAAGTCGTTGTTGCTAAGTCCCTTTTTTAGTATATGGTCTGGTACGCCCCTAGGGCCCCAGCCATATTTTGTGCTTAACTTATTGAGAAACGTTGATTTGTGCATATGTTTGTCTTCTAATCTCATAAAGAGATTAGTAGAGAGTTATTTAGAAATAAATACATATATATTTGATATATATACCTGTGTGGTGTCTTTTCATTTGGTGATTCAAGAGATTATATGGTAAAACAAGCTGCTTTACATTCCTTCAAGACTTAGCCTGAAGGCTACTCTCCACAGCTACCACTAGGATAGCTTTCTTTAAAAGGTTGTCTTAAACCTATCTACCATAAGAGTCGATTTGCCCTGGTGCAAGGTGTCCACTTTAATTAGTGAACAGCATATACCAGGCCAACTTCTCACAACAAGTGTATTTGGACGAACTGTTACTTGGTTGTCAAGAGGGATGAGTTCCATAGCCTGGTTGCTTAGTCCTTCATTTGTTACAGCTGAATTCTCGATCGTGATCAGTCTTTCAGTCTGAACCTCTTGAATAGTAGCGAGAGGAGTGCGTCTGCTACTAGGTCGTAGTCCACGAGGCCTACTGCTTAGTATTGGCCACATACTGTGATTTGATCAGGTCGATTGACACAAATCTTTTCTCCTTTCTTCCAGCAAGGGGCGGCAGAAGTACTGTCCTTGTTCCTTGAACTGCTAGAACAGGTACCGGTTGTCTGTAAGAAGGTCCAAATTCCTTCTTGTCCGCTATTTTTTCTCTGACTAGATCCCCAACTTTCGGAATCCAGACAGGCCTTGCTGGGACCGCCGATGTTTCCCCAGTGGTGGTTGGCTGTAGGGATACGTTGCTTTGTTTCGTTATTAATTTGTTAAGATCCTGTAAAACAGCCAAACGATCTTTGATATCAAATGGTTTCATTTCCACCACTGTGCCTACGTGTTCTAAGTCTGGAACCCACATTCTTGTCCCAAATAGGACCTCATATGGAGTGACCCCCCCTAGAGAACTTCTTGGCAGGTTATTAAGAGCGCGCTGCACGCTATTGAGGTGTTTGACCCACCCATCACCCGAGCCTAATACCCTAGCTGTTATAGACTGCTTTATGTCCCGGTTTTTCCTTTCCACAACAGAATTTCCCTCAGGATGGAATGGAGAGGAGTACCGCAATGCAACGCCCAGACTGGCCATGGCCTCCTTGTAAGCCCTAGAGCTAAACGCAGGACCCTGGTCAGAATGTAGCGAGCCTATTGCGTATGTGCCGATAAAGACTCGCAAATCTTTTATAACAGTTCGAGCGTCAGCCGAGCGCTGAGGCCATAACCATAGGAACCTAGATTCAGTATTTGCAGGAATGCCTTTGTCCAGTGGGACGCTGGCGAGTAGATAGCCTAATGCTGTCTAACAGTGGTGTGTGTACTGGGCTGCCGCATTCGCAGCATGGTGTCTGGTGGCTCTCTCGCTGTAATTTACAGTCTAAGCAGTTGTTGATAAATATGTGAATTTCTGTATTCATTCCAGGCCACCAGTACATCTCTTTTAATGTCAAAATTGTTTTAGAGATCCCTTGATGTGACAGACCCTCCCCCAAATGAGTTTCATAAATCAAGGCTGCTCTTCGTTCCATGTTTGGAATTACCCTATCCCCCACTCCAGGGATTCGAGCAAAAGGAACGTTATTTGCATCAATTACATAAGAGTACTTGAGTGGAAACTTTTTTGGTAACGCTGCACTGCTGCCTTTGCTTGAAGCATTGACAGCTAACATTATCTCACCGTCTATTTTCGTTTTGGAATGAGTGATCGCAGCTACGGAAGCCGTCTGAACAGCCCCCTTTGCGGCTTCGTCAGCCAATGAATTCCCTGCAACGTGAACGCCATCACGCTGATGACTCAGTGTGTGAATCACGTGAGCCTTTGGTAGTTCGTTTTTCAACTGAACTACTTGTTCCCAAAGCAATTTATGCTTTATTGTGCCACCCTTTGCATCTTTGAAACCATTTTCAAGCCAGGTTCGTATATAGTCATTATACGACTGAACACAGTAATAGGAATCGCACACGATTAGTGTGAGGAATTCTCGATCCGTACTCTCAAGTGCCAGTTTGAATGCCTGTAGTTCAGCTCGCTGAGCTGTACAAATCACCTAGTGACTGAGTTTTTGTGACCATAGGTCTGAAGATGCCATTTCGCATGCGACCTTTAACGATAGCACACGCTGCACTGTAAGCTTGCTTACTCCCTGTTGCGGGCTGTGCGGATCCGTCAGTGTAAATTACGAATTCATACTGATCGAGAGGCAGAATCTCAATGGGCAGAGGACATTCTTGTTCATATTGGAGAAATGCCTGTGTTTTTAAATCTGGATCAAAAACATATTCAACATCAGTTGCAGCAAGAGAATTAACCCATTGTATCCATCTCGGATGTAAAGCTTTAGCATTTGGAATGCTTGCCTTTGTGACCGCTTCTAAAGCTGGTACCGGGGTAACGACAATTATGCGTTTCCCTTGGGCTAAGGCTCTTTCTTTTGCTACAGCTGTCAGAATTTTTTCAGTTGAACTGAAGCGCATTTCCGCTTGTGTATACAAATGTGATTTGTATGCAATTGGTACTTTCTCACCCTCATTAAAGGTTAAGTAAGTGAATCCACATTGACCCGAAATTATTCAAATCACCAAATTTCTTTGACTTACGCGTGTTTGTAAGTGATTTGTTGCTAACATGTTAGCCTGGAGTGAACGCAAAATTTCTGTGTGTTCCTGTGTCCAGTTTTTAATTTAAAAATCAGGTTTGATTAATGCGGAGAGAGGTTTAACCCTTTCTGCGTAGTTTAGAATGTATGTTCTTCCAAAATTTAGGAATCCCAGTATTGATTGTAAGTTTTTTAGCGTCTTTGGAGGTTGGAGCAGCGCACATTTCTCAAGAAAGTTAGCTGCCAAGCTCTTGCCTTCACTTGAAAGCTCATATCCCAAAAATAGGACATTGAGATGGGCAATTCGGGACTTTTTAAAGTTGAACTTGTAGCCCTCAGAGGCGAAACCCAGTATAATGGTGCTCACCCTGTTCAAGTGTTTTTCCAAGTCATCGTCTGTCAGATAGATGTCATCGACATAGGACAATGCCTCGTTATCATAAATTTGTAGTAACTCCGTTACTCTCGCTGAGAATAAACCTGGGCTGTTCTTGAACCCTTGTGGGAGTCGACAAAAGTGACGCTGAGTCCCCATTATTGAGATTGCCGTTAAGTACCTACTTTCCGGTGCTATATTTTGACAAAAGAAACCGTTTGAGATGTCTAATGTTGTTTTGTATTTTTTACGCACAATGTTATTCATTAATGCTGTGCTATGTGCATTTTGCACTGCAAAAGTCTTAGAACAAGTGTTTAAATGTCTGTAGTCCAAAACTAGACGATATGTATTGTCTGGTTTGGAGACAGGAAACAAAGGATTGTTCATGGATGAGGTGCATGTTTCAATCACCCCTTGGTATTCAAGTTGATTTAAAATCTCCCTGACCTGTTTTTTAGCTTCTTGCTTAATAGGAAACTGCCTCTGTGCAGTAGGTTCATGCTTCAGATGTATTTTATGGTGAGGGGAATCCTCATCCCATCCTACATGATTTTTATATAATGCTGGAGCCTGGGCCACTGCCCATTTTCTGGCATATGTATATTTTAAGTGAATTGGAATGTGATTGGAGAAGGCAGGCATAATCATGTCCTCGCAGTGTGGGCACTCCCTGACAAATTGTGGTGGCCAGTCTTTTTCTGCTAGAAGTATGTCATAACCCTTTGATAGTTTTTCCCAAAAAAGTGCTTTAACCTGTCTAGGTTTGTCTCCCTCCATCCGGAGTGTTATGTCATATAACTTTTGTGGAGCACTAACCCTGGTGTCTACAGTCTCTACTGTAATGTACTCATTCAAGTCCACGATCTCCAGAAGTTCCATCAGGTTCTGGCGAGCTATTGTGACTTCTGCTGCACTGTCCAGCATTGTCTGAGCCCATTCTCCGTTCTTGAGTTGCGTTCTCAGAATTCTCGGCATGTCTTACTATTAGACCTGCTACTTTCTTTTTGGAGAATTGAGGTTTAGCTTTAGTTTTTGTTGCGTGCTTGTCGTCTTTCGATTTCACGCGCTCTTCTCTATGTTCTGTTCGTCCTCTTCTTTCCGAAGTCTGTGATGAGACCTGAAAGGGACGAGAGGAACGTGTATCAGTATCTTGATACCTATCAGGTTTTCTCAAATTATCCCTATTCCTGAGGTTATACCTCCTTTCAGAGGGCTCCTTTTGAGGAGACCTACCTCGGGATTGAGAACCTTTCTCATTTGAATTTTGTTTAGTAGACACCCACTTCTTTTTAGAAGATGTAGGAGCTTGTTTAATTGAGTCCTTCTCAGGACTTTCAGATAGTTTTGGTTTAACTGGTCTCCCACCCAAACTATCTCTGCCTAATTCTGCATAAGATTGTTCTATAATTCTGGGTAGCTCTGTTTGATGTTCTGTAACATCAAATTCCCTTAATTTTTGTCGGATCGCCACTGCCGCTGCCTCCCCTTTAATATTTGATAATATTATTGTTGAGACCTGGTCAAAATTTTTCAGTAATCTTCATACCTAAATTCAAAGCAGGCTCTGCCCCGTATTCGTTTTGAATTTGTTTGAGGACATCAGGTATTACCGCAATTGACGGAATGCCGTGTGTTTTTGTGTAGATGGCAGCAAAGACTGAGCCCCAAGTGGTGCAGTCTTCCAGTTGTGGTGTGATCCCCATTGGTAAACTAATGGTTAGGATTCTATGTTTCTCATGCAGGCTAGTATTTGGAAATACTGCTTCGATTTGAGTAATTTTTTGAGCTACCAAAATGGAATTTGCTCCCGCTTAGTGGGCATTTTACCCATGACTGCGTATAGAGTCTGTGGTGTAATTTTTAGTGTATTCCCCTGGTGAGGGGTTTGATTTGGAAGTGTTAATCGTGGTTGGACTGTGAAAGTCCGCATGACATATTGAATCAATTGTCTGTAGATTTTTATTAACTCTGCGAGTTGAACAAGTAGTTCCTGATCTGACATTATATCTAGATCAGGATGAGGTGTATAGCCGGCTAGAATCGGCCATGTTGCTCCTGGTCTACCTAGTGGACCGAGCCTAGTTATATTTCTGTGATGTTTTAGGGCACCTTTAAACCAGAGCTGATGCTCCTGGTATGTTAATGGAATTTCTATATCCTCGAAAGGAATGTATTCCTCTGGTGGTTCATCTTCTTTGTAGAAGTGAAACATGTGTGTTACTGAATTGGATTCAGGAAATATTACCCATGAATAGAATACCTCTGTCTGAAAGGATTCGTGTGCCTCTATCACGAAAACTGCTCTACCTCCTCTTGGTGGTAGGCCATGTTTTATAAGTTTTAGAGTAATGGCTCTTCTTAAGTTTGGAGCGATGTCGATGACACCCTCCTCGGTTTCATTTAAACCGGTGAAGTTAAAAAGTGCTGGTTGGGCTGGATCAGCCTCAGCTCCACCGTTTCCGGCGTCATTGTCAGTGCCTGACATTTTTCTGCTTGAAAATATGTAAAACAAATTTCAAGGAAACAAAGATAAGGTGCACAATAATGTGGAACACTGTATCCTTCAATGTTGAGCAAACCAAACAGCTAATATATAGGGTACTGCCCTATGTAGCCGTGGCGGATACTAACCCTGCCCACTCCAGACGTCTTTTGGAGTATATGGGTAGGGGTCTCTGAGAGAGAAAAGAAGAAATGCACAGCTGAGTTACTCAGTATCTAACGTTGAATTACTGCCTTACCAAACCGTTGGGCGCCATGTAGTGTAGCTCCTATTTCCCTAATAGGCTCTGCGTATTGGAATAATATATCCTATAGGTTTGACATAGGACTAAGGTCAGTATGTCCCTATCGAGTATATTAAACTTAATTACTTGTGCCAGCTAGCTCAGAGGCCACTAGAAACTTCTTGACAACAAGAAGGGAGTAGTTTCTGGCAGCCGCAAGACATGACCACTGTGTTTCCCTTACAGAATCAGGACGTGTCCCAGAGTCGTAGAAACAATAGATAACTATTTCACTCAGCTCAGTTGTGCATGGTTCAGTTACGTCTCAAAGTTACACAGAAATAACAGACGGGCGTTTCAATAAAAAGGTTTATTGAACAGTCTTGTTTCTGTTGTAAGTTAGATGTGCTGTTACGATCACAAGACAGTATGCGAGATAAATAATGTACAGAGTGAGCAGTAGAAATAAATAATACTGCGTTAGCATTATCTTTTCAGCATATATGCATTTACATAAAATGACACAGCCTAAAAATGCGAGTACTCATACGATGCGTTTCTATCCTAGGTCTACCCAGTGTGCCTAACCTTTCCTAGGTGTAGTGAGAAGTAGAAGTAGGTGCTGTATTCCTGACTAGAGTATACTAAGAGTAAGTTACGCCTAGTATGCCAAGAGTCTAGTATGCCAAGAGTCTAGTATGCCAAGAGTCCCTCTAGGTTCCAGTCGGCTCCATACCTGAAGAATGAGAGAGGTAGGAATCTTTTTTCTGGACTCGAACTCCAACACCCCGCAAGGGAAGTTAGATCACTGAAAGCTGGACTCTCTGCGTGCAGGAATGACAGCGTATTCTCAGTGCGTCCGGCCGGGAAACGGGCTCCTCTGAAGTCGAGGTCTCCTCTGATTTACAGGGGTTTGGGAAGGTATATTTATACCTGAAAATGTTAGCATTGACGTGAGTTGGGCAGCGAAAGACGTCATGAATGAACCTCTAGGGATTAACGGTTCATGCATAATGTATGAGTCCTTGAAGAAATCAATAGTCCTGGGCAAGGGAAACTCCCGCAGCCTGAGGGTCTGTTTTTTCATGGACTCGTTGAGACGCTAGGGTGGACGGATGTCGGAATCCATGCCTGTATTTGGAGTGCATGGTTTATGCCTAAATAAGGTCTGGGATTTTATGCCTATATAAGGGCAAGGCGAATTGTGCCTATATAAGGACATGAGTCTAGAAAGCCCGTTTATGGACACCCTATAAAGTACACAACACTATACTCCGGCGTGTCCCAACTCCTTCCCATGGATCTCAGGATCAGTCAAGTTGGCCTTCTGCAAGTCCACCAGCTCCCCTTCCTCAACACGTAACTCATGGAGGAGCACCCTACGCATCATACATGCCAAACCCAAGTAATGCCCACAAATCACTGCATTGATGGCATCCCACTCAACCACTCTGGAACTGGCAAATCCCCAGGTAGACTGCAAATAATCAGCCACGGACTGTGATAATGTGTCTCTACCAATGGCGTCAGTCAGCACATCCACTGGAAAGTACCAAGTCTACATTTTGGCACCACTACCCCACAATCCAGTACCCCAAGCCCCAGTGTATGATCCGACAGAAATCGAGCCAAGTGTTGTACCGCCCAGACTTTCTTTAATGGGAATCCAGTCACCAGTATCCTATCCAGCTGACTGTAAGTATGGTGGGTATGTGACTAACGGGTAAATATTTTCTGAACTGGTTATGAACCCTCCAAGCATATAGCAATTCCAAATTTGATATGCCTTCATCTAAAGACACAGTCATACATTGCTTTGTCTCAGTCCACCCCATCCAGGACACAATTAAAGTTTCCTAATCACATAAAAGGGCCATTCTCCTCTGACCCATCAGGTCCTGTAGCCTAAATTAAAATAGAGGATCATCTACATTAGATGCATAAATGTTAACGACTAAAAGAGCCCTCTCGACCAGCTTGCCCTGCAGCAGTACCTACCTCCCCAGTACCTTAGCCTCCACATAACTGGGCATAAAAGATATCCCCAGGACCACCCACACCAGCACTCCACTCCCTCACCCATAGGGCATAACAGGAATGAAACAGCTGGCCCTTCAGCTTCTTGGCCACATTATCAACCTCCCCATCTGTGAGGTGTGCCACCTGCAGACAGGTTATGTCGACTCTGTCGTATAAAAAAAGAAAGGACTCATTACCTCTTAACACACATCTTCAGTCCCCGGACATTCCAGGTACGTATTCGAAACTTCCCACCCATCCTAATGATATTTCAATGCCCTTGAATCTCCATCCTTCAGTCCCCAATTAATCTGCCAAGTGCTGCGTTTAAAACTGCTCAACAAACAACTAAGAACAAACCAACCCCCCCACCCCAGGACAAAAATAGTAGAACAGTCATGCTACGCAAGCCCACACATACGTGTGCCAGGACAAAACACTATACCCTACTCATCCAATAGGGTTAAGAACCCCAACTACCACCCCCTCCCAGCTCCCATACAAAGTACCCCCATCCCCAGGGTCACAGTGCAACCTGCTAGCCCGACACCAAGCCCCAGCGGTTAAGTAGACAAAGAGTTATAAACACAACAGCATAGTATATTAGAACGGTGCACCTCATCACAACCCTTCCAATAAGTCCCCACAAGCAAACTGAAAAGTGCCCAATCCCAAAGCAATAAGACCTGAAAAGAAAGGATAATCACAATTACCAAGCAAGCTCCAATTATACACACCATAGAACACTGTATCCAGTCAACTGCAATGAAAATGTAAAGTAACAAAGGGTCACACAGCAGAAAGATTAGTTTATGGCACAACATCAGTCAACTGCGGCTGGGAATCAGATAAGACATAAGGCAGTTTCCCATCTGGAGACATCTCCCCATCAGACTGCTGTGCAGGCTTGGCTACCACCTGCATAGTGCTGTCCTGCTAAATTATTACTCTACACGAATCATGGGACTTGCCATTCAACGTGACCCCACCAGTGCGGTCTCTCCAAGCACCATGGCCCGTCTGCCCCCACAAAACAGCCGTGAACCCACAGGCCCCTGATTGAAGCACCATCCCAGACTTCCAGTCAATCTCATACATCCTGAGGTCTCTCAAAAAAGTGTGCCATCCCGCTAGCTAGGACCTTCAACTTGGAGGGATAGAGCAACATGTATTTCAAGTTCATAGCCCGCAGCATCTGTTTGACACTTATGAATGAGTTGCACTGCTCGTGAACCTTCGTCGTGTAATCAGGGAAACTAGCGATGGCATGATTATCAACACTCAGGATTTCCTGTTCCCGGGCAGCCTGTAGGATACAGTCTCTGTCCCTACAGTTGAGTATGTTGGCTATAACAGCTGTCAGGGGGGAACTAGGTGGCAGAGCCGGCACCACATCCTGGTGCGCCCTCTCAAGCACAAACAGATCGGACAGCCCACTCAGCTGCAATTGCTCTCTGATTTAGTTATCCAGAAAGATAACAGCAGACGAGCCCTTCACATTTGCCAGAAATCTCAGAAACTGTGGGAACACCCCTCCACATCCTTCATCTGGGCCTCCAACTCCCTAGTAGTTGTCACCATTTAAGCCATCTGCATCTTTAGTGTTGAGACCTCACCCTATACAGCCTTAATACTAGTCTAAGCCGTTGTCTCTTTCTCTGCGACCTTACGCAAATCCGCCCTAAGCAATTTCACATCAACAGACATTGTTTCAATCCTGTGTTCCAGTGCAGCACACAATCTCTGTATAGCAACCAATAATGAGGCTCGAGAGGTCTCAATCCCAAGCTCAGGGGTACCACTTCAGGAGTCCGCACCCCCGCGATCAATCAGCCGCTGCAACGGCTGGCAGAGTGTGATATACTGACTTATAGTATTAGGGGCAGGAGTCTTGGGAAACTTATCTTTACCCATGACAGCAGCCAACAGGACCCCCCCCACGGCCACCACACAACCACAAACAGGACCCAAGCACAAATCCCCAGTTCCAGACGGCTTTCAGCAATCAGCACACGATAATCCAGGGGGAGCACCACCCCACAGAGGCAGTCACAAATGCCAGCTCAGTCCTCTCGATCCCTCCAGGCACCAATTCCAGTAATATTTAGGGCCCGATTCACAGAACTAATCTGAGACAAAATCCTAAACTTACTACTTTTGGTATTCACAGAAGGCATTTAGTAGTAGTAAAGTTAGGACTCCTAACTTTACTACTACTAAATGCCTTCTGTGAATACCAAAAGTAGTAAGTTTAACCAAAAGTAGTAAGTTTAACAAAAAGTAGTAAGTTTAACAAAAAGTAGTAAGTGCATTCTGTGAATACCAAAAGTAGTAAGTTTAACCAAAAGTAGTAAGTTTAACAAAAAGTAGTAAGTTTAACAAAAAGTAGTAAGTGCATTCTGTGAATACCAAAAGTAGTAAGTTTAACCAAAAGTAGTAAGTTTAACAAAAAGTAGTAAGTTTAACAAAAAGTAGTAAGTGCATTCTGTGAATACCGAAAGTAGTAAGTGCCTTCTGTGAATACCAAAAGTAGTAAGTTTAGGATTTTGTCTCAGATTAGTTCTGTGAATCGGGCCCAACGTGAGCAAGGGCAGGTTTCCCTTGGTGACCCCGCACTTGCCACCCAGGGCAAACATAACTTAATGTCAAAGTCTAGTTGTCAGACCACTCCAACGATAATGTGGGAGGCTCCCAAGGCAGCAGCACAATGCCAAAATGTGCCCCCAGCCCTAGCAACAAGTACGGCCCCACTTCAATAGCATCTGGACACTTCAGCAGTTATAAGAACCACGGCAGGGATGCACAGAGCCACTGCTGGTCAAAGCAGCCCCACCTCTATCCCAAGGGGAGGCAGCGCATTCTAGCAGCAGAATCTCTTGGGTCTCGGGCACTATCAGGCATTCAGCCCAGCCACTGCTACCTGCAACCGTGGAAGTAGGCAACCCCGCAATGCCACTGCGGTCCTCTTCAGCTCCAGTGGAGACCACTGCAAACCCTCATAGCAGCCGTAGGGCCTTCAAAGGCTCCCAGCCACACTCAAGATGGTGGTACAGGGCGCAGTCACCGCATCGCAGCCCAGTTTCAGCGGGTGGCCGGCAGCATTCCACGGTCACTAATGACACAGGGGTACGGCCTGCAAATCCAGCATGCTCCTTTTCCCTAGCAGGCCATCGCTTGCCGTCCCCGCAGTCCGGGATACCAGCTCATGGCACAGCCCCAGTGAGGGCCCAGCCACACACTATGCGGCCATACCAGCAACAGCCAACAGGATTCCTTCGCAGACAGTGCTTCTTCCCTGCCCATAGATGGCCAAAAACAGCCCCAGGAAACTGGCCCGCCGCACTGCTCACTCCTCGTGTCTCTGCAGGTAACTTGAAAGCTCCAGGGCATAAGGATTTGCAAGGATAAAGGATGGATTCACCGGGAGAGGCGAGCTCTACGTCCTGTTGGCTATCTTGCCAGGTTACGCCCCCAAGTCAAATTTAAATGCATTCTTAAGTGGGTTGACACATATTATTGCTGTTAGTGTGCCAAGATCATCCGCACATATTAAACATGGAATGCGGGTCACTGCCATTTTTTGGGATAAGGAATTTGAATTATTTAAAATTGTGGGAAGATCTGCCACATATAAGCTAAAAAGAATCAGAGCTAAAACACATCCTTAGCGCAGGCCATTGCTTATTTCTATTTTTTTGTTTAAGCAGACCAACAGATCCATCTCCACTTGGGTCCAATATAAACTGTGCAATGCTTGAATCTAGGACAATAAGCCCCTATGGAAATTCCAGGTGAGTAGTTTCCCCCATAGATCCCCTCTATCATTATGTCAAAGGCAATACAGAAGTCCGTGAAGCAAGTGTACAGTCCCCGATTTATTTAAGAGACCTTTTCTATTATAGCCGAAAGGGCAAAACAATGATCAGTAGTAGAGTGTCTTGACCGAAAGCCACCCTGTTCAAGAAAGTAGTAGATTTTATTCTGTAATTGAAACTTCAACACTGTTAGTATTTTGTCAAAGATTTTAGCAGACACATCTAAACGACTAATTAACCAGTAATTTGCAGTGACTCTACCTTTCTTCAGTAATGGTTTTATTACCGAGCCTTTTCACGACTCGGAGATAATATCCATTTCTACTATCCTTCTATGTAGAAACTCCAAGTTTTATGCCCACCACATACAATTGCTGTAATGTTGTCAGGGCCAGCAGCATTTTTTAGCTTACACTCAGCTATTGTATTTTAAATTTGCTCCTTGGTAAATAATTCAAGCATGTTGGTGTCAACACCATACTTATTTGCCTAAACCTTTATTAAGGGAAAAGAATATGTGTTATGTACATCTGAGACCTGGTCCTCTTCTGATACAAAGGAAGGAACTACTGCATGTGCATCATCTATAATTTTTACCAGTCGCCATAATGTTTTCTGATCCCCTGCTTGAAAATCTTCCAACATTTCATTCCATTTTTTATTATAAAAACTCATTCTCTTCTGATGAGACACTTATATTGAATTTAAAACCCCATGATTTGCGTACAGTTTACCTCTTAACAGTCTCCTAAAAGAATGTTGTAATTTCCTCAGCCCTTTCTTATCCTCTCTACAGTCTTCGATGAACCACCCCGGATTATATTACTGGTGTGGTTATTCCTCACTGTTACTGCTGTTCTCTATTAACGAGGCAAACCAGTATAATTTATTTGGAAAATAAATTAAATTATTGCCCAGAGCATGGGATAATTGAACTTCCTTGAGCACCTGTAATTGAATTGAACCCAGACTTGTGCTAAAAATCCATATCCAGAATTAAAACCTTTTCTGTTAAAAATGCTTCCTTTAACATAAGTGTTCCTTGTAAAACCCAAAGACCACTTCCTTCACAATGCATTATATTAAAATCACAAAATAGGTTGAATGTATCACAGGGGACAAAAGCATAGTCAACTGAATAGTGAGGAGTGCCAAACCAAAAAGTCAAACTAGCTGGATTAACCTGGGCAGAGTGGCCATTTAAGTTTATTAAGCCACTTCTGCTCAACCAATCCCAAATAATGCTAGACTCAATTGAGGATGCAACAGCTGAAAAGTTAGTGAGCGGAATATTATACAAGGATATAATTTAATATATTATCTACTGTATGATAAATGTTTGAAATAAAATCCCCTGCTATGATCACAATATACTCTCTGTATTAGATTTTTCTTTAAATGTTTTCAGGAATTCTATCAGGTTTGACTTGATATCCTCATGGAGCTATTCATTAGCTAAGATTAACATTTCAGTTTGATTTTGTTTTAACTGAATTTCAACCACTGATATTTGTGCCCACATATTTACACTTTCTATCCTTTTAACCTTTCTTATTATTCATGTGTATATCAACGTTAAAAGGCCTCCACATAATCAACCCTCTCCTCTAACATGGACAGGTTTATATATTGATACAATACGTTCAATATTCGGGTTCTGTTGGAACCAAATCTCCTGCAGCAGGATAACATGGTATACATTTAAAAGATTTGCTGATAAAATGAGAGTAAAATAGAGGCCAATATAACACGTTGTCAGTCTTCCATGTCTTAATCTCTTTATTGTTCCGATTGTCTCTTCATGTCAAAGATTGAAAACAATCCCACTATTTCAACTCTTATTTTTCATAATATTCACACATGTCAATGTAATGTTCACTTCGATACTACCATGGCCAACACGTGTTTTGCAACAAAATGGCTTCTTCACAGCTGTTAATTAGAAAAAACTTATTGTAGTGACAGTGACTTATGTTAAACATTACTTCATCCATACCATTGAACAATTTACTCTACAAATTAAATATCGCTTACATCTTTTTCTATTGTGTTAATTACTCTGAATGATCCGTAAATTAACACCTACATTTTAATTCATCCTAGGAAATGACAATTTAATCATGTACAGGGGCATCAGTTATTGATAATACAGAAACACATCACATTTCTATTAATGGTATGTTATGAATTTAGGAATTAATAATACCTGTCCAAAATTACTGATTCATGTGAGGTTTCAGCAAACTTAACATAATATTTCAAAAGTGCTTCTTATGTAATCAATTCACTTTCATTTGACAAATACCTCAAAGATAAATAAATATGTTCAATCAGTATGAACACAGTATGCACAGTGGAAGTTCCAAAAAATGTTAGCAATGGTCCAAACCATATTTCATTATTCAGTGCAGTAAAATAAAGAATTTTAGAGCTCTATAACACAGTGGAAGGAGCCAGTCTAGTTCAACAATTATTTTACAATTACCCATATTGGTACCTCTTAAAAATGGCACCGAGAAATGTTGGCATGACCTATTCATTATTATCCAGTATTGGGGTATCTTTCATGGATTCACATGCCTGAATAATTCCCCGTTGTCGAGATGGGAGTCCCGCAGTAAAATATTCAAGCAGTGCTTTAAAAACTTCATGGGCTCTAATGGCCTTAAGCCAAGTAAATAGTAGCCTATCTATGTCTTTTTAAAAAAAGGACCAAATGTTGGAACCTAGCCAATCAGCTGCCAGCACCCTCTAGAACACTCTCAGCAGAGGCAAGTTCTCTTAGATTTTCACCGCACGTCGTGAGTGCTACTCAGTTTTTCTTCAACTTTCGCAACTCTTGGCATTATGTCAGACAAAAACGGTCTTTTCCACCCTTGCAAGACCTGTGGCAAGAAAAGAGTCCATGTGGATGATCTACATAAGGAGTGTATTTACTGCCTTTATTCAAGGCATGAGGTGAGAGAATGCAAGATCTGCAGCACCTTTTCAACTAAAACCCTCAAGGACAGAGAGGGAAGGTTTTTATTGTGGCTTCAGACCACTAAACACCAGTCATCTTCTTCGGATAAAGAAAGTGAGAGAGCCTCTACATCCCATACGAGGGCCAGATCTAAGGATAGTTCCTCAGGTGAAGGTAGGAAACATCATAAGCCTTCCCAGGACTCGAAGGTTTCTAAAAAAGAAAAGGGAGCTAAACTCTCCTCTGGGCCGGCATTACTGTGCCTTCCATGCCTTCCAGGATGAAAAGAGAGCATCCTAGAGCCTCCTCTTCGGATCCTGTGGAGAGGAAATCTCTCAAAAAATCATTGTTTATGACGCTCCCTCACTCGTCGACGACAATCAGTATTACATCGATGACACCGTCGTCAACGGCAACAGTGACGACGACAGCAATCCAAGCTCCAATACCTTCTATCAAAATCTGTGTCAAGGACGAGGGCTCCATTGTCGTCGAAGACTGTCGACGCTCCCTCGTCGACTACGTTACCGTCGGCGAAGATGCCGGCGACGACCGACTCATGGACGAGTGTCCCATCGACTGCTCTTCCATGGACGATGACACCGTCAATGTTAGTACGGTCGACGACAACACTATAGGCGGTGGAATTTTAATTTCCTGTCGTGTCTGCACCGTCGACGAGGATTACTCAAGTTACCAGAGTAACCAAGACTTTCCTGCGGCCAGCAATGCAAGAATTTAGTAAAGTTTCGCCCTTACTCCCGTCGCATCTGCTGGAGGGCTATGTAGAAGATAACGAAGATGGTGATGACGATGATGGTCTTTATGGCGTGGCTCATAGCCCATCTGAGCATCACGCAAAGTGTCAGGATGATGAGGATGAGGACTACCATAATGAGTCGCAATACTTCCAGCAGGGGTATATGGCTCTGCGTCACTGTTACCATTCCTATGGTTTTCAGCCAGAGCCGCGCCCCAGGAACATGGCCCATCTGCCACCATCACTGGTTCAGGATCTGCAGGCTATGTTGGCGGACTACCGGCAGCGGTTTCCGGATCAGCCAAATAGGCAGGTACCTCAAATAGATCCTCCAGGTACACCAGCGGCTCAACTGCCAAACACACCTATGAAAGTTCCTGACCCAGGACCAACCGAGCCTGGAGCACCGGCTGCCTCCTCTTCTGAAAAAGATAGAGAGGAAGGTGAGCTGCCAGATCCAACCTTTGCTCCAGATCCTTGGGACGATTATGTTATTCCAACTCCCTCCCCTCCTCCACATCTCCCACCAGATTCTCCTTCGGAAGATATCGGAGGGTTTTATAATCTAATGCAGAGGGCATCCAACAGGCTCCATCTGCCTATTACGGTCAATCAGACCGAATGCTTTTTATATGACTTCAAAGAAGACACAAGGAAATTGGTACGCTCCATACCAATTATAGACTCCATACCAATTATAGACTACATATGGCAGGAAGGCATCAAAATAATGAAGACACCAGCATCCATACCGCTGGTGCTACCCCGTATTGAGAAGTATAGGGCACCAGAGGACTCTCCATCTTGCCTCACTGGGCACCCCAAGCCGGACTCGGTCATTTCTCAGGCAGCACAAAGGCGTTCCAAGAACCCTGCTACCCCAATTACCACTCATCCTGATAAAGAAGGGCATAGGATGGACATTTTAGGGAAACGTTACTCTTCTATGGCAGCAGTGACAACTAGGGCAGCAAATGCATTAACCACCAAATGTGGTCAGACATGGCAGGTTTAATAGACCTTATACCTGAGGACAAGATACAAGAGGCACGGAAGATACTAGTGGAAGGGGAGCGTGCAGCTTCAAAAACCAGTGACTATGCCCTTGATGTAGCCAATACTGGTTTTAGACAGCTGGTGGGAGCTGCTGTGCTCAGACGGCAAGGATGGCTGAAAGTGACCACCTTTTGGCTTAGGTGCAGACAAAGTTTTGGATATGGGTTTCGATTGTGCGTCACTGTTCAGAAAGCACATCGATTAGGCACTGTTGGCACTTAAGAACGACACTGACACCGCAAAGTCATTGGGCACATTTCAGTACATAAAGGTGCCCTTCAGAGGTGCTAGGGGTCGAGGATTTACCCCTTACAAAGTAGGTTACCAGAGGGCTCAACAGTATCAGCCATACCAGTCACAATACCGACAATCATCCATCTTACCATCAGTCATCTACTGCTGGTTTCTTGCCAGGGAGGCTGCAAACGAATGCCTCAACAAGGTCGTGACTCAAGCAGGAAGCTATGATCATGCCAGGGTACCAGCTTCCCTCCCCTCCCAACCTGTGGGTGCAAAGGTTTCCAGCTATGTCCACCAGTGATGCGAAATAACAACAGATCTCTGGGTGCTGGACATTATCACCAATGGTCACACTCTAGAATTCATTCAGCGCCCCCCGACTCAAAGAGGCTTTGGTCATGCTCGCCAAAGGAGCGATAGAGGAAGTCCCAATGTCACAAAAAGCAAAAGGTTTTTATTCTCGTTTTTTCCTAAGAAAAAAGAAATCAGGAGAATGGACCTGAGGAATCTCAAAAAGTTCCTCAGGAAGCAGACGTTCAAGATGGTAATGCTTTCCGATATTCTAGGCCGCTTAAACGAAGGGGACTTCATGACCTCGCTCGACATGGAAGACGCATATTTTCATATCCCAATCCATCCGAAACATCAGAAACTCATAAGATTCACGGTGGCTGGTACCTACTACCAAAATAAAGTACTTCCGTTTGGCCTCAAATGGGTGCCAAGGATCTTCACCAAGTGCCTGGCGCCTGTAGCAGCAGCCCTGCGATCTCGAGGGCTCCAAGTATTCCCGTATCTCGAAGACTAGCTGCTCAAAGCACCAACAGCACAGAAGGCCAGTCAAGCTACAAGCACCTGTCTTCGCATGTTCAGGACTTTGGGACTCACTGTAAACAAAGAGAAATCTTCATTCCATCCAAGTCAATTCATATCCTTCCTGGGAGCATCCAGATACCATCCAATGCAAAGCCTTCCAATCTCACAAAAGACAGTTACGTTTGCAAAGACTTGAAAAAGCATATCAAGAAAAAGGTTAGTTTCTGTGAGAATGTACAAGTCGCTCCTGGGCATGTGCTCTTCAGCAGAAGATCTGGTGCCACTAGCCAGACTGAGAATGCGGCCTCTTCCTAAGGATCTACAAAAACAATGGCAACAGGGTTCGGGATCCTTCGAGGATGTAATTCAAATCACAACACTAATGGTAGAGGCACTGCAGTTGTGGTTTCATGCACCATATCTTGTAAAAGGCCTTACTTTCCTCCAGACTATCCCAGACTTCATATTGACAATGGACACCTCCATGGACAGGCTAGAGCTCAAAGCCATCTTCCATCTCTTCAGGATTCCTTGCCGAGGATAGCGGGCTCCTCCATGCTGGTTCGTACGGACAATACGACCAGCATGTACTACGTCAACGAACAAGGGGGAACCATAACCATTACACTATCTCAGGAAGAACAGGAGCTATGGGATATCACTAAAGGCCGAGCATGTCAAAGGTCTGCAAAATACATCGGCAGACATGTTAAGCAGAACGTAGGCCAGTTGTCACGAGTGGGAGCTGGAACAGTCCCAACTCGACAAGGTGTTTCAGAGGTGGGGAAAACCAGCGTTAGACCTCTTCGCAATGACAGAAAACGCCAAATGCCAGTATTATGCCAGCAGATTCCCTCTACCAGGGTTGAGGGTGAATGCCCTTTTAATGCGATGGTCCGGGATATATGCTTACGCTTTTCCCCCATCTCGTTAATCCCCAGGGTATTGACCAAGATGAAGACGGAAGGCTGTCACCTGATCCTGATAGCGCTACGATGGCCCAGGCAGTACTGGTTCCCGGAGCTACACTTGCTATTGGAGGCGAGGCCTATACACCTGCAGCCATCCCCATCTCTGCGGACAAGGGAAAATGGCCAAGTGAATCATCCAGACCCGCAATCTCTTTATTTGCACGCATGGCTCAGAGTTCCTAGAAATCAGGGACTTGGATATCTGGCAGGAGTGCAGGGAAGTTATTGCCAAATCCAGAGCGGATAGCACTAAAAAGACATATTGCCTAAAATGGAGGCGATTCTGTTTCTGGTGCCAGCAAAACAACCTTCACCCTCTTCAAGCGCCTCCTGAACAGATTTTGCCATATCTCCTCTCTTTGGCAAAGTCGTGTCTCACTTTCTCTTCAGTCAATGTTCATCTGGCTGCGATTTCCCGTAACAGGAAGTCTCCTCAAGTTCCTTCTCTCTGTGCCTCTAGTCTTATAAAACAATTCATGAGGGGCCCCTTCTACACATTTCCCCCGGTGCGTGCGCCTCCTCTGGAATGGAAGCTTAACTTAGTTCTTGCACAGTTAATGAGACAGCCGTTTGAACCGATTCACAAAGCAGAGCTCAAGTTTCTCACCTGGAAGGTGGCCCTCCTACTGGCTCTCACTTCTGCAAGGAGGGTTAGCAAGATACAAGCTTTTACAATCAATGAACCTTTTCTGCATTTCACTGATAACTATGTAGCTCTGCGGACGAACCCTAATTTTATCCCAAAAGTATTGACACAGTTCCACCTCAACGAACCAGTGATACTTCAATCCTTTTTTCCAAACCCATCTAGTCCAGCAGAACGGGATTTGCACACGTTGGATGCTAACAGGTGTTTAAAAGTCTACCTGCATAAAACAAAAGACATAAAAAAGACGGATCACTACTGGTGGCCTACGGACAAGGCATAGAAGGAACAGCAGTAACTAAGGCCACGCTTGCCAGGTGGGTCTCTTCTGTGATCCAATTCTGCCATAAGAAGGCTAACAAGCCTTTAGCAACAAGAACTAAAGCACACCCCACCAGGGCAGTTTCTACGTCAGTAGCTCTGTTCACTGGAGTAACATTGGATAAAATTTGCTGTGCTGCGACTTGGAAAAGTGTCCACACTTTTACGCGGAATTACTATCTCCAATCTACGCAACGTGAGGATGCAGCTGTGGGACAAGCGGTACTGAGTCATCTCTTCAAGGTCAGCCTCTTTGTTTGATAAAAGAGGAATTCTATATTTTACTTAAAATGTAAACATTTTATTTTCTTTCTGTTGTCAATGTAGATTTTTTGTATAACTCTGTGAAAGTTAAATAGTGTCTTCATTGTTCTAGTATTTTATTCTACTAAAACACTTCATTGCATGCATCTTGAGTATTATAGTGTGTTAAGGCTGTATGTATTTTGTTCTAGGCATCTTTTTGACAGCTGTCCAGAATTTGAAAGAGTATATGCACGGTTACAAATGTCACAGTTATATTTCAGTAACTTGGGGGGTTATAATTTACATGTCTCCCTCCTTCCTCTAACGACAGTACAATTTAAGGTACTGCTTGCTATTCTGATTCAGGCATGTGAATCTATAAAAGATATCCCAATACCGGATAAGAAAACAAGTTACTTGCCTGTAACTGCGGTTATCCAGTATTGGTATCTTTCATAGATTCACATGCAACCCACCCTCCTCCCCGTGGAGGCAGTTCTCTTTAATTATCGGGATTCTTACTTCCCACTTGTGCTTAGAAAATCTGAGAACTTGCCTCTGCTGAGAGTGTTCTAGAGGGTGCTGGCAGCTGATTGGCTAGGTTACAACATTTGGTCCTTTTTAAAAAGGACATAGATAGGCTACTATTTACTTGGCTTAAGGCCATTGGAGCCTTTGAATATTTTAAAGCACTTCTTGAATATTTTACCGTGGGACTCCCATCTCGATGACGGGGAATTATTCAGGTATGTGAATCTATGAAAGATACCAATACTAGATAACCGCAGTTACAGTAAAGTAACTTATTTGCTACTTCCCTTCCACTTTTTGAACAGAGGCTCTTTTTTCAATTTCGTTTGCCCCTTCTGATGTAATTACCTTTGATTTCACCAAAAGGACAGATTAAAGTTTGAAGAGAGGTTCAATTACCCACTGCTATATAGTGTAAGTTAATCACCATTGGCCGGTAAGAGATATGTTCTGTCCTATTTCCTCCTAAATAGTTATTAGATCACCTAAGGTCTTATTGATTTCTGGAGATTGGTCTTCCACCAAAGTGTCTGACAAAACATTATGGAAGTTCTCCAGAGTCTGGTTTACTGGTGTTGTGAAAGTAAGTAAGCAAATGTTCATCTTTTGTAATTCCCCAGTTAAAGTTTGCAGTAGAATGGTGTGGGTCGGTTGATTTTTATTTAGTAGTGTTGATTTTTATCTAATACAACCAGCACTTCTAAAATACCTCTTAGAGTGCCTTGCATAAGCAATATTAACCTCAGTGAGGCAGAGGACAATGTTGGGTTTATATTTTCACCTGTTGAAAATAAGGAGAAAAAGATTTATTCACCAAAGACTCCACTCATCGCAGCTTACTGTTTCATCTACAAATATTTCATGTGCTTTAAACATCATTTACGACTTCTTTTTTTAAGCCTGAGCCTATCGAGTCAGTAATATCCATACTGTTTTGGCCCCCTAAATCAACACTTGCATCTGCTGGATTATCTATGGCGTTACTTTGGTGGATTGTCTTTCCATGTTTGGCTGAGAGGAAATCCTTGGACACAAATTTTCTTATCGAATCTGATAAAAGAGATCGAATATCTTTCTTTTATGAGTGAGACTTTCTTCCAGATTCATCTTTCCTATTCACCTGAGAGACTTGCAAATCCCTTTTACATTGCTTGGGAATTTTCACTTTTCCCTTAGACTCGATACAAACCTCATTAGACCTTAATATTTGTGTGTTCATTTGCGGTTTCTTCATTTGTCCAACACCTGTTTAAAAGGCAATAATAATCTGATAACACTGACGTCTAGCATTTGACAGTGGAAGGATTATGCCAGAGCATTCACAGGGCCACAAGACGCATCGGAGTCACGTTCACTTCAAATTTGCCCCGAACTCTCAGACCACCACGACTGACCACCTCCGCTTTGAAGTGAATAAGGGTGTCTACTAAACCTTAAAAGCCAATGTAGGGTATGGGTGACCACAAAGTCGGAGATGAGGAAGTCTACATACCAGGGACACAAGCACACCAGACTTTTCTGTGGCCCTATTGTCTCATATAAACTTTAACTAATGACCAGCTCTCCTCTGGAAGGAGCAGGCTACTCACCTCCATTAGATCTCCACAAGGTATGACAGATGGATGAGCCACCATACTCCTTGCCACACCAAATATTCACCTCACCATATTCCCTTGAGTGACGTATAGCACTGTGTGCCAAAAAGACAATCACCAAAACTCTATCTCTGATGGCTTTTCACCATATGCCATGGTGAGGCAGCCTATATAAAAATAGAGAGGACCCAAATCCCTTCTCATGCTCCACATTGATGTCACATTGTTCGGGCCACTGACAAGTGAAGGGCTGAGAGACTAGCAGATCACAGCAAGCAGCACAGTGATTATCTAGGGATCTCTATCAGGAACCACCTCAAAAAGACACGGACCAGGTTAATGATAACGGGCAATGCACGTGCACTCGCATAAGGACACCCCTGGGCATCCCAAAACACATTGCCTCTCTGCCGGTCTGGTCCAAGGTTAGTCACTGTTTATTCCCTGCCACTGAATGGCTGGACTAATGCCACCCCTGCAGCAGACAAGGGCTGAGAACAGTACAGGTGGATGGGAGAGAATGGAGTTTCCCTCCTTGAAGATCACCACATCTTGGGTCTTTGCCCCCACAGCCCTCCAGGGCCCAACACAGCATTAGCCTGACTTTCAGCCACAACCACCAGCTCTTCCTGCACCTGTCATGTGACCATATGCCCTACGGCAGAGCAATTGATTCAGTGCAGTGGCCCTACAATAAACTTTAACTGAAGCAAGAGATCATATCATTTTAAGAATAAATATTTGCATTTCATTTCATGATGCCTTAGCTTCCTGCCCATGACAATTTTCAGTCTCTTAGTTGTAATAACTGTTAATCTTCTAGGAGGCAACTCTCAAAATGTCCAAGCATTTAAAGTTCCATCACTTTCTTATACCTAATAATTTTTGTACAACTCCTGTTTGTAAGATTAACAATGATAATGTGAGATTGGACTTGAAACAAATTTCCTGACTGCATTCATGCTTGGAGAGATTACGTTCCAAAATTTGCTTGACTCATTATGTTGCAATACCTCAGTTAGGGAATACCAGAGACTGTCATTGCAAAATCTCCTTGGTGTTAAATTCAGTTTGGAAAGATTTTTTCTTTCAGGTCACCTGGTTGCACTTATTACTGCAGCTTTTTCCACATTCTGTGCAGTGGTAATTTCTCACCGGTATGGATCATCTGATGTGTGAACAGTTTGCTTGTCTGAGTGAAGCTTTATCCAAAGACTGTGCCAAAACAGGGTTTCTCAACAGTGTGGATTTTTCTCACATTTCTCACACTAAATCCTCCTTGACTAAGTATGTATCTTCCAATGCTGGAACAGACCTTGCTTTGAGTGAAGCTTTTCCCACATTCTGTAACTTTATATAGTTTCTTCACAGTATGGAATATTGATATCTTCACAGTGTGCTGTTCAGATTGAAACATTTTCCACATTCTGTTGCCTAATAAAGGTTATCCAAATTCTGTGCCAAAACAGGGTTTCTCAACAGTGTGGATTCTTCTCACATTTCTCACACTAAATCCGCCTTGACTAAGTATGTATCTTCCAATGCTGGAACAGACCTTGCTTTGAGTGAAGCTTTTCCCACATTCTGTAACTTTATATAGTTTCTTCATGGTATGGAATATGGATATCTTCACAGTGTGCTGTTCAGATTGAAACATTTTCCACATTCTGTTGTCTAATAAGGGTTTTTGTGTGGATTCTTTGATGACTTAACATATTTTTCTTAAGAGAGAAGCTTTTCTCACACTTTGTACAATGATAAGGTTTCTCACCCGTATGGATTCTCTGATGCTGCACCAAGTTGTACTTCACACTGAATCTTCTCCCACATTCTGTACACTGAAAGGGCTTCTCACCAGTATGGACTCTCTGATGTGCGAGCAGTGAGCTTCTATAATTGAAGCTTTTCCCACATTCTGTACACTGAAATGGTTTCTCACCAGTATGGGTTCTCTGATGTGACAACAGTGTGCGCTTTGTACGGAAGCCTTCTCCACATTCTGTACACTGAAAGGGTTTTCCACTACTATGGATTCTCTGATGTATGAGCAGTGTGCTTTTGTTAGTGAACTTTTTACCACATTCTGCACACTGAAATGGTTTCTCACCACTATGCATTCTCTGATGCTGCACCAGGTGGTACTTAACATTGAATCTTTTTCCACATTCTGTACATTGATAGGGGTTCTCACCAGTATGAATTCTCTGGTGTGACAACAGTGTGCTCTTTACACTGAAGCCTTCTCCACATTCTGTACACTGAAAGTGTTTCTCACCAGTATGGATTCTCTGATGCTGACAACAGTGTGCTACTTTACACTGAAGCCTTCTCCACATTCTGTACACTGAAAGGGTTTCTCACCAGTATGGATTCTCTGATGCTTCACCAGAAGCCTGGTGCTTCAGACTGAAGCTTCTCCCACATTCTGTACACTGAAAGTGGCTTCTCACCAGTATGGACTATCTGATGTGACAGAGTAGTGTTCTTGTATAACTGAAGCCTTCTCCACATTCTGTACACCTGATAGGATTTCTCACCAGTATGGATTCTCTGGTGTGACAAAAGCCTGCTGCTTCAGAGTGAAGCCTTCTCCCACATTCTGTACACTGGAAATGGTTTCTCACCAGTATGGATTCTCTGGTGTGACAAAAGTGTGCTCTTTACACTGAAGCCTTCTCCACATTCTGTACACAGAAAGGGTTTCTCACCAGTATGGATTCTCTGATGTACGAGCAGTGAGCTTTTGTGAGTGAACCCTTTCCCACATTCTGTACACTGAAACGGTTTCTCACCAGTATGGATTCTCTGATGTGCCAACAAATGGGGTCTATGAACAAAGCTTTTTCTGCATTCTGTACACTGAAAGGGCTTCTCACCAGTATGGGTTCTCTGATGCAGCACCAAGTTGTACTTCACACTGAATCTTCTCCCACATTCTGTACACTGAAAGGGTTTCTCACCAGTATGGACTCTCTGATGTGCAAGCAGTGTGCTTGTATGAGTGAAGCTTTTCCTACATTCTGTACACTGAAACGGTTTCTCACCAGTATGGATTCTCTGATGTACCAACAAATGGGATCTATGAACAAAGCTTTTTCCGCATTCTGTACATTGATCGGGATTCTCACCAGTATGGATTCTCTGGTGTGACAACAGTGCGTTCTTTATATGGAAGCCTTTACCACATTCTGTACACTGAAAGGGTTTTTCACTAGTATGGATTCTCTGATGTACGAGCAGTGTGCGTTTGTGAGTGAAGTTTTTCCCACATTCTGCACACTGAAATGGCTTCTCACCAGTATGGATTCTCTGATGTGACAACAGTGCGCGCTTTACACTGAAGCCTTTTCCACATTCTGTACACTGAAATGGTTTCTCACCAGAATGGCCTCTCTGATGCTGCACCAGGTTGCACTTTGCACTGAATCTTTTCCCACATTCTGTACACTGATAGGGTTTCTCACCAGTATGGATTCTGTGATGGATCAAAAAATGGGATCTTGTAACACAACTTTGCCCACATTCTGTACACTGATAGGGTTTCTCACCAGTATGAATTCTCTGGTGTGACATCAGTGTGCTCTTTACACTGAAGCGTTTTCCACATTCTGTACACTGAAATGGTTTCTCACCAGTATGGATTCTCTGGTGTGACAACAGTGTGCTCTTTACACTGAAGCGTTCTCCACATTCTGTACACTGAAATGGTTTCTCACCGGTATGGATTCTCTGATGTACGATCAGTGTGCTTTTCTGGGTGAAGGTTTTCCTACATTCAGTACATTGAAAGGGTTTCTCCCCAGTATTGCTTTTCTGATACATCACCAGCCTATGCTGTTCACTGAAGCTTTTTCCACATTCAGAGAAGTTGTAGGGGTTCTCACCAGTATGGATTCGCTGATGTGCTTGTCCGAGTGAAGTGATTGCCACATTTTGTGCACCAACAGGGTTTCTCACAAGTGAGGAATCTTTGGTGACTTAACATATTTGTCTTGCGAGTGAAGACTGTCCACATTCAGTACAGAGAGGGCTTCTCACCAGTATGGATTCTCTGATGCCCCCTTTGGCTCAGTTAAACTTTTCCCACATTCCATAAACTAGTATGACATATCCTCTGAACAAACATTTTGATGCCTGTGCAGAAAAAAACCCGTTGTGCATCTTTTCTCACGCTATGTAAACTGCTATCTCCCATATACGCATTCAAAGGTTTTTCACCCGCTTTCTTTGTTGAGTCAAGGTCTTCTAATCCTCCTTACAATGGTATAGTTTCTCCAGATTATGGGTATTCTGATGCGTGCCCTAATTTGACATTAGCATGTAAATGATGAGTCACTCTGAGCACCTCTATGCTTCAGTCTCATATGAATCATCTGATGCATGTACAGATATGAGCTCTGAGTGAGGCTTTTCTCTGACTCTCTACATGAATATCATTTATTGCCATAGATGCAAACTCTAAACAAAATACTTCTCACTCCGTAGACTGATAAATATTGTTCACTTTATGGAGCTTCAAACTGTCCATAAAGATGAGCTCTGTACAAAGGTCTTGCTTAAGCTAGTTCACTGTTTTTCCCCAGAACGTTTTGTAGAGTGTGTATACAGATTAAGCTTCCAAGTGGATGTTTTCGCAGACTCTTCACACTGATACAGTTTTTTCTTCTGGTAATGCTGACAGGACTTTTTTGGTGCAGGGGAACTGTAGGTCTCTTCATTAGCACCTTTGATCCTGTGAATGAGAAACAAATATCCGTGAGTTTGTCACAGCCAGGTGGCTACAAGACAGAAAAGTGGGACGAGGAAGGAGCTACTGTGAATAGGGGAGAGGAACTGAAAGAGGAAAACTGCACAACATATACTGTGGTCTGAAGTCACACTTACACCCTAAAAGTAAAATACAGTGTCCTTGAGTAACTTGTGAATTAGCCGTTTAGGTGGGCGCTGCCACCAATCCTAAATCCTGATCACAACAGCCTAGTTTTGAGATACAGCCTCTTGAAGTCTGGTGCCCCTTGAGCAGGACAGTTAATTGGTTTCCAGATCAACACCAGCACTAGTAATCTCCCTTAACTTGACAACTGACTGTAAGGACCAGTCGACCCTGTGAAGGGTCCCTCCATTCTCTCAGACCTCAGACAGCAGATAACTGGAAACGCAGTTGGAAGGACGCCTGGCTCTGGTCGACTTTATGAATTAGCATTCCATAAAACAATTAATATTTGATTAATTCTCTGAGCACATTAGCAGTGCTTCAAATACATCATAGAAGCTATCTCATATAATTCCCAAACTACAATATACTAAGACAAGTCAGTCCTCTCCTAGGCCACCAGAGCGGTCATGTGAGAATATTTAATTAAATTCCGAAAACAACATTTTAAAATTCCAGATAGATATTTCTCCAATTGTAAGCCTGGATCATTATGCAAGACAAGTCTCACCTAAGGACATGCTATTAAAATCTGAGTCAGTGGCAGAGGTCTCGCTTATGGTCTTTCCCCTTCAGTCTCCAATAAAGAGTTCATCTTAGTAAACGCTATGAAACACCTGAATCCTTTTTATTGCTCAAACAAGAGCTGCTTGCTTTCTGCATAGCTGCTAGAACAGGGAAGCACACGTTTGGGAAAAAAACACTTCAAAGGGCAGACAACCAGAATAATTGGCACCCCCAATTCTCTACTACTTTAAATATTAGAGAAGCTAACCCAACTTCACTGATAGAAATACTCCATCGAGCCAAAAAGTATTTTTGACCATTGTCCCTAAACTCTTGATGGGTACTCAGAAGAGCAACAAGGCTTTAACCAATAAATGAACTTATTGCCTTTGCCACATGCACAATTGCGGGTCTG
The DNA here is from genome assembly GCA_963921515.1 of Calotriton arnoldi. Lineage (NCBI taxonomy): Eukaryota > Metazoa > Chordata > Amphibia > Caudata > Salamandridae > Calotriton > Calotriton arnoldi. Next base: position 236,118 of record CAWUFW010016402.1, on the reverse strand, counting down.
TGATTAGGGAGGACATAGTGATGGTGTCAAGATACGTAAGCACTGACAACAGCCTTGACTGCATTGGTCTGAGAATTGTGCAAATGATATAGTTGATGGCTTAATTCAAATGGAGATCTGTACCAAGTCATGGCTCGTCCATCTGTATTAGACTTCACAGACCCGCTGACTGTAAACCAGTGTGGCTACTGCAGGCCCAAACATAGCCCTCTCTCCAGTTAGCTGCACTCAAAGAGCTCATTTCCAGGGGGCGTCAGATATTGACTGGCTACAGTCGGCTCCTCCTCAAGGTGAGAGGGCTGTCAGGTGCCCTGGCGTAAAATTAGGGCAAAACCTCCCTCTCTCTCTCCACAACTTGGGAAATGATCCAAAAGAAACAGTGAATTTTTATCTTGGAATTTGGCTGGCATTCACTCTAAACTTCCAGGCTTGGAATGGGAGAGTTTATCAACAAATACCAAATAATCCTATTCCAGGAAAACGTGGCTAACCCACCCAGAGCATAGACCTAGGTACTTCACTTACTGCAGTAATGCTATCCCCTCAGGTCTAGATGAGCTTTAGGAGGTCTCACAATCTGGGTAAAAAATTCACTCATTTGCAAAACTGACACACTCGATACCGGGTCGTGATATAATGCACATTAAACTGACGGCCCAGTCCTCTTCTCCGCTGAAGCACAGACACATTGTAATCATTAATACTTCTGTCCGCTCATTCACAGATAACTCTGATTCACAACCATTTATTTCTCTACAAAGTGTCCTCGACTCCCTTAAATATGATTGGCCTTTAATCTTAGCTGAGGACTATAACTCCCACTTTGAACCGGGTAAACAGCGTATTCCAGTCTCGCAAGAAGACACGGAAAAGGGAATTCCAGAAACTTCTGCCAATCCAATTAAAAAATGTACTAGGGTAGCTGAACAACTCTTGCACTTAATTCTTGAGCATGGGTTAAGAGCAGTCAATGGCAGGTCTAAATCAGATTAGCCAGCTAAACCTACTTTCAAGCGGGTACCTCATATAGTCATATTAACTATATGTTTCTGGATCTTAGACTATGGCATTTCCTAAGGGACATGAAGGTTGCTTTCCGCCCCGATAGTCATCACATTGCCCTGGTGTTGGATCTCTCAACCGCTATATCTCCCCCGCTCATGACTCTGCTATTGAATCTATCTTATTCAGTGCCTTTGGCCATCACAAAAACTTAAAGATTGTAAAATGGGTGGAAATCACTAGCAATGCCCACATCTTGAGCCGTATATATCAAGCTTTTGTGGATTTCTTCAACTCCTTCAATGTAGCTGACCTCGAGCGGTGTGATTTTGCTTTGTGCCCTACTGATTTTTCTGTTTTACTGAGAGAGTTTTTTTACCACTCATGCTAAACACATCATTTCTCTAAACTCCCTTCCCCCTTGGTTTAATAGGGAGTGTAGAATGGCCAAGCAGGGGCTGATCGATGCTGCAAGAACGGATTCCAAACCTGATTTAGCTAATGCCAGAAGGGTCTAATGGTCCACTCTAAGGGCGTGCAGGAGTGAGTAAGAAGAAGCACAATGGGTTGAACTCAATGATGCCCTTAAAAAGAGAGACACCTAAGCTTTCTGGAAAATGATGGCTTCTGGTAGTAAAAGCAGTGCCTCCAAACTGGACTCATTTGTGACTGTAGACCAGTGGATTGCCCATTTTTCCAATCTTTCTAAGAGTCGTGATATGGTATGCATTGAGTCTAATGCCAAACGTATGAAACGTCAGGGCACTGAGTGTCAGCATCGTGTTGGTACCTTCTCAATTAAAGAGACTGAGATAGCATTATACTCTATGAAGCGGGGAACAGGGCCAGGCCCAGATGCCATCCCTGGAGATTTGTTTATCTCAGAGCCTGAAGTCTGGATCCCCTATCTAAATACTCTAACAAACGCTGTTGCCAGGGATAAACCCCCAGAGTTATGGAAGGGGGCTATTCTAGTCCGTATATTCAAGAAAAGGCCCAAAAGATAATCCAGCCAATGATATGCCCATAAACCTTCTAGATACTTCTCATAAAATCTTTGCCAGACCAGTTCTAGCCAAGCTTCAGACCTGGATGAAGGACCAGCACATTCTACAGCCCTCTAGACTGGTTTTCAATATAAAATCAGTAACCTGGACCAGGAGCCTAGATTTTCTGTTATCTGTAGAAAATGTATGATTCTGCGAAGACCATCTTTATGTGGCTGCGTTTGACCTCGTTCCTAGGCACCATTTGTGGGAAGTCCTGAGAAAGCTTGCTATCCCTGAGGAGCTTTTATCTACATTAACTAAAATTCATGCTGACACATATGCCCAAGTCAGATAGAATAGCGGTTGGGACCTTAATGACAGGATCCTGATTAGTTGGGGGGTAAGACAGTGGTGTGTTTTAGCCCCCACACAATTCTGTTTGCACATTAATGTACTGGTGGCGTGGATGAAGAATTGTACGCATGACACCTCTAAATTTGCTAACATCAGCACTCCTGTGCTGATGTTTTCTGATGATACTTTACTTTTCTCATGCACTCCTATGGGTCTCCAAAGTCTTTTGGAGGAGTTCCAAAAGTTTTGTAATTTTAAAGGCCTTGAAATAAACGCAGGTAAAACAATTGTTATAGCCATAATCCCCACCGTTGATTCAAAGGCAAAATAAAGGTAGATGGAACAGTGATTGAGAGTTTTGACTACTTTAAAAAAAAAAAAAAAAACAGACAGCAGTAGTTGGAATACAAGACATACAGCATAGCAGGCATATTACGGGGAAAAAAAGATATCAACGCATCAGAAATATGATTTCTGAGAGCCCAATCAGGAAATAGCATCTCTTCACACATAGGCACACCGAGAGTCCACTTAACCATCCGCATGGGTCCATCATCCAAATCTTCAGAGATGCTATCGCTATCTGAGGAGGTCACAGTAGCCTCGGGATCTAAGAGTGTGCCGCAGAGGTCCCTCCAGACTGCGAGGTCCTCACCCACCTTATTGTCTCGCCTACTGAGCTTTATGTGAGATTCCTCAGCTAATGCCCATTCCTGTACATCACTATGCCAATGGTCAAATTCAGGTGCTCTTTGTCCAATCCAGGTGTTGGCTATCCTGCATCTGGTCAGAACTAGCGCCAGTAGCAGAAATTTGTACATCATATTCCTGGCCTTTGGACTTTTAATGTTGCCCCAAGAGGCAGCTCTGGGGTGCAAGTTCAAGGTGCAGATGAACAGCCCTCTTTAAATCTGTAACCACCTGGTCCCAAAAGCATTGCACCCCCCAGCACTGCCATGCTAAATGCAAAAAGCCTACCCCACCATCAACACATTGGGGACAACTGTCTGGTCAGGAGGAGGTCATACGGTGTAGGTCTTTTGGGGTAAGTTAGGCCCTGTATAGGAAATTATAGTGAACCAGTTAAATCGGGCATTACAGGAAACTGCCTGTGTAAGGTAATTGACTTGCGTCTAGTCCATATCATCCAGCGGTACATCCAGGTCAGCGTCCCATGCTGCTCATGACTGTGGAAGGTGGGGGAGGGAGTGGCCCACAGCGTCCATTCGCATAGCTTTACAAAACAGCATGATCCAGTGGTGGCCTGAAGTGCAGGACAAGAGTATGCTGAAAGTATGTATAAGTTTATGTATTATCGTTTGTCCTTTTGTCAACAGATCTATATATTTGTTCTATGATATGTGATTTATGTATGTTTTTCATGTTTGCAGCCCTAATGAAGCCTTTGTAAGGTGAACGTGCTGGCGTTTTTGGAAACACACAATAAAAAGAAAATACTACACTAATAAGCAAGATCTACAATCTGTTCTAAATTTAGTGTGACTATTTAAAATTGTTTCTGTTGCCTCTCTATTTTGCATAAAAAATGGATCTAATATGTGGTCAATGTGCAGCTGACGCAAAAACAACAATTGATGGACAGAATGCAGAACAATGTCATACATTCACCCCAGTACAGAGATCTGGGCCTAAATCCATCGTTTTTTTGCTCACCATGCCATTCCAGTTTGAACCCAGCCATATGCAAATCAGTCTTGACCCTGTGCCTCATGGGAACAGTCCAGCCCGAACTGCCAAGCCAGGTCCTCCCTGGACTGGAAACAAGCATCCTAGGACCGGTTTCGGGGTTTCACCCTCTTCAGCCAGGATAGCTTGATTCCAGTGGCATGGAGAGCACGGGACCCACGTCTGGGCATACCCGTCCCACTCGGGGTGACAAATGCAAAAACAACAATTGATGGACAGAATGCAGAACAATGTCATACATTCACCCCAGTACAGAGATCTGGGCCTAAATCCATCGTTTTTGCTCACCATGCCATTCCAGTTTGAACCCAGCCATATGCAAATCAGTCTTGACCCTTTGCCTCATGGGAACAGTCCAGCCCGAACTGCCAAGCCAGGTCCTCCCTGGACTGGAAACAAGCATCCTAGGACCGGTTTCGGGGTTTCACCCCTCTTCAGCCAGGATAGCTTGATTCCAGTGGCATGGAGAGCACGGGACCCACGTCTGGGCATACCCGTCCCACTCGGGGTGACAAATGCAAAAACAACAATTGATGGACAGAATGCAGAACAATGTCATACATTCACCCCAGTACAGAGATCTGGGCCTAAATCCATCGTTTTTTTGCTCACCATGCCATTCCAGTTTGAACCCAGCCATATGCAAATCAGTCTTGACCCTGTGCCTCATGGGAACAGTCCAGCCCGAACTGCCAAGCCAGGTCCTCCCTGGACTGGAAACAAGCATCCTAGGACCGGTTTCGGGGTTTCACCCCTCTTCAGCCAGGATAGCTTGATTCCAGTGGCATGGAGAGCACGGGACCCACGTCTGGGCATACCCGTCCCACTCGGGGTGACAATGTGCAGCTGACCACTGAGGTGGGCAACGGTCTCCTCCTGATCTAATGACTACTACAGGTGGTGCGCCACTAAACTCCCTGGCTGACTTTTTCTATTGTACAGTCTCCCTAGCTATGTCTGCCTCTCCGGCCTGATGTAAAAAATGCCCAGGTCCAAGTGTAAAAGTAAGACAGGCTTCCTCAAATGATATGAAGGACTCTCCGGGGTACAAATCCCCAAGGTGAGCACACCCGCCCATACACCATGCATGGAAGTATACATTATCCATCATCTGCCTGACGGGTTTTAATATCCAGATCGGGAGTTCTCAGACGAATGGGGCCCGCTTTAGCACTGTATGGGCAAATCATTGCCAGATTGTGTCTGTAAGTATAACTATGTGGGGGATGTTGTGGGAGTTTATCAGTAGCCCAGGTAGGCGCTCCACTGCAACTTTCCATCCAGCAGGCGTTTATCTCCAATTGTCAGCTGGATACAGCCTAAGGGCTGCGTGTTGCAATTGAACGGCACAGTAGTATAGATCAAGTTGTTGGGCTTCCAGACCCCCTTCCTCATATGTCTTAGTAAGAGTCGATAGGGCCACTCTGCTACATCTACCCACCCACAGAAGATATGCGAAGTGAGTCCAGTTGCCTAAAGACCCTCGATGGAAGGGGGCAAAGTGTGTTATGTAACACATATAGGCATCTCAGAAGCAGTACTTTCACACAGAAGTACCTCCAGCGTTATGTCAAAGGACAAGAAGAAAAAGACGAGAAAAGAGAAAGGAGCACAACGTGAGTACTTATAAAGAGAAGGGAGGGGAGACTTCCCTCAGGACAAGAACCCTCACTCACCGTTAGGTGACATGCTTCATCATTTGGGTTCCCTCCTCACACCAAGGTGTGGGCTACAACTCCCCCAAAGGGGAAGGAGCGGAGGTGTTTTGTTAACAAGATGAGCGAAAATATATCGGTGAAGTGAGGGGCAGAGTGCAGTTGCTGTGATAGAATGTGATCTAAATTTGTCTAACTGTGATCACTGAAAGTTTATTAGGTGGTCACAGTGACAAGGTTAAAAGACAAGAGAATATTGAGGGTTTTCAGCAGATATACCCTCATTCATGTGGTCAACATGTTTCTGCCAACAGGCATTTGTCAGGACCTATACTCTCAGTCACTCTGCAAAGTGCTCAAGTGAAGAAAAGGAGGAAAGGTATACAGGCCACCACTGGAGCTGTGTGGTCCGTCGTTCAACGTCCCTCTCCTTAGTAAAGGGTACGTAAACTGAAAAAAGAAGGTCATGGTAATATCAAAGGACCTCTTCATACTTTAAGACACAGTACACCCAGTGCTCTATTGTATAAAAAATGTCATGCTTACCTAAAGTGCATTAGAGGCATACATAATCTCTCCATTCTCTGAAACATCTTGTGGTGCCCAGCTGTAAGTGCATACAACAATATGTATTGTAAACAACTCAGAGTACATCTCACCACAAAAAGAGCATACATGGTAAGAGTTATGAAGTCAGAAAACTATCATCTCTCATAAGGGGTGAAATGTTTACTCTAAATTCTTTCATTAAATCAACCCCTCTTCTAACATCAGGCCAGTGCACTAACATATAAATGCAAACCTATGGAGTGCCCGGTATCACCCAAACCTAGGCTGAAATCAAGCTCATAATCAACTGCGGGATACTGCCTGCAGGAATGATGACATAATTTATATCACCCCAGAGGTGGGGGGAGAGAAAATAGTGAGTGTTGTGGGGGTCCTCGAGCCCATAGCAACCCCTTGCAGACACTCTAACAGGGACTGCAAGTTTGACTTAAACCTACAGCCACGTCTAGTTGGGGCGTGTGTGATATTCACGCCCCATACAACAAATGCATCATAGTGCTGTTCTAAGGGAATTGACAAAGTTCTGCATCATAAAGTAGGCGGTATGCTTGTGAGTCAGGAAAATTACCGTATAACACGGGCGGTGGTGTGCTTTCCGTGGGGTTCATCGAGGAAGTTCCCAAGCAGTCATCACCATCGGCAACATGCATGACTTATAGTCAGTCATGCGACATGGCAGTGTTGGGCTAAGGTATTGCCGAAGGTTATTAAAATGACCCGCTGAATAACAATTGCTGTTGCGGGAAGGTGCATAACTGTGAAGAGTCATGCGACATGGCAGGATAGGGTTAAGACATTAACGGAGGGCCACCAGTCATTAAAAGCACCCGCTGTGGGCCCGGCAATCAACGGAAGGGTCACTGTAGTGGGGGATTCACAGCCCGGTACAGGAACCAAATGCAAAATCAAGCGACAGAAAATAAAGCTACAGGCATGCCAACTGCCATTGTAATGAACCGCGGTAGTCCCTCACTCACCTGTAAAACGCAGTGGTACAACCTCTGGAGATGTCCGGCGAGAGTGGGGAACCATTCCTCCGCGTCAAAGATATACGGTGATGTCACCGGCGCGTGCACCCGGTCCTGTGCCCACCTGGAGAGATGAGAAATGTAGTACATTCACAGCGGGACACAGAACGCAGTGTTCTCTGCGGTCAGAAAACATGGTAATGGATCCAGGCAGTGTGGAGCCAAAGGAAAAAGTGTGGCAAATGGTGGCGCGTGGCTGCGCGACCATCCTCTTGCTGCAGCCCAAATCCCAAGAGTTATAGTAAGATGTGAGGCCGCCATTTGGGAATAGGAGGGTAGTAAATCCAGGCATACTAGAGCCAGGGGGAGAGAGTAGCAACGGTGGCGCACAACTGCACAATCCACTCAGTAATGACCTACCGTAACTCAAGTTTTACCGCTAGAAATGGGCCGTCTGTTAAAACAGCAAAGCATATAAAGACCAGGAGTAAGTGTGACTCGCTTTAGGGCCTGGGTTCAAAGAGTGTGGTAGTGTCACCCTCCAGGGGGTATGGGAAGAACATCACACTGCGATCCTGGAACATAAACAGGATCTGGGTATGCTCAAGGGATAACAATCAACAACTGGAGTCACCAGAGGAACTCCAATATGCCCCAACCCCAAGAAAATATATAGAGCCAGGAACAGTTTAGACAATACGAGACCTCACCAAGATTCAGGGGAAGTACGGGCAGACCTCTCAATTGATGTCTCATAATCAGAAGGAGCTCAAGGAGGAAGATGCCAAAAGGGGCACCATAATGGTATCAGTTAGTGTCAGTCCACGCAGGAAGCAGGTATCGTGTCACTGGACCAACAGAGAGAATCTTCATTACTTGGAAAGGGACGTCCAAGGGATATCATCATTAAGTCCCTTGCTATCACTTTTCAGACGAAAAACCCATCTCTGCTCTCTATAGAAGAGTACCCTCTCTAGTGAGCCCATGCCTGTGGTGCAGTTGGGTTTGTCAAGGACCAGCCAGAAAATGTCGTTGGCTGAGTTTCCTTTGTCTAAAAAGTGTCTCGTGAGTTTGGTGTTCATTTTTTTACATCGAATGGAGCTGCGATGTTCTGTGATCCTATTTTAAACCTTGCGGGTGGTCATGCCCACATAGAAAAGTGTTTCACAAGTGCAGGGACATTCTCCCTGCGCAGGATCCAGGCCAAGAGCCTACCCGACTTGTCAACCCCTGACCCCCCCCCCAGTGTAGTCTCTGTCGGTACTGTTTTAGTATATATTTATCTAACCTGTCCCATAAGTCTTCTATTTGTAGGCAGACCATGTTTTCCCCCCATGTGATTCACGGCAGCTTGGTGCATCTGCCTGCGCCTGTGCCAGTTCAGCTTCTTCCATAAGAAGCTCCACCTGTACTTGCTGGCGCACCCCATATGTGAGATCCAAGCAGGTGCCCCTCAATACTGCATTAAGGGCCTCCCATTCCGTGGATCCAAGTGCTGTGGAGCCCCAGTTCGACTCCATGTAGCCGGTGAGTAAACGAGACAAGGCCTTGCGTCCCTCTGGGTCCACACAGATGTCTACCGGCATCCTCCACGACCTAGTACCCTGCACTGCACCCCCCCCGGCTACCCTACAGGTGACGGGACAGTGATCAGATAGAAAATGAGCTAGGTGTGTGACCTCAAGATCCTCCAGACGTGGGAACCCACCAACCAGTATGCTGTCCAGCCTACTCTGTGTTGCCACGACCATGAAGAACATTCACTAAGGAGCCCACACGGACCCCTGCTCGCCGCACATCTTCCACAGAGCCGCTGCAGCCGTGGCACCGGCGGACCTCAAAAACTACAGACCCATATCTCTCCTCCCCTTCGCAGCTAAAGTCACCGAGAAGATCGTCAACATCCAGCTCATGAACTTCATCAAAGCCAACTACATCCTCGACGCTTCTCAATCCGGCTTCCGCAGCTACCACAGCACCAAGACCGCCCTCCTCGCCGCCACAGACGACATCCGCACCCTCCTCGACCAGGGCCACGCAGCGGCCATCATCTTACTAGACCTCTCTGCAGCCTTCAACACTGTCTCCCACGCACTCTCACCGCCAGGCTCCATGACGCCGATATACAGGGAACCGCCATTGACTGGATCTGCTCCTTCCTCACCGGTCAAACCCAAAGAATCAGACTCCCGCCTTTCCTCTCTGAACCCACCGAGATCAGGTGCGGAGTACCACAAGGATCATCGCTCAGCCCCATGCTATTCAACATCTACATGGCCCCCCTGCTGCCATTGTCAGACAGCATGGACTCAGCATAGTATCTAACGCCAACGACGCCCAGCTCATCCTCTCCCTCATGAAGGAACTCAACACCAACATGCTCAGCTTTCAGGAAGGAATGAAAGACGTTGTATCCTGGATGAGCAGCAGCTGTCTGAAGCTCAGCTCGGAGAAGACAGAAGTCCTCGTCCTCGGAACAACCCTCTCCACATAGAATAACACCTGGTGGCTCACCGCCCTTAGCAACCCCACCACACCCATGGACCATGACTGCAACCTCGGCATCATACTCGACTCCTCCCTCACCATGACCCGACATATGAACGCCGTCTCCTACACGTGCTTCAACACCCTCCGCAAGACCTTCAAATGGATCCCCCCGAAGCTAAAAAGACTATTACCCGTGCACTCATAACCAGCAGACTGGACGACGGAACCACCCTCTATGCCGGAATCAACAAATCCCTGCTCCGAAAACTCCAGACCATCCAGAACACCGCAGCCAGACTTGTCTTTGGGATCCCACGACACGACCAAATCACCCAGCACCTACGAGACCTCCACTGGCTCACCGTCGAGAAGAGAATAACCTTCAAGCTACTCACTTACACCTACAAATCCCTCCACAACACCGGACCCCAATACCTCAACGAAAAAGTCTCCTTCCACATACCCAAGATAAACCTCCGCTCTGCTGACCTCGCCTAAACCCCGCGCATCCGCAGAGCAAGAGCAGGTGAAGAGCCTACTCCTACATCGCGGCAAAGACCTTGAAAGGGCTCCCGCTCAAAATCAGACGTTCCCCCACTCTGCACACCTTCAGGAAGAGCCTCAAGGCCTGGCTCCTTGGCTGAATTCAAGCTGCACAACCTTATTCCCCCACGCTTTGAGGACCTCACGGGTGAGTAGCGCGTTTCACAAATCCCTGATTGATTGATTGCATGTTAATAAGTGACACGCGTAAACATGTTGTGTGGGGTATTTCACCCACCATACATCTTGCAAAACAATGTGTTGTATTCCCCCTTAGAGTGTAGTCGTCATATTAGGTTTTGTGCTCACTCTCAGGGGCATTCTGTCAAGATTGGGATCTAATACACATTTGAAATTATCCATCCATAACAAGGGCGCGTCAAGGTCCTGTGTCAGCAGGTCTTGCATGGTGTGAAAGAACCCTGGGCTATCTGTTTTAGGGGCATATGTATTCAGTACAGTCAGGGCCAGGACATACCGGCCCCTCACACCAGCCTCCAAGTAGGTGAGGGAGAACGGGACCCCAGGAGCCACCCATATTAGTGTGACCCTAGCGTAAGTCGAGTAGGAGTGAAAAATCTGTCCCTGCCATTTCTTGGCCAGTCGCACGACACCTGCATCATCCAGATGTGTTTCCTGTAGGCATGCTATATTGATTTTATGGCGTTTAAGGAAGGTGAGTACTCTATATCTTTTACATACATGCCCAATTCCCTGACGTTCCAGGTTAGAACTCAGAAATCACCCCGCATCATTGTCTAGAAATGCAGATGTGTGTCTCCCCCTCTGCCGCTGAGCCCGTCTTCTCTAGCTGCTGTTGAACAATAAAAACAAATGAACATAACAAACCAAAGCCCCCTCTCACCAGAAAAAAAAAAAAGAAAATTTCACTACAAATGCCCACCAGATGCATGTGCCAGGAGGAGCACAGCTACCCAGCCTATCCAACAGGGACCAGCTAACTCCCTCAACCAGCAAGTTTCCCAACCAGCTAGCCGCCATCACTAGCCTCTCAGGCATGTCTTCCAAATGCTACATCAACGCCAGGCAAGGTCAAGTACTCCGGCTACATGGCAATAATGACAACCTCCAAAGTGCCCAAACGCCCGGGTATCTCAGGTACCCCATCCACTGTATACAAGCAGCAATAACAGATACAGTCAGACCCGCCCACTAATGCGCAACTAAAAACCGGTGCCCACTTGGCAGACATCCAACTGGCCCCCATACAAACCCTCCATAGATTCAGGCATAATCACTGGTATTCAGCTACTTTCAGCTCCAAGGTGGCCAAAGAGTCAGGCACAATGTCTGTCGTAGGGCTCAGGGCTCTAGAGCCAGCACCCCCCACCTACAGCAACACAAAAGTGTTCAGATGCATGGTTCCATCCTCTCAGACGGTCACTCTCCAGGACCCCAGGAAAATTAGTTTGGATTCTCTCTACCAGTTCGGTGTTGGCAGGAATTTCTGCGGGGCAGGTCCCCCAGGACAACTGTTGGCCGCCTCCGGCGCAAGGTCTTGTGGCATTGTCCCTAAGTTCCAGCCACTCACACACTTCTTTGGGGCTATCAAAAAAGTAGCTTTGTCCTGAAAAATTACTTTCAGCCTCTTCAGATACATAAGCTTTACCGCAGCTGCAGGGAGCATAATCTTTGCTTGACTCCAAGGAATGATTAGCGCTTCTCCTGGACGTATCCGGGTATATGGCATTTGTGCTGCTACTGCAGAGGGGAACTGTCTGCTCTCGCACTACATAGAGGATGCAGTCCCTGTCACGATAATTAAGAATTTTGGCAATGATGACCCAGGGGGGAGGCACCTGAGCCCTTTGCACCCTCTCCACGACAAACAATTCTAGCAGGCCTGGGGTTTCAGCACAGTCCGCACCTAGTCTTCCAGGAATTGCTCTTTGGACATACCTTCCACTCTCTTAGGGAATCCCAGGACTCGGATGTTAGTCCGACTGAGAGAGACCCTCTGCATCATCTGCCTGTCTCGCAAGCTCCACTGTTGCAGTCGCCATCTGGGCCGTCTGCCTCTTGAATACCGATACCTCCCCCTGAAATTCTGTGATGTTGGTTTCTGCAGTTGTGACCTTGTCCACCACTTTCCTGAGGCTGGCAAGAAGGAGATTCACATCTATGGATACTGTTTCGATTTCGTTCTCAAGAGCAGAACGAGACCTGTATTGCAACCAACAGTTCAGCCCTAAAAGGCTCAGCGTTCCCCTCCAGGAGATCTCCAGCATCCAAGGCACCTATTTGTCGAATTATCCTTTGGGTGAGCTGATGCAGGGTAGTATACTGGGTAATGGTGTTTGAAGCGTGAGCACAGGCCACCTTGTCCTTGCCCATGGTGTTGTCAACGGGATCAACGTGCGCCCAAAGCAGGGCTCCCTGTTGCAGCCCGCTCAACCAGGTGCTGTCCCCTGGCTGTGTATCTTGGGGGTGCAGGGGCGGCAGCACAGCCTAGGCAGCTGTGGAGGTGAGCCAGATGGGTCCGCCCTCTGTTCACCAGGACCAGACAATGGAGGCAACGCCTTCGGTACCAAATGCAAGGCTTGCTTATGGCATGGGTTCCAGCATTGCCTGAGCCCAGAGCCCCTGCAGGTGGGCTGTGCATCGTCCCTATTCAGCACAGGACCCAGGCTACCCAGTCACAGTGTTCCCTCACGAGTGTGTGAGGAGGGGGGTGCACCGGGGGCATGGAGGACTTTCAAACAGCTCTCCTCGAAGCGACAAAGTAGGCCCAAAGTTCTTAAGTAAGCTCACAGCAGGTAGCCCCCCACTGTCACTTCATAGGCAGGAGCAGGCTTCTGTCCGCGATCAAGATGAGACAGATGGGGCTCCACCGGACTACGGAAGCAGTGTCTGCAGCAGGGGGGGGATTTTGTGCAGACACCAAGGACCCCAAGGGCCAAAGCCCTAGGCCGCTAACAGGCAGTTTAGTGGCGTGTCTCTATTGTGTGGCTGTCAGACCGCAGGGGGGGTGTCACCACTCTAATGTCTATATCCCCCTCATAGCGTAAGCAGGCCTCCTGCCCCTCCTATTACTGACGTCAGGGACAGCAAAAGTCAGGCGCCCGAGGTGCTGTGGCGGTCAGTGAGAGGGTACATCCCGAACCATGGTGACAGGCATGCCCATCAGCAGGGCCGGCAGAGGTCCACAATTGGGTCTAGTCAGGCTGCAGGGCACATGCAGAGAGGGCAACAGGGGGCCACTCCACCTCGCCTCACAAAGCACGGAGTGACATCAACTTTATGCTGTCAGCGCTGAGGGCTGCAGTGGCTATATCTTGTGGGTGGGTCACTCTGCTGCAGCAGGCGTCGGGCCCCTGATGTCAGAGGGCAACCTTGCAGAGGCCAGAGGACCCACCAGGGAACTCTCTGTAGGCGCACAGACGTGGAGTGCTCAGTGCACCCAAGGGATGATGGGCCGCTGCTCAGTTCCACCAAGGCACCGCCCGGCTCTGACTCTCACTCCAGACCGCTGTACAGTTCTTGTTGGGAAGCAACCTGAAGTCCGCCACTGCCATGAAAGGGCTCAGCCATGCACCTGAACCCGCAGGAGGACGGGGGGCTGGGGATTCAGGGACCCCCCCTTGGCAGGCAGCCACTGTAGTAAATGCTTTGTCTTAGCGGGCCTCCGCACCGCGCAGGCCCAGTCCTCGGTAGGCTTCACTCCCGAATTCATGTCCTCTGCTTCATTTTTGCATAAGGAGAGCGGGCCGCAGGCGACCGTGGGGCTGCATCTAGTCACAGCAAAGGCTGCCATGTTCGGGAGACCAGGATGCAGCAGGATCATGTAGGATTTAGAGAATTATTAGATTGGGCTGGCCGGGATCTCCGGGGATCGCGTCCTGTCTGCCATGTTCCCAGGCCACGCCCCACCTTTTCATCTACTTAATAGTTGCTAGAAGGAAAACCTACTATGGTGATGCCCATGTTAAACAAATAAAAATGTAACTTTCACTTAGTGCAGACGATGTCTCACGAGAGCCATAAATTCTGGAGAACCTTGTCCTAGTCCAGTTACAGAAGTTCATTGAAAGAAATATTTTATTGCGTACTTTCCAAGTGGGATTTTCTTGCTGACCTTGGATTACGGGGGACCGTATGAGTCATTTAAAAGTAAGAACGGAACATCAACTTAGAGCACCTCAAAGGAAGAGAGCTTTCCCCTTCTATGCTGGTCGATGAGTGAGGTAAGACCTACAACAGGAACAAATGGTGGTGTGCTGCTTTAACCCTTCATAGATCTCTTTACTTGAGCCACTGATGCCCCCTTTCTGTTGAGTGAGCGGCCTGGTTCTTCTATGGAGGGAAGACTTTGTCTTGAGAGGCACCAGATTTATACTTTCTTTGACTTCACAGTGTAGGAAGCCTGCTCTGTATATACTATGCCAAAGTAAGGTATAGTGTGCACAGAGTCCATTAGATCCCCAGAGGTATAGCAGAGGCTAAAGTAGATAATACCTTACTCTCTTTTGTGGTATTGTGGTTGAGCAGTCAGGCTTATCAGAGGGTAGTGTTAAGCATTTGGTGTACACACTAAGGCAAAAAATGATGCCACACACTCAACAGATTGAATCAAAATCAATTGTTTGTATAAAAAGGTGTTACTTTGTTATTTTTAGTACTAGAACCAAGCTTTACTCAGTAGTAGGTAAGTGATACTTTCAATACAAGAATACTTTTCAAGATACAGAGATTACTGGTTTTGTAGAAACATACAAGTTACTTTGCAGTAGAAAAAATGGGTTGCAAGCTCTTTAAAATACTTGTAAGTACTTTGAATTACTTTCCAGTTACTTTTCTAGTTTAGGGTAAACCAAACTAATACCCAGCGGCGGCTCCTCCACTAAGGCGGAGGAGCATCAGCCCACTGCTTTGAAGCAGTGAAGGAAAGGAAAGATAAAATGATAATAACTCGAGGTTATTATCATTTTATGTTTTCCTGATGTGGCAAGTGTGCGGGCGGGGCAGGCGGAGCGGGCGGGGCAGGCTGCTCCGCTGACAGAGGAGCAGGGGAGGAGTAGTTTTGGGCCAGCGAAACATTCATGTACACTTTACATGTTCTCCATGCAGGCTGCAATACAGCCTGCTTGGAGAACATGCCAGGCTCCCATTTCCTGGCTAAGCGCTGAACCACGGTGCTCAAACCAATCACAACGCTGTATTGCGGTGTTGTGATCGACTATGGGGACCCTGGGTGCTTCCTGTTCCGGCCCCCTGGGAGAGACGTTGATGGAGAGACGGAGGAGAGACGCGGCATCAGGTAAGTGTTTTTTAATATTTTTTAAACTCCCACATTTCCACCCCCGGTCCGTGCCGACCGCCACTTCTAATAACACAGTATAGGCATTACAGTTCACCAGGAAGCAGGTTAACTCACTTGAAGACCCTAAGTTACTTTGTTGCAGTACAAGACAGGGTCAACACAAAATATTTTTCAGAGAGAAACTCACCATACAATACTAAGGAAAGGCATAGCCAATAGGTCTCGCCTTTGGGACCTTATAAGTGTTTAGCCATGCAACAGTTGCATAACTAAATACTTATATGGTCCCAAAAGCGAGACCTATTGGCTACACCATTATAATCGAGGCACCCGCGCTTTACTTTTAACATTAAAAGTAAAGCGCTTTAACATTAAAAGTAAAGCGCGGGTGCCGCGATTATAGCAAAAGTAAAGAAATAGATTATTTTTCTATTTCTTTACTTTTGCTAATCATGGCACCCGCGCTTTACTTTTAATGTTAAAAGTAAAGCGCGGGTGCCGCGATTATAGCAAAAGTAAAGAAATAGAAAAATAATCTATTTCTTTACTTCAAAGCCGCGAAAGTGAAAGTGATCGCGATGCACTTAATGACCCGTGACGCACGTGCACGCTCACGTGAACGCAAGCTGGTCGCCAGCAAAAGCCACTGCTGTTTGTACTTCCAAAACCCGCTTACTAAAACTCTCGCCCAGGGCAGCGCTAAGCGCTGGCTCAGGCGAGACCTAAAAAATGAAGTGTTAAGTTTGAAGGTAAGTAAACGGTCTTGGGAACTGAGTTTTGGATGGTAGAACCAAGGCTCACCAAGGTTCAGGTTAGCACTCCAGGTGCACCACTAGCGGCACAAGGGCGGACAGGTGCAGAGTGCAGGGTGCCAAGGTTAGCTAATGGGGCTAGGGAGCACCTCGGTTGGTGGCTACTCACGGGCGGGCCACTCGGTTTTGGGAGACAAGCTCCTAGGGATAAGGTGAGGGCAAAGGGGGTCCCAAGTTAGCACCAACACTACACCACCAGTGCCACAGGCGCGGCCGGGTGCAGGGTGCTCAGATGCTGTCTGGAGCCCAAAGCACTCCTATGGGCGATGTTGTCTTTGGATTTCGGCTGCAGGCTCGGTCCAGGAAGTCTTCCGGGAGGAACCAACAGCTGAGCAAGTAAGTAGGTCACCTAGGATGCAGGGTTAGAGACTGCAGGGGTGCCTTTCGGCGTCTGGAATCTGCTTACCAGTCCTGTCATGGTGGAAGGGAGGGGCGTTGTGAAGAGGCTGCAGGCGTCGACACGGAACCTTGGAGGTAGAACCTTGGAGGTAAAACCCCTTGATGGGCTGGAAATCAGAACCACTGGGGAACCACTACAGGACTGGTGGACCCTCAGGACAAAAGTCATGGATGACGGGTGCAGAGGAAAGTCCTGGAGCTTGGTTTCTTGTTTCTGCAGGATTTTCTTTTGTTGACAGGGACTCTGTCCTCTGGAGTCTCGAGTCTATATTGAAGTGGGGGGTCAATCCTCACCAAATCTGGAGTTGTTGATCCTTTTTGGAGCCGGTGTTTTCTTCAGAGCTGCAGGCAGGCCGGTAGGGCTGTGGCCAAGTCAGTTGGGCCTGGAGTCTTCACTGCTGCAACATCTTCAAGCTTCCAATCTTCTTAAGTCGTCAAAGAACAAAATTCTGGGTTTAGGGCTGCCCCTTAAACCTGTAATTAGGGGGCGTTTTAGGGGTCTCGAGGTAGTAGCCAATGGGCTACTTTCCTTAGGGTGACTACACCCTTAGTGTGCTCACCCCACGTGGGCACAATCCTTGATCCTGATTGGGGGATGCCCCACATCAGCGAGATGCCGGGCACTGAGAAGTGGGCTTCAACATGCCTCCCCCACCTGGGAGTGGAACTGGCAGAAGTGGGCACACCTCCTGAGCTTGCTAAAGTTTCCCGCCTGTCTTCCTGCCTAAAAAGGTGGTGAGATGGGGGGCGGCTGTTCCTGATAGCAGGAGAGGCTGGGGGTCGCAATGCAAAGGTGGCAAGGACTTTGAAGCTCCCCTGCCACAGATGGCTCTAACTGACCTGGGGGAGGTGTGTTGTTTCTGGGCGATGGGAGTGAAGGCTCCCACTCCAGGGGTCCCGAAACCTGTCTTGTGGTGGCAAGCTGGTGTTTACCAGTCAGGAACCCACCAGTGGTCGATTTGGTTCAGGGATCTCCTCTAGAAGTGACCCCTGAGTGCATGGAATAATAAATCTGCCAAGGGAATCAGTGCAGGTTTATTATTCTGAGATGTTTGAAGTCAAACATCCCAGGATCCAGTAAAGCCATTATGGTGCTAGGAAACTCGTAATGACCAGTTTCTAGAGCATATACTCAGGATGGCTTTACTGGGCACATATAATAGCTAAGAATGGCCTTAGATATTATAGGGACCTGTCTGGTCATGCAGATAGGTCCTCACATGAGGTACAATGCACCCTGTCTTAAGGGTGAGTTACCTAGGCCTCATGCAGTGCTGGGCAAGCGTGGCACAGAGGGATGTGTGCCATGTCGACTCTTCACTTTTAGCTGTACCACAACACGCAAGCTGCAATGTCAGTGGTGCATGTTTGTGCTGAGCGGTCCCTGACGGCAGCATAATACATGCTGCAGCACTCAGGGGCCTTTGCCTGGCTACCAGGCCCTTGTACCATAGGTACCCCTTACAGGTAGGCCTGAGTTGCGCCAATTTTGGAAACAATGGTATAAGTTAGGGAAGGAACACAGGCCCTGGGAACCTGATTGGCAGGGAGCCAGGGCACACTCAGACAAAGTGCATAAGAAATCTGGCAAAAAGCGAGGGGGTTACTCCAACAGAAACCCACTTTCCTACACACAGGAATCGATCTCAAGTGCCAGCAATGTGCAACTTTCTGTTTGTCTCGGAATAGCCTCTTTTATTAAAAGCCATAGGAGCAAAAAGGTGGTCCAATTGTAGGGCTATCATTTGAGGGTTTGCTTATTCAATCATCCCTCAAACACATTTTACCAAAAGAGGTTCCAGACACTTAAAAAGGGTACTGCATCAACTACACCGGGCATCAACCTGGGATCAATTAGGCATCAACAGTACTTAATAAGCCAAGTTCAGGCAATTCATTTAGTAAAGGCGGATGCAAATATTTCGTACTGAGCACTCCAATCACCACCCACAACATTCACCTTCCACCCTCAGCACTCACTGCGATCTACTACCACTCACCGCTATCCACTGCCATTCACCTCACGCCCCTTCTTCAGTACCAACCACTCTTCCCTCTCTCTAGGCCTTCCTGGATCAGACTTTTGTTGTAATTTCTCATGGATACCAGCAGATGCTTGCATAAATCATTCATGGGGGCTTGTGGTTCAGAGGTAGTGCTATCCAGGCGCCCCCGAGCTCCTCTTGAGAAGAGAAATGCTCTTTGTAGAAGCGGCTGCACACTGCTGGGATTGGGGTGCCAGTAGTAGATCTCTGTATACCAAGAAGGGTGTGATCCCTTTCAGCATAGTTAGTTTCTATGTGGGCTAAGTCTACCATAATTGTTAAGCAGTTTTGAGTTTAATTAAAACCTACTCTTGCTTGCACAATGTACGTGTAGAAAGACTTGCAACTTACTAATATTTGACGCAACACCTAAAATGCCCTGAATTAAACGGAAAGACTTTGCAACTTTAAAAATATCATCATTAGCTAGAAGTGTTTGCAGTTATCAACACCAGGCTCTCTTTTTCTTTATCCCTGTTTATCTACCTGCCCATTTGTGTATCTCGGTTTCTGTAGGTCGTAGTCTATCCTCAATCTCCCTTTGATTCTTTCCCTCTGTACATTTTTCTGTCTATGATTCTCTCTCTCAGTCTCTTTTATGACAATCTCTGTGACTGCTCCATTTGTAGCGAAACAAACAGGACAGAGAATCAGGGATGTGACATCTGAAACTAAGTGACAAGAGGAGACAATAGATGTTAGTAATCAGAGCATCCCACAGCTTGTTCTTACCACTGAGTTTGTTAAAATTAAGAAACTGAAAAATGTCTGTTTTAATTATTTTCTGAAGCTGTTGGATAATTATAAAAACTGTAAAGAAAAAAGGGGTAAAATGTATAACTTCATGCTACTCTAGTTAACTGCTTAATTGGGAGGCGTGTAAAAAATTGCAAAAAACTGCAGGCTTTGAATATAGATCACACTGTGGCGGTCACCATTGTGTAGTTGTACATAGTTCAGAGTTCCCATAGGAGAGGGTTTAAGTTTTGTTAATACCTCTCTGTTTGATGAACCTTTGCCAAAATTTCCCCCAAAAATATGTTTTTACCCCCATGCAATTTCCCATAGGAATTTTATACAGCGAGACAGAAAAAAATAGCTGAACGGAATTACACCAAATTTTGCAGAAAGCTACTATTTTGCTCACAAAGTATGTGTTTTTCCTTTTGGTATAAATTCATTCAGCCATTTTTTTGATAAATTAAAGTTCAAAAGTTAGTGATATCTGGGTGTGGCTGAGCGACTGACAGAAAGCAACATCAACAGAAATGCTATGGACGCAATTTTGAGGACTTGGGGACTCCTTGTCCACAGTTTATAAAACAAAACTATGGTACAAGAGGCCAGGGTAGGGGGCCTGTGCTTCTGGAAGGAGGGAATATTACAGAAAATAAATGTGTGCGTCCGGAGCACTCCCACCGGTCATAGTGCAGTCCCTGTGTGGTCTCACAGAACCATTGGCAAAAAAAAGCAAACAAAACCCCCCAAAAATTAGGGGTGGGTGTCCATAGGGTTGGCCGCCCGCAGGATTGTGTACAAGCCTTGTGGCTCACTCCACTATGCTCATGGATATGGACCCTGCATGGTGGGAGGTTGGAAGCCCACGGGGGTTGGGAGCACGGTCTGACTGTAAGCTAGGTCAAATGGCCAACCCCAAGCCAGGCAGTCTGCTAGGTGGGGAGGGGGTGGAGCACAAAGCCTGGCTGCAGTCCAGGACCTGGGCCCAGCACCCAGGTGAGTTATACTCAGGAATGGTAATAAGATGTTACTTTACGTTAAAAAAGCAATTGAAATTCACTGGGTAAAAAAAACAAAGGTTAGAGCTGTGCTATGCGTAGGTAAGGTAAGGTAGTAATATTTTAAATTGCGTTAAAAAAACCTTAGCAATTCTCTGAAAACAAGAGAGGTTAAAGTGGATTGCGAAAAAAGTAGTAGGGTTCAGTCCCCAGTGCGGGATCCACTCAGCTTTCATAGAGAAGGGTGGGATGGAACAGAAAGATGTGGTGGACAATGCGATTAGCCTCAGGAGGTTGATGGTGCAATATGCAACTTAAGTGAAAACCCTTAGGCTAGCCAAGTGCTGATAAAGGAACGGTGTGACCAGAAAGCTACGCTGACTGGGTATCAGCAAGGTGAGGAAGTGTTGGTCCTGAAGCCTATTTGTCCCATACAAGGTAGATTAGAAGATTTCTGATGTTAACTATTTGGTGACACAGGAGCCCCAAGGGAACAAAGGTGATCCATGTGAACCAGCTAAAGTCCTACCTATGGACACATTGCAAGCAGAATGTCATGGCTATGGGAGGAGGATGCGGAACACAGTGGGCCTCTTCCTAAACTACTGCAACGTAATATAAATGATGACACTGTGGAAGAGGTTCATTTAGCCCCCGAGTTAACACCTGAGCAACAGAGAGACTGTAGAGAGGCATTGGGATGGGCTTACAACGTCTTCTCGCTGACTCCAGGGTTGACATCTGCCTGTGGCAGAATGTACAGAATGCCTGACCAGGGTCTGGATCCATCATGCATCAAGGAGGAGGTTGCCGAGATAATGGACCTGGGGATCACTGACAGATCTCGTAGTCCGTGGTCTAGTCCTTTTGGTGCTAGTACCAAAGCAAAGGTCTGCCAGCTTGCGGTTCTGTGTGGACTATCAAGGCCTCAATGAGGCAACTAAGACCAATGCCCATCCAATCCAGAGCAGTGCTTAATTTGTAAAAGATTAAGTGCCAGGCCTCTTCTCGGAAGGCCACTAAAGCCTGCACCACACATTGCCTCTGCCAGCGCTGCCAATGACAGTACCAACATAACACCTAACCATCGCACTCCTACAAGTTTGGCAATTCAGACTATTAAAGGCCACACAAGCTATAGTAATGGCGTGAGAGACTGGTTTTATTTATTTTCAATGCAATTTGATGTAGTAAACATGTGTTGTCCTCATCTCAAAATTTAACAGACAGCGGCCGGGGCTGTCACTAAAGCCGGTGCAGAGCACTGGAAACCACCGGCCCAAATTAGGCACTGATCCCGAAAGCGGATGAGCCTGTGGATCATTTAGGTCCTTTGAAGGTACTTCAGCATCTTTGATCTGATCAGTGGGTACTGGAAGATTGCCTTAGCACCAGGTGCCAAGGAGAAGACTGCATTTTATACGCAAGAGAGGTTGTATTAGTTTAAGGTGATATCTTCTGGATTGAGAAATGCTCCTGCCATTTGTCAATGGCTGGTGAACCATGTTCTCGAAGGGCTGGAGGAGTGCTGTGTTCCGACCTGGAAGATATTGCAGTCTCTAGCAATTCATGGCAGGACCACCTGAGACACCCAGGACAGGTGTTGGCTAGGATACAAGAGGCAATGCTGCCCAGCAAGGCAACAAAGTGGCAGGTGGGGCAGTGCTCTGTAGTCTATCTTTGGCATGAGGTAGGTAACAGGGCGATTCCCCCATTGGATGCCAAGACGCAGTCTGTGCAGGAAAGGGAGACTGAAGTGAGAGCCTGTGGAGGATTTACAGGAACTTTGTGGTGGACTATGGAAGTATAGTTGCCCCGTTGGCTGCTTTGACCTCCATGAAATAGCCCAGCAAAGTTACCTGGATAGAGGAGTGTCAAAAAGCATTTGAGAACCTGAAGAAGGCACTATGCACGGCGCCTGTACTAAAAGAGCCTGACTACAGTCAGCCTTTCATTGTATAGACGGATGCCTCTGACAAGGGAGTTGGAACTGTGTTAGCACAACTGAATAACAAAGAGCATCCTGTAGCTGTTATTATTAAGAAATTACTACCCAGAGAACAGAACTGAGAGGCTATTGAAAAAGAGTCCGTTGTCATAGTGTGGGACTGATGCTAGTTCTGGTCCTACGTGTTTGGTATAAAGTTTGAAGAGAAAACGGGTCATAAGCCATTGAAGTAGTTGACCGCGATGAAGGAGGAGACTCCCAAATGGCTGAGATGGTTTCTATCTCTGCAAGGATTTGATTTTGTGGTGGAACACTGAGCCTGGTTGGACCACGGGATGCAGATGGACTTTCCCTCCGGTTCTGCCGATTTGACGTCCCAACCTCTCAAGGTTAGGAGCTGGTTCGGGGCAGTCTGAACTAGGAATGACGTCTGTTGGGAAGTGAAAGTCCCCTTCATGGTGATGGATGTGCACCCCTGCCACGAGTGCCCCAGCTGTAACAATATCTATTTTTGGTCATAGGCGAACATGACTCATGCTTGTGTGCCATGACATATGCCTCTCTCATGGACTACACTTTTGCTAAACCCGGAGTGGCGCACAAAGTGTACGTAGTGGTAAATGGCTACTGCCCTGACCAAGAGTTAAGTAGCACGAGCACAGTGGTGGTATCATACCGTTTTGTAATAGTGATCACGAGTGTCAAGAGGCCTTTTACCTGTGTCTGGAGTAGGGCCTCCGGCACACGCATGTAAAGTTCCACTGCTGTGTATTTAATTCACCCTTGGCCCACATCTGGAATGTACGTGTGCCTGCGTGTGGTACAATACATAAAAGCATGTGGGTTCCATATTAGAAACCCAGGGCCTCGGGCAGGCGCCCCCTAGAACAGACAGCTTTGGATGTAATTTTGGCAGATTTCCGGGGAGACGAGGCTAGCGGTATAGATGAGACCTCCAGATAAATATTCGCTTAGCTACGATCCTCCTGTTAGCGGCTCCACGACCTGGTATTTGAGCCCCCAGTTATGCTTAAGGTTCTCCCGATTTACTATAATTGTCCCTCGTTGGTCACCGCTTCTGCCATGATCGACTCCTTGTGTCATACCTCCTTTTATCGCCATCAAATGACTCCTTCTCTCATCTTTGGGGGTGAAGGAGAGAGGGAGGGAGACATGCCGCGGCTGAGAGAAGGCAGGGTTGGATCTTGGTTTGCTCTCTGCTGGCACATGCCAAGTTATTGATCACCGGACTCTTAGTTGATATTTACGCATTTTGACTTACAATGCTGATTTATTTAATGTTTTACATTATTGCCTTTTGGCATTCCCAACAGTGAATACTTGAACATCATACGGTGTAAGTGTATTGATGCATATTGTATACTTGAAAGTGCTGCTTTGTTCTATTTTTCCATATCAACAAAATTTGTTTTTAAAAAATCATTAGAATCCCAGGGCCTTGGAAAGGCATGTGGCGATGGAGGAGTCATCGCAGACACATTTATAGCTTGCCTACATTTCTGAGAGATGGATCACACCTGGAGTGAGAAGCAGGCTCTCCAGTGTACTTCAAAGAGGCTCTTTGATTCTGGAAAGGTCCCTGGTAAATGGGGCCTGGTCTCGTTGTCGGGAAGAGGATGAGACTGATCAGGGAAACACAGCAGAGAGAGGGAATGGTAAAGAGCACGGTTGGGGCTTTTGTAGCCTTTTGGTAGTCATATATCAGTGAGGCTGACATCCAGGGGTGATCCTCTAGTCACTTCCATGGCCTGTGTTCTGGGGCTGTCAAGTTTGGTACCACTACTGCAGTGACAGACAGCTTCCTGGACAGAGGACAGGACAGAAGAGTGGACGCTTAAAAAAAAGCAACACCCAAAACACGAACTTTAAAGACTGAGACACTAAATCATACTCATGCCTGGAAACAGATTATAAAAATAGCAACTCGAGACTACCAAATGGTCAAACTGTAGCTGTACATCAGCATGCAAAGCTCAGCACGACTTCAGCCCATTGTGACCAAGACTGAGGACTAAGGTCTGTTAGGCTCCTTGCTGGGTGAGGGAACATCACCCAGAAGAATCACGACCTCTTGCCCTGGAGCCTGGAGCACTAGCCTCAAAGACCAGAGGAACCCGTAAGGAGGAGAAGAGTGGTTGGATCGTGTTGATACTAGGTTCCAACTATAACAAATGTCCCCAAGGAGCCCAATTTAAAAGACAAGGAAACATCAGATCAGCCTGTATGTGATAATGGGGCCAACATGTTTCTGTCAATACTTGTAACCCTACAGGGAGCGTTGTGGCATTCTTCAGGACCTAAAAGTTTTGTCAAACTTTCTTTATTGAGTTTGTCATAGGGCACAGTGTTATACAAAGGCACTAATACACAATGAGGAAATCAGAAGTATGTGTCCAAATGCAAATAACATGCTGTTTCCAATATGTAATAACTTCTTCCTCGTAATCAAACATTTCAATTTTAGCGCTGTCATTAAATGATCTGTCTCATTGAATCTTAACAATTGCCCATCAAAACCACCCTTCCCCCAATGAACCCTAAACTATAAACCATGAGTGAGAATAAGTGAGGATAAAAGAAGCTGTGTGTTGTGTGGTGGGCAAACTAGGTCCGAGGGGGTCTTCCTATGGGTCCTCGAGTAGTCCCAGGGTCTTAACCAGTTCTCATATGACATTATATCGGTAAGATGAAGTGCCCGAGTACGAGTGGGGCAGGCCGTGAGTGGAAGGCCTGCGGAGAGGAAGGCCACCGTAGGACCCCAGGCATATTCAAACTTTTTATAGTTATGCAGGAGAATATCAGCCATTCTTTCCATTGGCAAGACCTGCCACATCCTGCGAGCCACTGTTTTTTTTCCAAAAAGCCGCCAGCGCTTGCTTGCCGCCCTAGGCATGACCACCTAAATCAGCGATTGCCTGAGGTTTGGCACTTAAGGGTCTCGTCTCATAGTCCCAAAAGAGCAAAGCTTGGCGTAGACCGGATCGGTTACCCTAATATGTCTTTAATTTGAGCTAAAACTGCAGATCAGAAAGGATGGATTAAGCGACAGTCCCACCATATGCGATGGAAATCCCTGAGCAACCCACACCCTCTCGAGCAAAAGTCAGAGGTGTTGGGGAAAATTATTTTGAGTTTAGTGGGATAAAGTTCCAATCAGACAGCATTTTAAAATGGGCATCTCTCATCCCCATAGAGTGGTTGAACCTAGGTATATCGCACCATAGATTCTGCCATTGCTCGTCGGAGATCGTATCCCCTAGCATATTGGTCCAAAATTCTATATGCTGTGGCCGTATTTTGGGGGAGGTATCAATTAAAAGTGAGAAGAGGAAGGAGATAATACCTTTAGACCCCCTTGCTTGTCTTAAGAATTTCTCCATTGGAGAAAGGTCTCTAATGGGTGCTGCTCTCCAGTCTGGATGGTGTACCTAATGTTTCCTTGAGTGTAATGGTATCTCTTGGTATTTCTCAGAATTTGGTAAGCCAAAGTCTTGTTGGCAATTTTCAAATGTGAGAATATCCAATCCATGGAACAAGTTGAAATGGTAAGTCACCCTCTCTCTCTCTCTCTCCCTCCAGAGATCGAAAGAACCCGGTGAAGTGCTGGAGGTAAATCAGGGTTAAAATAAATAGGAGTGAATGGAGAGGGGAACGTAGCCCATGCAGCTGAGCGATTCACGTCATCCCATGCTATAAGAGTCGTTTTTGTAGGTATGCATTAGGGGGTTGTCTGCTTTCGGTTTCCATAAAATGTCTGAGACATAGTGGCCTACCACCGCCCGATCCATGTGTAGCCAGTGTTTATCTGATTGTCTCAGACACCATTCGGATATCACTCTTAGCTGCGCCACCTTATAGAACAAGGGAAAGTGCAACATTTTATAAGGGAGTCAGGCTCTGCGATCCCACCAGATAAAGCTGGTCACCAGAAAGCAGAGCGTCGAAAAACACTCCTGGTCTATTTCAATTGGAAGTACCTGAAAAAGATATAGAAACTGTGGTAGGACAATTATTTTGATTGCATAGATATGGCCAAGCCATGATAGATACATGGGAGCCCACCTTTTAAGATCAGCTTTAAGTTGTTGAAGAAGTGGGGGTAATTGGCCCGATATAAATAGGAAATCTTGGGAGTGATTCTAATTCCCGAATAGGTAAGATCTTTTTTAACCTGTTGGAAAGGGGTAGAGCCTGCTAGTGTCTCCATCTCAGAAGGGGGTAGAGTCAGGTCCAGAAGGAAGGATTTATGATGTTAATACAATAACCTGCTACTATCTCATAAAGTGCCAGTTCCTGCTGTAAAGCCGCCAGGGAAGTCAAGGGATTAGTTAGGGAAAGTAGCACATCATCTGCAAATAGCAAAGTTTTGTGGATAATAGAACTAAATGAGAGACCCTGAATTGCTTTTATCATCTCTCACCTTAGCTGCAAGGGGCTCTATACTAAAGGCGAATAAAGGTGGTGAGAGCAAACACCCCTGACTAGTACCCCGCTCTAATGTAAAGAGGTCTAAGCCCACTCCATTTAGTAGAAAGAGTGATGGTGGAATTGCGTAGTTAGCCTGGACCATGTTGATAAATTGTTCGCACATACCGAACCGACAGAGTGTGAAAGAGAAAAGAGCCATGAGCTATCCAGGCCCCCTGTTCAATCAGATTTGCGCTCTGCGACACGCCGCTTGATGCTATGCGAAACAGCCGGCACCAAACAAGAGCACGCCACAGAGGGCACGCAGAGTCAATTAACGGGACCAGAAAATTGGGCAGGCCTCAGGGGGTTATTGGGGCAGATCAGTCCAGAGCAGAATCCTCAGTGCACTCCTCCATGTGATCAGGTTACCCAGTTACACCATCCGCCAAGTTGCCATCCGCTTGCACTAGTCAAGTGAAGCTCTGGCCTTTAATCATCCCCCCGACCCCCGGGCTGCATCTCCCCTCCCCTTCGGCCGGCACATCCAGTCATAAAGCACAGATGTCACATGGGGCCTCATTAGAAATTGTGGCTATCAGACACTCGCTCACCTTGGTCCAGGGGGGCCCCTTTGCAGGATATGCGACTGTATGTGAGCCGGCAACTGAATAATCATGTGGCAGAGTGCTGCACTGCCACTGCACCACCAGGGGCAAGAGACGTCGCACAAGATCAGTCAGGCCTGGGAGACACCCATCAGTTTCCTTCCACCGCTCAGACAATTGAAGGCCCATACTCACCATGAAGCTCAGGCAAGCGCGTCACCGCCACATCCAGAGATCACAGTGCATGGTCAGTCACAGTAGTAGTCAGGGTCGGCGGGACCACAGCTGGTGGCCAGAAGGTCCACAGGGCCCATGGGCGCAGCAGGGACTAGCAGTATAACAGCAGCTGTCCACCACACTCCACACTCCGATGCACAGCCTCTGTTTTGCTGGTCTGGGTCCAGTCACTAGGCCGCGGCCTCGTGCTGCCAGGCCCCCGGCAACCCTGCCTCACTGCCCAGTGGTCATCAGCTGCAGTCCTCTAGCCCACAAGTGTCCCCCAGGCAGCACGGCCTCTCTGGACCACGCCAAAAGATTCCTCAAGGCAAGCCCCGGCCACCGAAAGGCCCGCGGGAAAGAGGCAGCAGCACACTCCCTGGCACGCCGCCTCCAGATGTGGAGACCCAGCCTCGATGCATGCCACAGGTCGCTCCTTAGCCGCTCCCAGGCACCTGAAAATTCATTCTTGGCCAGGAATCTGAAAGCGCAGAGTTTGATAGGTTGATTCAGGTGGGAATTGCTGGGATTAGGCACAAGGATTATTAAGGACAGGTGAACGGTCGAAGGAGCACACCTAAAAGGCAACCATCTTCGAGCCAGGCAAGCTACACCGCCAAATGAATTCCTTTTTCGTAATTGGTGTTGATATAACTTTTATTCCTTTTATATGTTTCTGATTTTCTTGTGCTTTTATAAAACCTGTGTCATGCATTTTATATTGTATGGCTTACATTTGTAAAATGAAACAAAGTTGATGATGATGCTGATAAGGTACAGAAACAATTTTGTCTGGCTCTTCCCTAATAATGGCCTTATCCAAAGCCTCATACATCGCAGGTTGTATGGGGAAAGCTGGCAAAACAAGGGCAGGTTAGAAAAATATCCAGGATCTCTCACCCCCCTCTGTTCTTGAACTGTTCTAGCAATAAAAACCTGTCCTCAATGACAAAATCCCCAATAATGTGTTATTTCAAGTTTCCGAAGTAGAGGGAGGTATCTTTGTTCAAACATGACGGACATTTTAAGACAGTCGACACACAACTCAACTAAGCATTGGGAAATTATTTATCTCCTCGCCAACAAGACTTTACCTATTGTCCTTCCAGTGACTCCAACAGAGAAGCCATTGCTCTTTCCATCAGGGCACATGAACGAGTCTCTGCTTTCTCAAACCAGCAGGGTGCATAATGTGCCTGTTGCACTAGAAAATATATCTGAAAAGTCGGGCACTGTTAGTCTACCCATGGAATAAGGTTTCATAATGGTATCCCAAAGTGGCCTTAACTCCTCTCCAAGCCTTATCAATCTAGTTCCTGTACATGAAAATATTCGCCCTGGCACAAGAAAGGGATATTCTGAACGAAGTACACACATTTGGGTACCACTACCATTTTCAGCAGTGCTAATCTACAATTTGCAATCTTATTCACACCTCCGTCAGGGCATCAGTTTTCTTCAGAACTGCTTGATAGGTATTTTAATGAGGTCACCAGTTCTGACTAACCTTAATTCTCATGTAGCAAACATAGTCCCCTTTCCCTATGAAAGAAAAATTCTACCTATACATCAGTGACATTAGCTCGGATTTATTTTACTTAATTTTCAGTCAAACACAGTCATAGTCAAATACAGCTCCCTGTGTGGAGTAACGTATATGCCAAGGTATTCAAAATCCTCTGCCTGTGCTTGTAGCCATCGGGAGAGAGCGGTTGGGTCGTGAGAGCCGTAGGGCTGGCCTAGCACAGATTTTCCACAGTTTATATTGTACCTGGAATGGGAACCATATGTCTCGAAGATCTGAAAAATAGCTGTAATCGCAGTTGTGGGTTTAGTGACATAAAGGAGGATACTGTATTCAAATCTGAAAGTCACATCTACCCTCAATCTTCCTTTACTTAATCCTTATTCATCCTGACCAATCACGGGAGAGCCGGACCAGAATGGAGACCGCCCTGTTCTGCTCTGGCTTGTATTCTTTCAATCAGATAGTCGAACATATACCCCCGGAACCTTCTAAAAACCGTTTGCTAAAACCACCGTGACCTCCGTGACACACTCTTTCTCATTGCCTCAGCAGTGTGGCCCAATGAGGAGACCTTCCGCCGGACATCCGCTCAAAAGACGGAGACATTCTGATCATCAACAGCGTTTTCCGTCCGCTGTTCACATTCCCGACCTATCACAAGCGAGCCGGACCAGAATGGAAACCATATAGTCTGCTCCGGCTTGAATTCCTTCCAATCTAATACTTAGCGGATGCCAAATGACTGTTCCAATCATCAGTTTGAAAAAAAAAAAACATTACCTTCGTGACACACATTACCTTCGTGAGACACTCCTCATAGCCTCAGTCTGAGCGGATGTCCAGCGGGAGATCTCCTCAATAGAAGCCAGAGCAGAACAGGAAGGAAGGTCTCCATTCTGGTCCGGCTCTCCCGTGATTGGTCCAGGGCAGCTATGGGGTGAGGCGGGGATGAGGCGGCTCAAAAGCCACACAGACTGGTCAGAGGAGCATTACTGAGGATACACAAGCGCTTAGAAGCCGTGTACATGAACCGGGTGAGCGCTGCCTGCGGGGTGACTGAGCCACGGGTGAAGCAGAGCACTGACCGCAGGAGCTGCAGGGTCCAGAGGCACCGCCCAGAAGAGCAGAACCCAGAACTGTCCGTTGGAAGATACTGTCCTGTGCCTGAACTTTGTACTGCACGTGGAGCAGATAACAGAGTAGAGATGAAGAGCGGACTCCACGAGATACTGACACTCCACGATTATCCCGTTTAAAGATGGCCGCCCCCACAGGACTCCAGGGGTCAGATGCAGCGCTTGAAAGCTTCTTCTGGCGCCATCTTGAAACAGGACAGGTCACCCTAACAGTGAAAGAAACCTGAGCCCTGCAGATAAACACAGCGCGGCGTCTGTGTATCTGCTGCCTGCTCAGTGCTCATCTTCCATATCCAGCAGCACTGCCTCCCTCTGGCACCTGCCTCGTTCTCCCACGGGCCCCAGTGTCCCTTCACCTCAGGGGCTGCTGCTGGGGTACTTGTTGCACCCCTCACTGCACATGGACAATGAGCAGAGACAGTTTTATGGGGACAGGAACAGATGCATCAGGGAGCTCTGAACACCCGATCAGGCAGAAATAAATAATTTCAATACACCCATTTGTGCTTCAAATACACTGCGTTTTTAATTTCGAAATTTCACCTCAGGGGGGTACAAGACTGCCAAGTCGAGTGCGTGTTTTCATTTTGTTAAGGTACTTTATTTTGGTAACTGTATATTGAGTTTTAACCAGTCGAAGTGCATCAAAAAAGTATGGGAACTCTGATCCGAGTGCAATGGGGACGGGGCAATGAGCTTGGGGGCGAGATAAAAGGCGTGGCTAAAAAGAATCAAATATTCTGAAAGTATTTTGTTGGTCTTCCCCTTTAGGTAACTGCATATAAAATAACACACACTTTAAATGAAAAATAAATGCATGCTAAAGTAATCAGTGAGAGATGCACTATTTTACGTTGAGAAGGCTCTATTAGTTAATACGATCTCGTCCAATATCTGTGTGTGCACCCAGAGAGCCAAATAATTGAGTTCTGGATGGTGATGTGGGGAATAAGGACTTGTGTGTTTTTAGTCTTACGAGTTCCTAGCCAGTAACAGAAAGCATTGTGAATATGCACGTTGTTTTTTTAAAACTTGCATTACACAAGTATATGGTAGGTTCACAAAAATATTTAGTTTTAAGATATAGTGCTTCCAAAATACCGTTCTGAGTTACATGCAGACTGTACCTAGTGCAAACATTTTTTATAACTGTCTACTAAAAGCACACACTCCACAGCTCATCAGGTCACCTTACACTACTATCAAACAGAATGCTACAAGTAACTCCGTCAATTAAAACCAATACAGGCTTCCAAGCAGCCTTTACATTTGCAGATTACCCTAACACGCACATTTACATTTCTTTCAGGCAGCAGACACACTGGCAAGGCTTGTTTCTTGTCCACCTGCATGTCCCTCCCTAGGCTTCATGGCACAGGAGACTCTCCCCATCAACTTCAGCCGTCTGAAGACGGTTGCCTTTTAATATAAAGTAGGAGAACTGCTTCTGTCAAATTAATAAAGTATGGGCACATTGTGCCCATCAGATCCCGCCCACTTCGACCTCTGATTTTAACACTTTAGAGCAATAGATCATGTAATCTTGACAATAGGCCCCATCAACCACAAATACTTTGTCCCTATAATATAACCCGGAGTTTGTTGGGTGCCACTCTGAGGCTGTTGGGATGGGAGTGTCCTCTGCTTGTTAAACAGGTGCGCACACCCAACCCAAAGTACTCGAGTGTAAATGAAACTGGTAATCCTGGCTTTTATTTTGATCCCGTCATCACGCTAATATAGCCCTTGTTTGTCCCTGACCATGTGAGGTACTGGACCTCTTCTGTGACCTGGAGGAATGCACTGAGTATGCCCTCACAGTCAGCAGTGGACTGGGTGTATCACATTAAGTGGTAGTGGGAGTGTACAGTGTATTTCAAATCTATAGTGAGACCGGACCGTTTTCCTGTCTCAATGTAACTGTAGAGATGCCAAGTATTCAGATTGCTTGTGTGTGTGTGTGTGTGTGTTTGTGTGTGTTTCGGGGCACTTACGAGTGATATTCAACTGCCATATGTTTGACACTTTCTCGCGAGTGAAACCAAGCAATGGCGTGCATGAAAAGAGATAAACAGCAGAAATGAAACCCTTTTGAGAAATGAGAAGCTCTAAAACTATCTTAAAACTCCTGCAAAACCCCTGAAATGGAAGGTTAACACTTGCTTTAAAATGAACACCAAATCTCTGCATTTTTTGCAGCAGCCTATATTATAGTGTATGTAATACAGTGCTTTCAGTTGCAGTCTGGGACCTCGTAGCACTATAATACAGAAGTTTGTTCCCACCACTGTGCCAACCAGGACAAAAATCTGCTTCCCTCTGGTTACACACAAAACATCTGCAGTGTTTCCATTGACCAATTGAGGTTTCATAACATTAACATAAAAGAATGGATTTCCCATCAATTTCTTTAATTTGCAGGATTTATTATCTTTCATTTAGATGTGTTTATATTTTGTATGTAGTTACCTAAAGATGGAAGATGAGCAAAATAGTTATAGAATATTGTAGCAGTGCTCCAAGCAGGGGACATCCCATTTTCTATCAATACAACATAGAAAATCCTTGGGTCTATCGTGAAAAAACAAACGGAAAACAACACTGACAAAATTACACAGACCTAACTGTGGGACAATCCCTTTCAGGACGAAATCCCTCACCCACCGAAGGTGGCATGCTTCATCATTTGGGATTCTCCTCTTGGTGGAAAAAACCTAGTTCCACCAAGGGCTACAACCCCCTCTCTGAGAGGGAGGAGCACAGGGATGTTTTGGTATCTACTCTGGAAAGGATATTCTAAATCCTCCAAATGAGAGACTAAGTATGGGTGAGGGGCGCAGCGCAAAAAATTTTATTAACGTGTGAGGAGTGATGGTAAAACTAACTAGAGAGAAAAAAAGTGTACTTTATTGAAATGTTCTCGTGCACCTGCGGTACATTTCAATAAAGTACACTTTTGTTCTCTCTAGTTAGTTTTAGAATTGGCGATATAATCCTGTGCAGGTCTTTAAAATTTTCCCTAGGACCCTCCTTCTAAACCTCGTTTTTAATAGGACATCCCATTTTCTACCTGAAAAAAAGCCATCAACCAGCAACTAAAGGAGACCTCAAGGAAGCAAGATCTAATATTATCAGATAACTCAGCACTGGTACAGCCCCTGAACGACACTTAACAGGCCAGATAGCCACAACCCTATCTGTTGGAAGCCATACATGAGCAAACACACAGACAGATTCTGCATATGAGACTTCTAGTGCTTCCAATAAAAATGTAATCCAGCCTGGATGGGCCGAAGAGGCACGGGGGAATACAGGTTAAGCAATTATAGACATGAATCGTGGTTCCACCTGTTACATTGCTGTCCCTCTTTAGACCTCGAAGGAGAGAACCGCTTAAACCATTTTTTTTTTGCTCAAGTGGTGCATATGTGCCAGGAAGTATCTCCACCCTGCTTCAGGAATATTGCTCCTTGGGCTCTGGCGAGATGCGTCAAATACATCAGTGGTCTTCGACAACAGCTCTCCCAACAACTATGGCTGCACCCAGCCATCAGCAAGGACAACAAAGTACAACAAAGTACGCGGTCTGAGCTGGTCAGGACAGATGGACGGAGGTGGAGAAGGGAGTGAAACGGAGACCCTCGACTCTAGGGTAAATGGCTATCTTTCAATTTTTTCAATAATGTACAGATTGTGATCTGTAATTGCACATTGGCATATTGTACATTGCACTTTGAATATTAAATTTCTCTTATTTGTTTTAATCAAGCTTTAATGATTTTTATTAACTAAACAATCAAGCTTGCTACTACTACTAATACTGAATCCCTGTTTTTGTTTTGTTGTAAGACGTAGGCTGTATTTGCTGCTGGAGAAGTCACAGCTAAAGTCCATTTATGCCCGATCACCTCTGCAGTTTCAAATTTTACCAGATATTTTAGCCTGGCTTCAGTGCAGGGCATCTGAGCAGAATATTTCAAGTGATGCAGAGAGCTTGGCTTTTACAGCTGCATGGAGCTGGAAATTGCCAGACATCCTTCATGGCAATTAATAAATAAATAGGATTCATTCTCTGTGTGAAATACAAAATATTTCCCTCCGCACTCCTGCATTTCTGTGACACCCTGAAATATAAATTAGGAAAAACATGCCTCTAAATGGTGTAAACTAATAGGAATTGCAACCTAGTGTGGTTAGGCACATGCTGTAGAGATCAAAACTGCAGAGTCTGTAGAGTGAGAGAGCGCATGACTCGCCAAACTGCTTCCAGTCGACAAGCGCCTGGGAGTGTGTCTCCCAGTCTGAGGCTTTTCCGGTTCACTTAATCTTGATATACAACATGTCTTGGGGCTGAAGTTCTTCGCTAGGCTGGGTAGGGGGTGGGGGCAGTGTGGGCAAGTCAGTTATGGGCTCTGTCAGAGCTGTGTCTCAGTGGACAGATAGTCAACGGCAGCAGCTCTCCTCTCGTCACTCAGGACCAAGGCCGGCTGCAATGGAGCTTTTATTACTGTGTGTGCTTTGTCTGGTAGCCTCCCTTGTCAGCAAGAGACCAGAGGAAATTAGGGTGACAACCTGGCATGGAGACAAATTCTGTACAGGACTGTAAAACAATTCTGCTAGAAGAATTAAAATTCAAAACAAAAATTCAGGCTCAAAAAGCCAGTGCATCTGTTTACTGTTTTCTCCATAGCACTGTTTATTCACTATGCTCAGTATGGGATTGCCTCAAGATGTTACTCACTGAGGTGGCACATTATGCCCTTGTTTATTAGTAAATTAACACCCTTGAGCCCAATACCAAGAGAATAACCCCTACCCAAATGTACCCAATCTTTCTTGGAGAGAAAGCAACAGCAAGATTTTGATTATGTTTCTAAACATTTTAAAACCCATGGCAGACAGTTTAGGGAACATTAAGGTAAGTGACTTTTTACCTTCTGCTAGTTTAGACAAGATGAACAAAAACATCTTGCTCACCTCAACCTTCACTGGATGTTAATCCTAAAGAAATTAGTGAGTTAATCACAACTTGTCTGTAGTCTCACCGCACTAGAGTGTGCGTCCGGGACTCTATATTTATCTCAGAACCGAAAGCCCAGAATACCAGACAAATAGAATTAAATAGCAGGATGAAATTGAGATCAGATGGGAGATCCAGAGCAACTGATTCAAAGGGTGGGAAGAGAAGAACAAGGTGGGACAATTCCTAAAACCAGACAAGCCGGGGCCTGCCATGAGTATTGGAAAGCATTGTGCACCTGGGGAGTTGTCTCAGCAGAGAGGAGAGAAACAAAAAAGGACCTGTCAAGTGGTTGAACAAGCAGCAACCACCCACTCTGACAAACTCTGCTGGTGCAATGGTCCGCTGCTCATGCTTGTGGAGGGTGAGTAGGGCTGGACCACTTGGAAGGTTGCGCCCCATGCAATTGCCCACTCTGTCCATGTCTTAAAATGGTTCTGCAGTCGAACCAAGACTGAACCAGTGATTTGACTCATCCCTAAGTGCCAAAGTACATGCAGAATCTTCAAAATATTTGGGATGCAAATTGCACAAGCAAAATGGAAGAACATGATAAAGATTTCAAAATGTTAGAAATGTTTCTTTAACATATGGTAGCGTTTGCCCCTTAATATACAAGTGGACCCCAGATTGAACCAACAAATCAGTTACCTTTCAGTACCTAGGGATTAATATCTACCATTGCTCCAATGATTTGTAGGATAAAGATCTAGGCAGAGTGACACTGTCCCTCAGAGCTCAGTTTCCATTTCGGTCTTATTTTACAATTTTAGTAATTAGTCACGTGGCACTGGTGAAGATGGTGGTGCTACCCCAGGTATTGTATTATTTAGCAAGTCTTCCCCTGCTCATCCCTCGTTCCTTCTTCAGACACCTCAACACATCCTGTATATCTCTGATTTGGGGGCTGGGTTGCCGCCTGGTAGTGCTTTCCACTCTAAAGCTCCCTGGTGGGGGAGGGGGGGCAAGCAAGTTGGCCACTCGGATGCCTTGAGTCCAAGCTCCGTCGTCCCAGTAAATTATCCTGAACCTGGTATCAGACCTCCCCCCGAGAAGAGTAGACTCTGGAAGTCTGTCACACTACACAGAGAAGGGAGCAGAGTGGAGGAGGGGTGTAAGGAGGGGTGACTACAACTGCCTGATACTTTCACCAGGGATAAAGCAAGACAGGAATCACTGTGGCTTAGAACTGGCATACACAAAATCCTATCGGAGGGCCCAGCAGGAGAGCTGGGGCAAACACAAATCTGTGTCGGTGTCTCTGAGGAGGGGGGAAAGGAGTGAAAATGCCCCTCAGTGCTGAGAAAACACATGGGCCGAACCATCCCAGGTGGTGAGATAGTCTTACTGGGTCAGTGGGGCCTGCAGTGCTGAGACGGAGGGCACCCCATTGAACGAAACATGGGGAACCTCCAGACACAAAGGGGCTGGACTCGGTCACCCACTGGCTTGCTACAAGCATTGGAAGTGACTGGAGAGAGTAGACTGCGCCAACAGTGTGCCTGAACACTAAAGGAACATAGCCCCACTGGAAATGGCCCGAAGCAGGGAACAATGTGTGAAGGGTACTGACTGTGACCTTAAGGGGCTCAAATAACTGTGCACAACAACTGGCACACTGTACGAATACTGGTGACAACTGAATGCGCACTGAAAACTGACGAGGTGGGGTCCTCTAGAACCAACTATGGAGAACAATAAAGCACCAAAGGCCAGCAGAGCAACACAATCACCCCTTACACACTGCTGCAGAGTCTGCCGCAACGCAGTACACACTAGACTGGTGCCCAAACGCCAGAATTAGAGGGGTAATCTGTCAAGGGTGGCGCTGATGGAGGCAATACAGGGGTCCCGCAACATATTGGAAGGCAAGATAAACATGGTGGCTATAGAGGTGGGACTCTTGCGTGCAGCCCTCCGTAATGTGTCGGAGGGAGTGACAGTAACTGGGCAAACGGTTGGCGACCTGGGCCAGAAATTTGCCACCCTCAACGAACAAGTAGCGAAATTGACAGCCACAGTAGAGATGCTGGAAGACAAAGCACAGGATGTTGAAAAATGATCCTGTTGTAACAACCTGCAGCTGGTGGGGTTCCCAGAAATGGCGGAGGGAAACTCAGCAGAATCCTTCCTGGAGGACTGGATTCATAACACTATTAAGCCAGAGGGCCTATATCACATGTCCGTTGTGGAGCGAGCACATAGAGCACTGGCACTGCGTCCTCAACCAGGGCCCCACTGAGAGTCATTAATGCATGCCTCTTTAACTACCACGACAGGGATTGCATTCTTAAGGCGGCCCAGGATGCGGGAACGCTGAAGTTTGAGAATCACAATAGTGCTCTCTTCCCAGGCTAAACCCGGAAACTCCAATCTCAGAGAAAGTTGTTTGTAGAAGTCAAGCAGAAACTTAAGACTATGGGGTTCTCATACATGTTGCTGTTTACTACAAGGCTCCAGGTGGTCGTACAGGGCAGGACCAACTTCTTTGATCGTCCTGAGGATGTTTGGGCCTGGCATGAACAATGGGACAAACTGCCGCATGGAGAACGAGGTTCTTTAAGGACTTGTCGGAGTCGAAAAAGAGGGCGAGAAAGAACCACATTATGGAGCATATCACTAGGACAGCCGACGGTAGGAGGGGAAACAGAATCTCGAATTGAAGTGCAGGAGGATGGCACGCTCGTAGATGGACGACACCGGTCTAATCAGCACCCAGGGCAGTAGGTAGGGGGCCCGGTCCCGACTCCATCAGGGACTGCTGAATCCCAGACTGGTTAATATGTCTGATTTACACTTGGTGGGACTGCCTGGCCATGGTCCTCGTATGTAAGTAGTTTGAGGGGAGGAAGGTGAAGGCGAGACAAAGGAGCTGTATGCGATTCAGGAACACTGGGTAACAGGGTGCTCACCTTAGACAATAGGTGGTATGTGCATCCGGCAAGCGTTATTATTGCATCTTAGCTCCTACGTGGGTAATCATTTAGGGCCCTGTTAGGGCAGACGAGGTGAGACCTGGTGTGGAACTCTGCCCTATTTGGGGTAGGGAAAGCGCCGGCATTATTCGCTTCTGCACTTCGGGGGGAATAGTTTAGTTACTTGTGCTCGTTTGGCACAGGATGGTGGGTGATCACAATTGGTTTGTCTATTGTTGTGGTAAGATTGTCAGGGATAGGAAGGGGAGGGGGATTATGTAGTTATTTCAGTTATGGTACATGTCATACAGTGGAATGTTCGAGTGATGCATGCAGGGATGTAGAGTGGAAGGAAAAGAATGCTCAGCTTTTGGGGAAGGGTGAGAACAAGAGGCAATGGGGTAGGGGGACTAACCACCTGTATGTTACAGAATTATAAGATAATCACATGGAATGTCAGAGGCCTGTGTAGCTATGTGAAAAGATACCTAGAGTGCACTCCTATTTAACACCTACTGGTGTATGGAGTATTGCGTTCCTACAGGAAACACACCTCACTGAGAGTGAAGCGGATAAACTAAAGAAAAGATGGAGGGGCCAATTGATCAAGTCCGCTTTCTCTTCTTATGCTCATGGAGTGGTGGTATGGGTGGCTCCTGGAGTCCCCTTTCGTCTGCTCCATACGGAGGCGGACATGCAGGGTCGGTATGTCCTGTTACAGGGAGTGCTGCACGGGATGGACATTACCATTCTGAACACATATGCCCCCAAAGTAGATGATAGGGATTTCTTCCCAAAAATGCAGTAACTGCTGACAGATAATATGGTTGAGAGGCTACTATGGGTGGAGGACTTGAACTGTGTCTTGGATGCAAGCATGGATAGACGACCCCCCAGAACCACAACTAAACCTGGAATGGTAGACACGCTGAATAAAGCCATGCATAATCTGGGATGGGAGGACGTGTGACAAGAGAGCTATCCAGGGGGAGGAGTACTCCTGTTATTCGGCCACCCATGGTACCTACAGCAGGCTGGATCGAGCTCTAGGTACAGCAAAACCAAAGGCAGACACTCAGAGGGTTGCCAACCTGGGTAGATTCTTATACGACCACTTCCCTCTACTGCTGCAGTGAAGTAGATCACGGGTTCAGGATGGAAGGAGGTACTGGTGAATGCAGACGGACTCCCAACTTGATGCACCATTTAGGAAAATCCTAGGTGATAAGATCACAAAATACCTGGAGGGTAAATGGGTTCGAAGAGGGGTCATTTGAGGGGGATGTCTAGGTAAGGTGTGTGGTTTGATCCAGCAATTGCAAAGTGAGCTTGGGGACCTGGAGAATAAGCTGGCAGAGGGCCACATAGGAGATGCTGGGGAACGAGATGAGG
Organism: Calotriton arnoldi; assembly: GCA_963921515.1. Classification (NCBI taxonomy): domain Eukaryota; kingdom Metazoa; phylum Chordata; class Amphibia; order Caudata; family Salamandridae; genus Calotriton; species Calotriton arnoldi. Next base: position 196,376 of record CAWUFW010016402.1, on the reverse strand, counting down.
GTGGCTCAGTGGTTGCTATTAAGAGGTGCTTGGGAGATATGTGGGACAGGCTGGACAAGTTCATGCAATGGGAATATAGACAACGGTTGCACTGGGATGGTGCTGAGCCTAATAGGTTGCTGACCTGGCTGCTTAAGCGGGAGATGGACAGAACCCCTACAGTAATGCTCCATCGACGGGATGGGACCATGGTCAACTCTCTACGACTTATTAATGATATTCTAAGGGATCCCTTGCGGGACCTTTATGGAGGGGGGGACGTTACCAACGCCACAATAGTGGCCGGATATCTAGAAGGTGTGGACCTGCCTGTGTTGCCACCATGAAAGAGATTAGGGAAGTGATGGGTAAAATGAATAGAGGATGACTTTCCAGTGGAGTTTTACCAGGCTTACATGGCGCAGCTGGCGAGTCCGCTACTTATGGTATTCTGTGAGGCACAGGAGAGTGGAACACTGCCCCCCCACCCTTAGCGAGGGAGTGATATGTATGGTCCCAAAACCTGGGTGGGAATGCGTCGTACCTGTCTTGCTACAGGCCCCTCACCATGCACAACGTGGTCATGAAGGTACTATGTAAGGTCCTTGCGGAAAGGTTGACTGGTGTAGCGAGAATGCTGGTGTATGAGGACCAGTGTAGTTTTATGCCCGTGCAAAGCACATCCCTTAACTTACAAGGCCCGCACATGTGCTACATTCTGTACAGGAGAGTGACAGAGATTTAGTGCTGGTGTCCATGGACATCACTAAAGCATTTGATACAGTGGAGTGCATTATTTGCAGCCTGTGCTTAAGAAGATGGGGTTTGGTCCCCATTTCTGTAAATGCGTGAAGATATCATACACTGCGCCCACCACTAGGGTGAACAGTGGGGGAATGATTTCTGACAAAAGGTGCGTGCGTAGAGGCAAGCGGCAGGGCTGCATGCTCTCGCGCTCCTCTTCGTCTTGGCAATGGAAACATTGGCGGCAGAGCTTTAGAAAGACATAGGATACCCAGGTGTCGTGGTGAGGGACGTTACGCATCTGGTATCCCTATACGCAGATGATATTTTGTTCTATCTGCAGCGCCCGGTGGATACGGTTTTGCAGCTTCTGACACACTTGGAGACATTTGAGGAGGTAGTGGGTCTGTGCATTGGTAGGCAGAAGTTGTTGTTTCCCTGGGAGTAGTGGAGAGGTCCCCTGAGGTGGACCTGGCTCCATGGGTGCTGCGATGGGAGAATGTTTCCTTCCCGTATCTTGGTATCACGGTGGGACACACAATGGATGACTAGTGACAGCATTGTATTGAGCCACTAGTGGGTGGATTAACAAAGTCTGTACGCTTCTGGAACACACTTCCACTTTCCACGATGGGGAGAGTCGTGGTGGCAAAAATGGAGTTCCATCCCAGGTGCTTGTACATAATCCAAAATGTTCTTTATATGCTACCTTGTAGTTTGTTCAAGACACTGGACAGCTTGATGATTTCCCTTGTGTGGGCTGGGAAAAGTAGCCGGGTTACACTGCTGCAGTTCAAACGAGTCCTGTTGGGGGGGCGGGCTTAACTTCCCAGATCTAGAACTTTACTATTAAGTATCCAAACTGCAGAATGCTGCTAAACGAGCATCTGGGGATGAGAGCTGGAAGATGAGTCTGCTGTGCGCTACCCATGGCACGCGCTCCTTGATGGAAATGCTCATGCGAGGATCACGTATGGTGACTGGAACCCCTTATCTGGTTAGACAGGTGACGTAGGTGTGGGAGCAAGAGGTCACAAGAGTGCTCTAACAATCACCCTTCGCTAGGGAGCTACACATCTGGATGCATTCTGCTCCCATAGGGGAAGACATGTTCAGAGTGAGATTGAGGGAGGGGTGTGTGAAACACTGGGTGATCTATGCCCAGGGGAGGTGTTTGTCACATTTGCGGAGGCATGAAAGGCATTTGTGGTGGTGGCGGGACAATTACTGCAGTAAGCTAACCTGGCGAGCACAGCATGGGAAATCTGGACAGAATTCCCAAACATGCCCCGACTGAAGGACACCCTGCAATTACTGCTAATGACGAAGTCAATAAGACACATGGTGACACATCTCTCAAAGTCACTTAGGGCAGACAGGGTTTGGACCGAGCCTCCGATGCAGTGAGCGTAGGGGGAGGAATTAGTGGCACCCCTCACTGATCCAGAATGGAGCGCGACCTGTGAGTTGGTGAAGAAAGTCATGTGTAATGCTAGATTTCATTTGGCCCATTTTAATTATGTACATCACATGTACTTAACACTGATTACACGCAGTCGGATGTATGCAGGTAGAGGGGCAGACTGTCCCAGGTGCAGGGGAGGAAGGGCCTCCTTCTTGCATATGGCATGGGAGTGCATGAGAGTACCCTACTATTCGCAATAGGTGGTAGAGAAGCTGAGGGAGCTGACAGCATTGATAATAGAGGAATCACGCCAGGTGTGTCTGCTTTGTATTATTAAAAGACCAAAAGGAGGGAAAATCAGCTGGAGGCTCCTACAGTTAGCGATAGTATTGGCTAAAAGGAAGGTGGCTATTGGGTGGTTGGGTACAAGGACCCTTCCCATCACACTGTGATACAGGGTCATGGAAGAGTGGGCCATTGCTGAAGAAGTACATATGAAACTTAATCGTAGGGAAAACAAATTACAGTAGGACTTAGAATTCTGGACTACATTACTGGAGAGCATGCACACGGGTCGGGACAGGAATGATCAACAAGGCACGCAATCACAGGACACGGATGGCCGTATGCATGAACACATTTTCCCATAGACACAGAATGGGCAAAACCCTTTGATGCATCTGGCCCACTGTCCTCTAACACTCAAAGACCACCCTGGGGAATGTGGGGATGGCAGCGGCTGCTGCTGGATCTCGGTAAGCGAGGGGATCTGGAAGAGGGGGAACTACGGAGTGACCCAGAAACTGAGAACGGCTGCATGATGAGTGACCAGCTAGGACTGAATTGGAGGTACTAATGGGAACCCCTAGGGTAGATCAAATGAAGGGAGAAGTATGATGTATTTACTTGTATTATATCATTCTTGATGTTGTAACTGCATAGTGACTGTACCCTTTCATGTTCCTGTTATTGTTCATATTGTTCTGCTCATTGGTGGAGAAGCACATGTATATGCATGTCATTAATGCAATATTTTGTATTGCCCCACTGCAAGTGAAATGCTGACCAATGACTAATAAAAATAAATGTAAAAAAAGCTACCTCTGACTGTGGGTGGATGAACCCTTCCGGGCTTTGAATGCTATTACTTAGCTGCACAGCTCCGATGGGTGTCTTGCTGGATGTCTGACTGCTCCCTGCATGAGATGAGAGGAACCCGTAAAGATTAGAAAGGGCTTACTGCACTACTTATTGTTTCCTCCTGACCATTCTACCCAAAGCCACCCTGGTTTATTCCACACGACAATCTTTTGCCTTAATAGAACCAGTAAATTAACTAACTTGAAGAACTCTGCACTTCCACAATACCTTTGCTAGGCCTCCCCACTCGCCCAGGGTGGCTTTGCTCAGAGTAACTTTGTCTGTGGCATGCTGCAGGATTGTGAAAATTGGGAGATTTGTTTCTTGACCGTGAGCTACTAGATTTCCAAACACTTATGGCAGAATAGAATCTTCAACCGGGTCAATTGCTTACTTACAAACACGTCAAATAATCATTAAATGCCCTATTTCATGTCCGCCATCTAGCACCAACACTGCATGAGGTGTACCCGATGCTATAACCATAGGGACTGGAGGCAAACTGATAAGATGAATGTACAGGGGTTTCCTGCAATATGGGGACCACTGCAGGGCTGGGAGTCTGACATGGGCAAAACTCTGCACAATGCAGACTGAGTTAAAATTGGAATACCCCACAAAGTATCTAGTGGCTCCCGTTGTAAGCATTTTCAATGTAATATTCTGAACCAAGCCTTCCTTACTGTGAGAAAGTGCCTCTTTTGCATGGTTAGCCCCTCACTTTTTGCCTGGTTTTGATGTGGTTTCAAACGTAGAGCACAGGGTCCCTGCCAACCAGGTCCCCTGTGCCAGAGCTCCTTCCCTAAATACAAATCTCTAATTGACACTTCTGCCCTCTGTAAGTCCCTAGTAAATGGTACTCAGAGTACCGAGGGCCTGGGAGCTGAAGAGGGTCCCCTGGTACCCCCCTCACTGGGGTAATGCCACTGCCTTTGCGGCTTGTATGCCCCTGTGAGGGAAAAAACGACAAAGTCGACATGGCACCCTGCTTGGGTGCCATGCCAACTAGCACTGCCTGAAGGCATAGGTAAGTCACCCTTCTAGCAGGCCTCAGAGCCCTAAGGCAGGGTGCACTGTACCACAGGTGACGACATATCTGCATGAGCAGATATGCCTCTACCGTATTGGGATCCATTTTTCTAATAATGTAAGTGCCAGTGAATCCAAGGAGAGTACATGGGCTGGAAACCCGACAACTCGAGTTCCACAGCACCATGTTGGCTTCCCTGAACACAGCATTGTTTGGTACCAAACTTCTCCTTTTCATACATCCACACTGATGCCAGTTTGGGATTTATTCTACCATGTACCCAGAGGGCACCTCAGAGGTGACCTCTGTAAACCTGCCAACCCTGGTGTGGTCTCTGACTGTCTGTGGGCAGCCAGTCACCACCAGATATGTTTCTGGACCCCTGTGTAGAGAGCCACTGCTCTCTGGGACCAGAAACAATGCACATCCTGGGCAGAGGTATCATGCCTCCTCCCCCAGGATGGGCCAGTGCTCAAAGAGGGGAGCTTCAAAGGCCTGCCGCCTTTGTAATGCGACCCCCCAGCCTCTGCTGCTAGCAGCAGATGGCAGGCCCTGTTTTACACCCCCACTTTGGGCCAGAAAACCGGAGGGAAAATTTCAAAAGAATAGAAGGTGTGCACACCTCTGCCAACCCCACCCCTAAGGCGGGGGATGCGAGGTAAAGCACAACTTTCGGTCCCCGCTATCTTGAAGATGGGAAGACCACTCCAATCAGGGCTAGGTTTATGCTTCCCTCCCACAGGAGGGTGGCTTAACAGAGGGTGTAGACACCCCAGGTAAGGTGCCCTTTGGCCCTACCTGCTACTCCCCTAAAACACCTCCTAAATTTAGTATTTAGGTGGCTTCCCCAGACCTTGAACTCAGATCTGCGAAGACCTAAGAAGAAAGAAGACGACCCTGCAGAGAAGACTGGAGATGACGACCGCCTTGGCCCCAGCTGTGAGAAGGTGGCCTGGTATATGCTGTCCACTAGTTATAGTGGGCACCTTGCACCAGTCCAAACGACCCTTATTGATGATAGGTTTAAAGACAACCTTTATTGAAAGCTATCCTAGTGGTAGCTTTGGAGAGCAGCCTTCAGGCTAAGTCTTGAAGGAGTGTAAAGCAGCTTGGTTTACCAGATTATAACCTCTTGAATGACCAAATGAAAGGAGAACCACACAAGGTATATATAAAATATATGTATTTATTTCTAAACACTCACTACTAATCTCTTTATGAGATTAGAGTCCAAGATACACAGTATCACAGTATTAAAACGACAGTAAATAGCACAATATACAATGGGCCCCAGGGGGGGACCGAACCATATATTAAGAAAGTGGTATAAGAACCACGACTTGACTAGACACAGTGTCTAGAGCACGTAGAATTGCTGGGACCCCAAGGAACCACCCAAGGTAGTGACACAGGAGACCCACGGGGGACGTGTGCAGTGTGAGAACACAGCCGCGAGCGCCGTAGGATTCTATGAGGAAAGTCGCGGTTGGAATTTTAAAGAAAAAGGACACTTAGGAGAGGACTTTGAGCAAACCCCTTTAGACTTAGGGGGTACTAGGTAACCCTGGGCGTAGTTCGCGAAGCAGCGCTACGCAAAGCTACGCGAAGTGCACTACGCGAGCTACGCGTAGCACTACGCGAACTGCGTAGTGCGCTGTTCGCGATGATTGCACAGTGCCGGATGCTTGTCCGCACTGTGCAATCATTGAAAACGGCATCTTGCACAGTGCGAGCTGTCTTTTACTGCCGCTCGAGTAGATTTTTACTCGAGCGGCAGCTTTTTCAACGCGGACTGGTAGTTTCTCATCGCGAGCGGTCGCGAGCATACGCAACCACTCGCAATGAGAAACCTGACCTCCCTGCGTTGAGAATCTCGCCGGGAGGTTTATTTTCCACGCTCGCGATCGGCAACTTGATGTTGCTGATCGCGAACGAGGAAAAAGTCTCGCCGGGATGTCATTTTGCTTGCTCGCGGTCGCCAACTTGACGTTGAGGACCGCGAGCAAGCAAAAAATGACCGCTGCACTACGCTACGCTACGCGTGTTTGCACTGTGCTACGTGCAATTCGCGTAGTGCGAAGTAGCGCAAACTTCGCAAACTTCGCAAGCGTAGCGTAGGGCTTTGCCCAGGGTTAGTTCTAGGGCCAGCACCCACGGGAGCACCGGAGTACTCGAGTTACCTCACCCAGGGAAGCCGGGTGCATAGGTGTCAAATGGTGTCGGGAATCGTCGTTGATTCCAATGGCGATCTGCTGCAAAGTGCTGCTGCCGGGAAGAAGAAAAGTGTCCGGTGTGATCCAAGCCTGGATCGAAGATGTGAAGAACCTGAAAGCAGAGGGGACAGAGTCTGGGTCACTAGCCAGTGACCAGGGGCACGATAGACGAATGCCCACCGATGTCGGGTGCTTCAGGTGCGAAGAGGTGAAGCTTGACTCTGCAGCCACGGGGACCAGGAGAAGTGGAGGACAACCAGGCGCCGGATTCGAGCTGTCCCACAAAGGATGTCGAGTGCTGGGGTGTCGGTGCTCGGATTGAACACAACAAACCTTGGCAACAGCAACCCACGCAGGAAGAGTAAAGATGCTTCGGTGTGGACCAGCAAGGTCCGAGGGACTCCCTAAGCAATGGAGAGTCAGGGCACAGCTGGAGCAACCAGGGAAGCCCAATTAATCTTTGTGTTGCATTCACAGGGACCCACCAGTCGACGGACCAGGGATCTCAAAGGGACCTCGAGAGGAATCACACAATACCAGCCCACGGGACACTCGGAGAGTGTAGGCCAGTAATCTTCAGTGGGAATACTGCTTGGGGCATGGACTACAAGTAGTCTAAAGAACAGCCTCAGGGGTTGCCAAATGGTCGTGGTTTGCAAATGGTCGCGGTGCCCAGGGGTTCAGGTTGCACGTCTCCACGAGGGATACAGGCCTCAGACTTGCTGAGCACACATATCAACCTCAGAGACTACGGGAACCCACATCCTGTGTTGCAAAATTCTTCAGAGTCCTCAGGAGCTTTGGAGATGCAAACCGGACAGATGCGTCTTTGGTGCCTGACAAGCAGGGGAGTAACTCCTTTACTCCAAGGGAGATTCTTCGGTCATCCAACGTCGTGTAGATAGTTGAAGTTCTGGGATTCTGTAGCAGAGTTTCGTCCAGGTAAATCTAAAGTCCTGTAGGCAGGGGTTCCTACTTTATACCCAAGGAAGGGGTGGGACAAACTCTGGGGACCCACCTATGGGAGGGTCAGGAAAGTGGGGTGGCTACACCGATTTCCTTTGTCCAGTTTTGCGCCAGAGCAGGGGCTGGTAGCCCCTGTAACCGGTTTGAGCTGGACTATGCACAGGGACACCAAATGTGCCCCCAGTGCAGACTTCAAAGCACTCTTGGAGTGCACCCACCCAGCCCCAATACACTAAAGCCTGTCTGGGAGGTGGTCACACCTCCCTGTGACAGGAAACCTATTGTCCAGGCCTCCCCTGCCGGAGTTTCGTCCAGCAGCAGGAGGGCAGACTCGTGTCTGTGGCTGCAGCATTCATTTTGTGATGCCAGGGTTCTGTTAAGCTGGTACCCGGTGTACCGGTGGTGCCATGTTTCTCCCTCTAGCAGGGTGGAATCATACCTCCCACCCCAGTTACTGGGGTGGGAGGTATGATTCCACCCTGTTACTGGGGTGGAGGTATGATTCCAAGGTGTTTGACACCAAACACGAAATGTTTCCATGCAGCCGTTTTAAAGTTAGCATTTACCGCGAGGTTATAATGCACTTAAGAGTATATGGTTTGGCTGCATCACAAACAACCCCGGAATGAAGATTCCGAAAGCTGCAGAGGGGCTCTGCTCATGCATCGGCACCCTCTCACATGAAACCCAGCACCCTGCCTTCAGGATTGTTAAGGCCTGCTATAGGGGTGACTGATATGTTTACATGTGCAGTGATATGGAGAGATATTGGGAACCTATATCTCAGTAAGGGGTGCATACACCACCTTACACAGGCTGCTGTAGCAGACCTGTTGTGTCATTTTCAATGGCTTCCCAGGGGTGGCATAATACATGCTGCAGCCCCTAGTAGGCCTCTGGGGTACCTATGCCCTGGGTACATAGTGGACCATATACTAGGGACTCATAAGGGTACCCCAGAATCCAATCTGGAGTGTACCTAAAGTACATGTAATCAATTTAAAGGGGAAAGCAGATAGACTGGGGTCCTGAATAGCAGGATCCCAGTCAAACTAAGTCGAAAACCAGCAAAACACCAGGAAAAAAGTGGGGGCAACCATGCAGTCAGATTCCACCTTCCTACATAACACCCCCAAATGAAAGGAGATAAGGCTAACCTTGCCCAGTTGAGCCTTTATTGACTAAGTGGCCATATAAGGAAGAACCTGCACTAGCATGGTTACCCCCTGTCTTATGGTCCTCTAAGCAATCCCTAACCCTAAGGGTATGGGGTGATCTCCACCATGGGGCATTACTACCTGTGGTGTGTTTTGGCAATGTAAAAGGCTGGTGGGGTGTCTGAGTAGATAAGTGAGGCCCTAATAGAGTTGGTCTCAGCTTCCTCAGATCACTGGTCACCATGGATGCCTTTCTTTCCATGACTGAGTTGTATCTGGCCCTAAGGGTCAACCTTTGGCTGCCTACAGCTGGGGGTTGGGTCCCTTTGGTTGGAACACTGGAGGGACATGGTAGGTTTGGAACCTTTTGGTCCCAGGTTTGCCTTTGCCCAACAGAGTCCATCTGGGGGAGGTCCCTACCCAAGGGTAAGGGGGATCCCTCAGTGTGTTGAGGAATTTTCACCTGGCTAGGGCTACTAGACTGGGTGCCCCTAATCTGCTGATGGGGGGTTCCTCTGGACAGGGGGCCCTGTGGGGTCCACTGACCTCCCTGACCTCTGCAGCCCTGGGCTGACTGAGGTAGGGTAGAGAGGGGCAGGTTACCTGCTCCAGACTGGGTACCACCTTGGAAGGGTCCCCTGCCATCAGGGGGGTGGCCAGGCCAGGCCTGACTACCTCTGGGGCAGTTCCTTCCCAAGGGGTAGGATCAGTTCCCTGAGGAGGCTGACCCTTACCTATAGTCTGGGGGGAAGGAGACTTTTCTTCAACCCTTGTGCTCTCTTGTGGAGGAGAGTGGGCCATTCTTTCAGGCTCCATCACTCCAAAATTTCCCTGGGGTTGGTCTGTGGCCCTCACAGCCCCACTAACTCTCTCAGGGAGGCCTAACATTCTTAAATGGGCCTGGTATTCAACTTCAGCCCAGGCTGAAATGTCCAGATCATTGCCCAACAGACAATCTACAGGCAAGTTGGGGGACACTGCCACTCTCTTTGGGCCAGTGACCCCTCCCCAGCTGAGATTGACTATGGCCATGGGATGATCTGTCCTGATACCATCAATGTTGGTCACCTGGTACTTGAACTCAGGTAAAAGCTGTTGAGGGGGGACTAGTTTCCCTGTCACCATGGTGACACTAGCCCCTGTGTCCCTGAATGCCAAAGCTTTCTGACCATTGATTAAGGGCTCCTGTCTGCACTTGCCAAAATATTGGGACTCATTGTAAAAGTGGCAAATCCCATACCACCATCACAGACTGAGGAGGCCTGTGAGGGGGACCTCTCTAAATTAGGGCCCACCTCTGTTCCCCATGAAAAAGCACCTAACTTTTTGGGTGCACTACTACCAACTGGGGGATTACTACTTGTAGTACCAGGAGGAGTGGTAGTATTGCTAGGAGGAACATCTTCTTTATTGCCAACCCTAGGGCAACTGGGATCATTTTTCCAGTGGCCAGGCTTTTTACAAGCATGGCAAAAAGGTTTCTTTTCAGGGGAGGAAGGAGTTTGGGACCCACCCCCAGAAGAGGTCTTTTGGGGCCCTGTAGTGAATTTATCTTTTGATTTATCCCCACCTTTCTCTTGGGTCTTGGAAGAATCTTTCTCTGGTCACCACCCTGATTCTTTGGATTTACCCTGGTTCTGACCCATTTGTCTGCCTTCTTTCCCAATTCTTGGGGAGAGGTCAGATCATAGTCCACCAGGTACTGGTGTAAAAGCTGTTTTTGACAATTATTAAGGATCTGCTCCCTCATAATCAAATTGTACAATCCTAAAAAGTCATGCACCTTGCTGCCATGTATCCAACCTTCCAGAGCCTTAGTAGCACAATCTACAAAGTCAACCCAGTCTTGATTCTGTGCCTTTTGGGTATCTCTGAACTTCAACCTGTACTGTTCAGTGGTTAGGCCAAACCCTTCAATCAGAGCACTCTTCAAAACTTTGTAATTGTCAGCATCCTCTTCTCTAACAGTGAGGAGCTTGTCTCTACCTTTGTCTGCAAAGGAGAGCCACAAGATTGCTGCCCACCGCTCCTGGGGGACCCTCTGTACTTTTCAGGCCCTTTCCAGTACAGTTATCCATTTGTGGATGTCATCCCCACTCTGGTAGGGAGGGAGAATCTTGTTCAGGTTCCTATTGTCATGAGTATGTTCTCTACCTCTAGGGACACTGTTGCTGTCACCAGGGGGCTCTAGTCCCCACCTTTGTGAAGCTCTCTGGAGCTCCAGGGATTCCCTATCTAGGGCCAACTGCTCTCTCTTGATCCTAAACTTTGCTTTCTCAAACTCAAGCAGTCTGCACTTCCTCTCATAAGAGGATTCCCTTTTCTGAGAAGTAGAGGTCCTATTAGATACAGAGGTCCCTACAGATGTACCAGAATGATTAGATTCCTGAGAAGGAGATCTAGACCTTCTTGGTAAACTGTTAACCCTTCCAGGTGGGGTGAAAATGGGCCCTCTGGGCCCTTCTTCCTCACCTTCAGGAAAGATTGGATTGTCCAGGTTAGAATCATTTTGATCCTCCTGGCCAGCATCAGAGTCTGGGTCATAGTAGTGTTCACTACCTGGCCTTTCCTCTTCTGCTGTCCCACCCACCCTGCCTACCTCATCAGACCCTGGGGTCTTTCTGAGGTCATCTGCAAGCAACAACTTTATGAGATGTTGTGTGGTTGGGCTTTTCCCTGTCTTCAATTTCCTAGAGGCACACATAGTCCTGAATTCTTGGTATGAGACATGGTCATACTTAGTTGGGAGAGGCCTACTGGCTTCTGCCCTTGAAGACATGACTAGTGTGGTGTGGTGTATGCACCTACCTACTCTAGTGGGGCCTACTAAACTCTCTTGAGTTGTAGAAAGGGTGTGCTAAGCCCTTGACACACAACTCTAAGTTCAGTAGAACTTACTGTTTTCTAGACTTGATTTATATGTACCTATGTACCTATAGTGGTTTTCAGTTAGTCACTCAAAGAGATTATCTGGTAAAGCAATAGCAAGCTTGAATCCAACCGCTGCACACCAATGTGAGAAGTTGGCCTGGTATATGCTGTCCACTAGTTATAGTGGGCACCTTGCACCAGTCCAAACGACCCTTATTGATGATAGGTTTAAAGACAACCTTTATTGAAAGCTATCCTAGTGGTAGGTATGGAGAGCAGCCTTCAGGCTAAAACTTGAAGGAGTGTAAAGCAGCTTGGTTTACCAGATTATAACCTCTTGAATGACCAAATGAAAGGAGAACCACACAAGGTATATATAAAATATATGTATTTATTTCTAAACACTCACTACTAATCTCTTTATGAGATTAGAGTCCAAGATACACAGTATCACAGTATTAAAACGACAGTAAATAGCACAATATACAATGGGCCCCAGGGGGGGACCGAACCATATATTAAGAAAGTGGTATAAGAACCACGACTTGACTAGACACAGTGTCTAGAGCACGTAGAATCGCTGGAACCCCAAGGAACCACCCAAGGTAGTGACATAGGAGACCCACAGGGGACGTGTGCAGTGTGAGAACACAGCCGCGAGCGCCGTAGGATTCTATGAGGAAAGTCGCGGTTGGAATTTTAAAGAAAAAGGACACTTAGGAGAGGACTTTGAGCAAACCCCTTTAGACTTAGGGGGTTCTAGGGCCAGCACCCATGGGAGCACTGGAGTACTCGAGTTACCTCACCCAGGGAAGCCGGGTGCATAGGTGTCAAATGGTGTCGGGAATCGTCGTTGATTTCAATGGCGATCTGCTGCAAAGTGCTGCTGCCGGGAAGAAGAAAAGTGTCCGGTGTGATCCAAGCCTGGATTGAAGATGTGAAGAACCTGAAAGCAGAGGGGACAGAGTCTGGGTCACTAAGCCAGTGACCAGGGGCACGATAGACGAATGTCCACCGATGTCGGGTGCTTCAGGTGCGAAGAGGTGAAGCTTGACTCTGCAGCCACGGGGACCAGTAGACGTCGAGGATGACCAGGAGCCGGATTTGAGCTGTCCCACGAAGGATGTTGAGTGCTGGGGTGTCGGTGCTCGGATTGAACACAACAAGCCTTGGCAACAGCAACCCACGCAGGAAGAGTAAAGATGCTTCGGTGTAGACCAGCAAGGTCCGAGGGACTCCCCAAGCAATGGAGAGTCAGGGCACGTCTGGAGCAACCAGGGAAGCCCAATTAATCTTAGTGTTGCCTTCACAGAGACCCACCAGTCGACGGACCAGGGATCGCGAAGGGACCTCAAGAGGAATCACACAATACCAGTCCACGGGACACTCAGAGAGTGTAGGCCAGTAATCTTCAGTGGAAACACTGCTTGGGACGTGGACTACAAGAAGTCCAAAGCACAGCCTCAGGGGTTGCCAAAAAGCATATGCTGCTGCAAATCGTCGCGGTGCCCAGGGGTTCAGGTTGCACGGTCTCCACGAGTGATACAGGCCTCAGACTTGCTGAGCACACAGATCAACCTCAGAGACCACGGGAACCCACCTCCTGCGTTGCAAAATTCTTCGGAGTCCTCAGGAGCTTTGGAGATGCAAACCGGACAGATGCGTCTTTGGTGCCTGCCAAGCAGGGGAGTAACTCCTTTACTCCAAGGGAGAATCTTCGGTCATCCAACATTGTGTAGATAGTTGAAGTTCTGGGATTCTGTAGCATAGTTTCGTCCAGGTAAATCTAAAGTCCTGTAGTCAGGGGTTCCTACTTTATACCCAAGGAAGGGGTGGGACAAACTCTGGGGACCCACCTATGGGAGTGTCAGGAAAGTGGGGTGGCTACACCCATTTCCTTTGTCCAGTTTCACGCCAGAGCAGGGGCTAGTAGCCCCTGTAACCGGTTTGAGCTGGACTATGCACAGGGACACCAAATGTGCCCCCAGTGCAGACTTCAAAGCACTCTTGGAGTGCACCCACCCAGCCCCCAATACACTAAAGCCTGTGTGGGAGGTGGTCACACCTCCCTGTGACAGGAAACCTATTGTCCAGGCCTCCCCTGCCGGAGTTTTGTCCAGCAGCAGGAGGGCAGACTCGTGTCTGTGGCTGCAGCATCCATTTTGTGATGCCAGGGTTCTGTTAAGCTGGTACCGGGTGTTCCGGTGGTGCCATGTTTCTCCCTCTAGTAGGGTGGAATCATACCTCCCACTCCAGTTACTGGGGTGGAGGTATGATTCCAAGGTGTTTGACACCTGACCAAACACGACATGTTTCCATGCAGCCGTTTTAAAGTTAGCATTTACCGCGAGGTTATAATGCACTTAAGAGTATATGGTTCGGCTGCATCACAAACAACCCCGGAATGAAGATTCCGAAAGCTGCAGAGGGGCTCTGCTCATGCATGTGCACCCTCTCACATGAAACCCAGCACCCTGCCTTCAGGATTGTTAAGGCCTGCTATAGTGCTGGCTGATAGGTTTACATGTGCAGTGATATGGAGAGATATAGGGAACCTATATCTCAGTAAGGGGTGCATACACCACCTTACACAGGCTGCTGTAGCAGACCTGTTGTGTCATTTTCAATGGCTTCCCAGGGGTGGCATAATACATGCTGCAGCCCCTGGTAGGCCTCTGGGGTACCTATGCCCTGGGTACATAGTGTACCATATACTAGGGACTCATAAGGGTACCCCAGAATCCAATCTGGAGTGTACCTAAAGTACATGTAATCAATTTAAAGGGGAAGGCAGATAGACTGGGGTCCTGAATAGCAGGATCCAAGTCAAACTAAGTCGAAAACCAGCAAAACACCAGTAAAAAAGTGGGGGCAACCATGCAGTCAGATTCCACCTTCCTACACCAGCCCTACTGTTATGGTCCATGTATGTACCCCAATAAAGGCTCAGAGAATCACCAACCTTTCACCTATATTCTCCCCTACCATTACACTGCATAACGGTTCTTAGTACTGACCTTTTACCTAGTTACGGTAATGTCCAAAGATGACATGAGGTTTTCTTCGAAAAGCTTAAGCCTCATTCATTATGCATGAGGATTCTTGGAATCACAGCAGGACAGCAGGCTTACCATATCCTGCATAATAACTATGTATAAGGGTCATTCCTTCCGTCATCCCAGTCCGACATGACACAGCAAGGTATATCCCCAGGGGGTATCACTTTAGGGTATATATACATCATCTCTTGCTGAGATAGTCAGAGGAGAAAAGGACTTCCATGCCGACACACTGACGCGAGGCGCTGAGGCTCCTGCATGCAGACACTCCAGCTCGCAGTGGTCTGACATCCCTTGCGGGGTGTCCATCTCGAGACCAAGACAGGGTCCCACAGTCTCTCACTTAAGGTAATGGGGTTGACTTTATCCTAGAGGGATTCTTGTCTTTACACCCACATGCATGCTAGGGACATTCAGGTACATCTAGTTAGGGACGCATCGTAGGAGTACGCATTTTACTGTGATGCATTTTATATACTTGCCTATATTCATTGTTTTAGCACGATGGTAGAAATCTACCATCCTTTTACTTTGTTAGTGCTTATATTCATTTATACCTGTTACTGTCTAATGGTTGTTTCAGCACACCTATTTTACACTAGAATGACGCTGGTTCAATAAAAGCTTATTGAAAAACGTCCCCACTGTTTATTCTGTGTATCTCTCTGAGACAAAGTGAGCACGAGGGACTGAGCGAAAAGTAGTACACTGTTTCCAATTCTGAGGGATCAGGGTTGTCATGTTCGATAGTTGCCAAGAACTATTCCCTCCTTGGTAAGAGGAGTTTCTAGCGGTACTGTGTGCTATCTGGTATACAGGCTGACATATTCGGTAGGGGTGTCCAGAATCAGTCTGACTCCAATCCTATAGTAGATGTTGTCTAAAAGCGCAGATCATATATAGGTTTATAGGAACTACACAACATGGCGCCGTCAACGTTGGTTTGTTACTTATTTAACAGTAAAATCTGATTAGTTCAGTTGTGCTATTCTCAAAGACCCCTACTCACATTTTCCCAGAGACGCCTGGAGTGGGAAGGGTATTATCCGCCACAGCTGAGTAGTAAAATTCCTATTTATTGGCTGTAGGTTTATCAAGCTAGAAGGACAGACAGTTCCTATTGTGCATAAAACCGTATCTCAGTTTCCTTGAAACTCTTCCTTGAGATTCTTTTTCAACTATGACAGAAGACGACGCTGTGCCAGCACTTCGCGTTTTAGTACAGGAAGAAGAAGAGGCAATTAACATTTCAGAAAATGTCAGAAATGCCTATTATCAAAAGCTAACAGACTACAGAGTCAATGCTAGGGGTGGGACAGTAACCTTCGTGATTGAGGCTCATGAATCATATAGAACAGAGGTATTCTATTCATGGATTAAATTCCCACAAGCAGATGCACAATCAAATACATTTCATTCTTACACTGAAGATGAAATACCAGAGGAATACAGTCCGTATGAGGAGATTGAAATTCCGCTCACCTACCAGGAGCACATAAACTGGTTTAAAGGTGCCCTCCCCCATACAAGAAACAAAGTAAGACTAGGTCCGCTCGAAATAGACGGGCCACTTGGCCAGTCCTTGCGGCTTACACACCGCATCCCGACATTGACACAATGCGAGTAGCAGACTTACGTAAACTTCACAAAGAAATAATAAAACTCTACAGGAACATGACACAGTTCATGATGAGAACACTCACACTTCAGCCAACAAGAGCTACACAAACAAATCAAGTTTGAGTTCAACAACTAAAATTACTCCACAAATGCTATACGCAGTTATGGGTAGAATGCCCACTAAACATGAGAAATTGCCATTTTGGATAGTTCAGAAAATAACACAGCTAGAGGCAGTATTTTCACACACAAGCACTCAAGAAAAACACAGAATGCTAAGAATCTGCTTGCCAATGGGGATAGCTTCCCAAATAGAGGATTGTACCACTTGGGGTACAGTTTTCGCTGCCATATATACCAGAACTCATGGTATACCATCATTAGCAGTAATACCAGACGTATTAAGAATACAAACTGAGTATGGAGCAGAACCTGCTCTGAACTTAGGGATGAAATTATTAGGTAATTTTGCCCAAGTATCAGCTATCATATTAGCTAATATCAAAGGGGAGCAGCGCCAGTGGCAATACGCCAACGCCTGAGGGATTTCACTCCTTTACAACAGGAACATGAATCACCTAAAATTATCACTGACACCTATGCTGAATTAGGTAGAGATAGTTTGGGAGCTAGAGCAACAAAACCTCAACTGATGGGTGGTCCTGAGAAGGATAACACCAAGCAAGCACCTGATTCTTCTAAGAAGAAATGGGATAATAGCAATAAAAACAAAAAGATTAGAGAAAATAGGTCTCTATCTAGGAGTGGGTCTCCTCAGCAGGAGAACTCCAAAAGGAGATACAATCTCAGGAATAGAGATAACATTAAAAAACCTGACAGGAATCAGGATACTGATACACGTTCCTCTAGTTCCTTTCAGGGTTCACTAAGAAACACAGAGAGAGACGGACGGTCAGAACACAGACAAGAAGAGCTTATGAAGTCCAGAGACATGCCACGCGTTTCAAGCTACACTTCTAAAAAAGAAGACAAGCCACAATCTAAAACTCAATTTAAAAAGAAGAAGGTAGTGGGTCTCAAAGTTAGACATGCCCAAAATTCTGAGGACTTAACTACTGAACGGGGAATGGGCTATGACGATGCTAGACAGCGCAGCAGAAGTAACAATAGCTTGCCAGAACCTTATGGAATTTCTGATGACAGCAGAGTTGAGTGAACATATCACGGTGGAAACGCCTGATACTAGGGTAAGATTCTCTTTTGGGAGAACTTGATTTTTGGCTATGACATTCTTTTAGCTGAAAGAGTTTGGCCACCTACTATTGTTATGGATTACCCAAAGGGGGAAACGGTAATTATGCCAGCTTTTTCAGACCTCGTTCCCCAATATCTAAAACACACATACGCGCGGTAGTGGGCTGTGGCCCTTGCCCCTGCACTATATCGCAACCACGTTGGGTGGGATGAAGACTCAACCCACCACGTGATACCACTAAAATCTACTCCAACTCCACAGAGACAGTATCCAATTAAGCAAGAAGCTAAAAAACAGGTCAGGGAGATCTTAGATCAACTTGAATACCAGGGGGTGATTGAAACTTGCACCTCTTCAATGAATAATCATTTGTTTCCCGTAATGAAACCCGATAATACATATCGTCTAGTCTTATACTACAGACATCTGAACTCTTGCACAAAAACATTTGCAGTACAAAACACACACAGTGCCGCATTAATGAATAACATTGTGCGGAAAAAATACAAAACAACACTAGATATCTCAAATGGATTTTTCTGCCAAAATATAGCGCCTGAAAGCAGATATTTGACAGCATTCTCCGCGTTGGGGTTCCAGCGTCAATTTTGTCGACTCCCCCAGGGGTATAAAAACAGCCTGGAGTTGTTCTCAGCTGGGGTAACTGAGTTACTTCAGAATCTGGATGAAGAGGCATTGTCCTATGTAGATGATATTTATCTGATGGATGATGACCTAGAGGAACACTTGACCAGGGTGAGCAGCATAGTTTTGGGATTCGCCTCTGAGGGCTATAAATTCAACTTTAAAAAAATCAAAAATAGCCCACCTTAATGTCCTGTTTTTGGGATATGAGCTCTCAAGTGAAGGGAAATGTTTGACAGCTAACTTTTTAGAAAAGTGTGTGCTGCTCCAAATATAAAATCATAAAAAAATGCACAATCCATTCTGGGATTCCTGAATTTTGGTACAACATACATTTTGGATTACGCAGAAAGGGTTAAACCTTTCTGCGACTTAATAAGACTTGATTTTTCATTTAGGCAATGGACACAGGGACACAAAAATATCCATTGTTCCCTACAAGCTGACATGATAGCTTTAAACCACTTGCAGACACACGTAAACGTACGCAATCTGGTGATCTGCGTTATAGCGGGTCAATCTGGTTACACTTACCTAACCTTCAATGAAAGCGAAACAGTACCAATAGCTTACAAATCACATTTGTACACAAACGCTGAGATGTGTTTTGCATCCACAGAAAAAAATCTGACAGCTGTACAGACTGCTGTAGTGAGAGAAAGCAAAAGACACACAATTGATGGATGGAATGCAGAACAAATCAAAACATTCACCCCCAGTTAAGAGATCTGGGTTAAATCCATCATTCTTTTGCTCACCATGCCACCCCAGTTTAGACCTGGCCATATGCAAATCAGTCTTGACCCTGTGCCTCATGGGAACAGTCCAGCCCGAACTGCCAAGCCAGGTCCTCCCTGGACCGGAAACAAGCATCCTAGGACCGGTTTGAAGGTTTCACCCCTCTTCAGCCAGGATAGCTTGATTCCAGTGGCACAGTGAGCCCAGGACCCACATCAGGGCATACCTGGTGCACTTAGGGCGAGAAAGCAAAAGACACACAATTGATGGACGGAATGCAGAACAAATCAAAACATTCACCCCCCAGTCAAGAGATCTGGGTTAAATCCATCATTCTTTTGATCACCATCCCACCCCAGTTTAGACCTGGCCATATGCAAATCAGTCTTGACCCTGTGCCTCATGGAAACAGTCCAGCCCGAACTGCCAAGCCAGGTCCTCCCTGGACCGGAAACAAGCATCCTAGGACCGGTTTCAGGGTTTCACCCCTCTTCAGCCAGGATAGCTTGATTCCAGTGGCACAGTGAGCCCAGGACCCACGTCTGGGCATACCTGGTGCACTTAGGGCAAGAAAGCAAAAGACACACAATTGATGGACGGAATGCTGAACAAATCAAAACATTCACCCCCAGTCAAGAGATCTGGGTTAAATCCATCATTCTTTTGCTCACCATGCCACCCCAGTTTAGACCTGGCCATATGCAAATCAGTCTTGACCCTGTGCCTCATGGGAACAGTCCAGCCCGAACTGCCAAGCCAGGTCCTCCCTGGACTGGAAACAAGCATCCTAGGATCGGTTTCGGGGTTTAACCCCTCTTCAGCCAGCATAGCTTGATTCCAGTGGCACAGTGAGCCCAGGACCCACGTCTGGGCATACCTGGCGCACTTAGGGCAAGAAAGCAAAAGACACACAATTGATGGACGGAATGCCGAACAAATCAAAACATTCACCCCCAGTCAAAAGATCTGGGTTAAATCCATCATTCTTTTGCTCACCATGCCACCCCAGGTTTAGACCTGGCCATATGCAAATCAGTCTTGACCCTGTGCCTCATGGGAACAGTCCAGCCCGAACTGCCAAGCCAGGTCCTCCCTGGACCAGAAACAAGCATCCTAGGACCGGTTTCGGGGTTTAACCCCTCTTCAGCCAGGATAGCTTGATTCCAGTGGCACAGTGAGCCCAGGACCCACGT
The DNA here is from genome assembly GCA_963921515.1 of Calotriton arnoldi. Lineage (NCBI taxonomy): Eukaryota > Metazoa > Chordata > Amphibia > Caudata > Salamandridae > Calotriton > Calotriton arnoldi. The sequence continues at coordinate 176,400 of CAWUFW010016402.1, read as the reverse complement.
CTGGGCATACCTGGCGCACTTGGGGCGAGAAAGCAAAAGAAACACAATTGATGGCCGGAATGCAGAACAAATCAAAACATTTGCCCCCAGTCAAGAAATCTGGGTTAAATCCATCATTCTTTTGCCCACCATGCCACCCAAGTTTAGACCTGGTCATGTGCAAATCAATCTTGACCCTGTGCCTCATGGGAACAGTCCAGCCCGAACTGCGAAGCCAGGTCCTCCCTGAACCGGAAACAAGCATCCTAGGACCGGTTCCGGGGTTTCACCCCTCTTCAGCCAAGATAGCTTGATTCCAGTGGCACAGTGAGCCCAGGACCCACGTCTGGGCATACCTGGCGCACTTAGGGCGAGAAAGCAAAAGACACACAATTGATGGACAGAATGCAGAACAAATCAAAACATTCACCCCCAGTTAAGAGATCTGGGTTAAATCCATCATTCTTTTGCTCACCATGCCACCCCAGTTTAGACCTGGCCATATGCAAATCAGTCTTGACCCTGTGCCTCATGGGAACAGTCCAGCCCAAACGGCCAAGCCTGGTCCTCCCTGGACCGGAAACAAGCATCCTAGGACCGGTTTCGGGGTTTCACCCCTCTTCAGCCAGGGTAGCTTGATTCCAGTGGCACAGTGAGCCCAGGACCCACATCTGGGCATACCTGGCGCACTTAGGGCGAGAAAGCAAAAGACACACAATTGATGGACGGAATGCAGAACAAATCAAAACATTTACCCCCAGTCAAGAGATCTGGGTTAAATCCATCATTCTTTTGCTCACCATGCCACCCCAGTTTAGACCTGGCCATATGCAAATCAGTCTTGACCCTGTGCCTCATGGGAACAGTCCAGCCCGAACTGCCAAGCCAGGTCCTCCCTGGACAGGAAAGAAGCATCCTAGAACCGGTTTCGGTGTTTCACCCTCTTCAGCCAGGATAGCTTGATTCCAGTGGCACAGTGAGCCCAGGACCCACGTCTGGGCATACCTGGCGCACTTAGGGCGAGAAAGCAAAAGACACACAATTGATGGACGGAATGCAGAACAAATCAAAACATTCACCACCAGTCAAGAAATCTGGGTTAAATTCATCATTCTTTTGCTCACCATGCCACCCCAGTTTAGACCTGGCCATATGCAAATCAGTCTTGACCCTGTGCCTCATGGGAACAGTCCAGCCCAAACTGCCAAGCCAGGTCCTCCCTGGACCGGAAACAAGCCATCCTAGGACCGGTTTCGGGGTTTCACCCCTCTTCAGCCAGAATAGCTTGATTCCAGTGTCACAGTGAGCCCAGGACCCACGTCTGGGCATACCTGGCGCACTTAGGGCGAGAAAGCAAAAGACACACAATTGATGGCCGGAATGCAGAACAAATCAAAACATTCACCCCCAGTCAAGAGATCTAGGTTAAATCCATCATTCTTTTGCTCACAATGCCACCCCAGTTTAGACCTGGCCATATGCAAATCAGTCTTGACCCTGTGCCTCATGAGAACAGTCCAGCCCGAACTGCCAAGCCAAGTCCTCCCTGGACTGGAAACAAGCATCCTAGGACCAGTTTCGGGGTTTCACCCCTCTTCAGCCAGGATAGCTTGATTCCAGTGGCACAGTGAGCCCAGGACCCACGTCTGGACATACCTGGCGCACTTAGGACGAGAAAGCAAAAGACACACAATTGATGGACGGAATGCAAAACAAATCAAAACATTCACCCCCAGTCAAGAGATCTGGGTTAAATCCATAATTCTTTTGCTCACCATGCCACCCCAGTTTAGACCTGGCCATATGCAAATCAGTCTTGACCCTGTGCCTCATGGGAACAATCCAGCCCGAACTGCCAAGCCAGGTCCTCCCTGGACCGGAAACAAGCATCCTAGGACCGGTTTTGGGGTATCACCCCTCTTCAGCCAAGATAGCTTGATTCCAGTGGCACAGTGAGCCCAGGACCCACGTCTGGGCATACCTGGCGCACTTAGGGCGAGAAAGCAAAAGACACACAATTGATGGACGGAATGCAGAACAAATCAAAACATTCACTCCCAGTCAAGAGATCTGGGTTAAATCCATCATTCTTTTGCTCACCATGCCACCCCAGTTTAGACCTGGCCATATGCAAATCAGTCTTGACCCTGTGCCTCATGGGAACAGTCCAGCCCGAACTGCCAAGCCAGGTCCTCCCTGGACCAGAAACAAGCATCCTAGGACCGGTTTCAGGGTTTCACCCCTCTTCAGCCAGGATAGCTTGATTCCAGTGGCACAGTGAGCCCAGGACCCACGTCTGGGCATACCTGGCGCACTTAGGCGAGAAAGCAAAAGACACACAATTGATGGACGGAATGCAGAACAAATCAAAACATTCACCCCCAGTCAAGAGATCTGGGTTAAATCCATCATTCTTTTGCTCACCATGCCACCCCAGTTTAGACCTGGCCATATGCAAATCAGTCTTGACCCTGTGCCTCATGGGAACAGTCCAGCCCGAACTGCTAAGCCAGGTCCTCCCTGGACAGGAAACAAGCATCCTAGAACTGGTTTTGGTGTTTCACCCCTCTTCAGCAAGGATAGCTTGATTCTAGTGGCACAGTGAGCCCAGGACCCACGTCTGGGCATACCTGGCGCACTTAGGGCGAGAAAGCAAAAGACACACAATTGATGGACGGAATGCCGAACAAATCAAAACATTCACCCCCAGTCAAAAGATCTGGGCTAAATCCATCATTCTTTTGCTCACCATGCCACCCCAGTTTAGACCTGGCCATATGCAAATCAGTCTTGACCCTGTGCCTCATGGGAACAGTCCAGCCCGAACTGCCAAGGCAGGTCCTCCCTGGACCAGAAACAAGCATCCTAGGACCGGTTTCGGGTTTAACCCTCTTCAGCCAGGATAGCTTGATTCCAGTGGCACAGTGAGCCCAGGACCCACGCCTGGGCATACCTGGCGCACTTGGGGCGAGAAAGCAAAAGAAACACAATTGATGGCCGGAATGCAGAACAAATCAAAACATTTGCCCCCAGTCAAGAAATCTGAGTTAAATCCATCATTCTTTTGCTCACCATGCCACCCAAGTTTAGACCTGGTCATGTGCAAATCAATCTTGACCCTGTGCCTCATGGGAACAGTCCAGCCCGAACTGCGAAGCCAGGTCCTCCCTGAACCGGAAACAAGCATCCTAGGACCGGTTTCGGGTTTCACCCCTCTTCAGCAAGGATAGCTTGATTCTAGTGGCACAGTGAGCCCAGGACCCACGTCTGGGCATACCTGGCGCACTTAGGGCGAGAAAGCAAAAGACACACAATTGATGGACGGAATGCAGAACAAATCAAAACATTCACCCCCAGTCAAGAGATCTGGGTTAAATCCATCATTCTTTTGCTCACCATGCCACCCCAGTTTAGACCTGGCCATATGCAAATCAGTCTTGACCCTGTGCCTCATGGGAACAGTCCAGCCCAAACTGCCAAGCCAGGTCCTCCCTGGACCGGAAACAAGCATCCTAGGACCGGTTTCGGGTTTCACCCCTCTTCAGCCAGGGTAGCTTGATTCCAGTGGCACAGTGAGCCCAGGACCCACATCTGGGCATACCTGGCGCACTTAGAGCGAGAAAGCAAAAGACACACAATTGATGGACGGAATGCAGAACAAATCAAAACATTTACCCCCAGTCAAGAGATCTGGGTTAAATCCATCATTCTTTTGCTCACCATGCCACCCCAGTTTAGACCTGGCCATATGCAAATCAGTCTTGACCCAGTGCCTCATGGGAACAGTCCAGCCCGAACTGCCAAGCCAGGTCCTCCCTGGACAGGAAACAAGCATCCTAGAACCGGTTTTGGGGTTTCACCCCTCTTCAGCCAGGATAGCTTGATTCCAGTGGCACAGTGAGCTCAGGACCCACGTCTGGGCATACCTGGCGCACTTAGGGCGAGAAAGCAAAAGACACACAATTGATGGACGGAATGCAGAACAAATCAAAACATTCACCACCAGTCAAGAAATCTGGGTTAAATTCATCATTCCTTTGCTCACCATGCCACCCCAGTTTAGACCTGGCCATATGCAAATCAGTCTTGACCCTGTGCCTCATGGGAACAGTCCAGCCCAAACTGCCAAGCCAGGTCCTCCCTGGACCGGAAACAGCCATCCTAGGACTGGTTTCGGGTTTCACCCTCTTCAGCCAGAATAGCTTGATTCCAGTGTCACAGTGAGCCCAGGACCCACGTCTGGGCATACCTGGCGCACTTAAGCGCGAGAAAGCAAAAGACACACAATTGATGGCCGGAATGCAGAACAAATCAAAACATTCACCCCCAGTCAAGAGATCTGGGTTAAATCCATCATTCTTTTGCTCACCATGCCACCCCAGTTTAGACCTGGCCATATGCAAATCAGTCTTGACCCTGTGCCTCATGAGAACAGTCCAGCCCGAACTGCCAAGCCAAGTCCTCCCTGGACTGGAAACAAGCATCCTAGGACCGGTGTTGGGGTATCAACCCTCTTCAGCCAAGATAGCTTGATTCCAGTGGCACGGTGAGCTCAGGACCCACGTCTGGGCATACCTGGCGCACTTAAGCGCGAGAAAGCAAAAGACACACAATTGATGGCCGGAATGCAGAACAAATCAAAACATTCACCCCCAGTCAAGAGATCTGGGTTAAATCCATCATTCTTTTGCTCACCATGCCACCCCAGTTTAGACCTGGCCATATGCAAATCAGTCTTGACCCTGTGCCTCATGGGAACAGTCCAGCCCAAACGGCCAAGCCAGGTCCTCCCTGGACCGGAAACAAGCATCCTAGGACCGGTTTCGGGGTTGACCCCTCTTCAGCCAGGGTAGCTTGATTCCAGTGGCACAGTGAGCCCAGGACCCACATCTGGGCATACCTGGCGCACTTAGGGCGAGAAAGCAAAAGACACACAATTGATGGACGGAATGCAGAACAAATCAAAACATTTACCCCCAGTCAAGAGATCTGGGTTAAATCCATCATTCTTTTGCTCACCATGCCACCCCAGTTTAGACCTGGCCTTATGCAAATCAGTCTTGACCCTGTGCCTCATGGGAACAGTCCAGCCCGAACTGCCAAGCCAGGTCCTCCCTGGACAGGAAACAAGCATCCTAGAACCGGTTTTGGTGTTTCACCCTCTTCAGCCAGGATAGCTTGATTCCAGTGGCACGGTGAGCCCAGGACCCACGTCTGGGCATACCTGGCGCACTTAGGGCGAGAAAGCAAAAGACACACAATTGATGGACGGAATGCAGAACAAATCAAAACATTCACCACCAGTCAAGAAATCTGGGTTAAATCCATCATTCTTTTCCTCACCATGCCACCCCAGTTTAGACCTGGCCATATGCAAATCAGTCTTGAACCCTGTGCCTCATGGGAACAGTCCAGCCCAAACTGCCAAGCCAGGTCCTCCCTGGACCGGAAACAGCCATCCTAGGACCGGTTTCGGGTTTCACCCTCTTCAGCCAGAATAGCTTGATTCCAGTGTCACAGTGAGCCCAGGACCCACGTCTGGGCATACCTGGCGCACTTAAGCGCGAGAAAGCAAAAGACACACAATTGATGGCCGGAATGCAGAACAAATCAAAACATTCACCCCCAGTCAAGAGATCTGGGTTAAATCCATCATTCTTTTGCTCACCATGCCACCCCAGTTTAGACCTGGCCATATGCAAATCAGTCTTGAACCTGTGCCTCATGAGAACAGTCCAGCCCGAACTGCCAAGCCAAGTCCTCCCTGGACTGGAAACAAGCATCCTAGGACCAGTTTCGGGGTTTCACTCCTCTTCAGCCAGGATAGCTTGATTCCAGTGGCACAGTGAGCCCAGGACCCACGTCTGGACATACCTGGCGCACTTAGGACGAGAAAGCAAAAGACACACAATTGATGGACGGAATGCAAAACAAATCAAAACATTCACCCCCAGTCAAGAGATCTGGGTTAAATCCATAATTCTTTTGCTCACCATGCCACCCCAGTTTAGACCTGGCCATATGCAAATCAGTCTTGACCCTGTGCCTCATGGGAACAGTCCAGCCCGAACTGCCAAGCCAGGTCCTCCCTGGACCGGAAACAAGCATCCTAGGACCGGTTTTGGGGTATCACCCCTCTTCAGCCAAGATAGCTTGATTCCAGTGGCACAGTGAGCCCAGGACCCACGTCTGGGCATACCTGGCGCACTTAGAGCGAGAAAGCAAAAGACACACAATTGATGGACGGAATGCAGAACAAATCAAAACATTCACTCCCAGTCAAGAGATCTGGGTTAAATCCATCATTCTTTTGCTCACCATGCCACCCCAGTTTAGACCTGGCCATATGGAAATCAGTCTTGACCCTGTGCCTCATGGGAACAGTCCAGCCCGAACTGCCAAGCCAGGTCCTCCCTGGACCGGAAACAAGCATCCTAGGACCGGTTTCAGGGTTTCACCCTCTTCAGCCAGGATAGCTTGATTCCAGTGGCACAGTGAGCCCAGGACCCACGTCTGGGCATACCTGGTGCACTTAGGGCGAGAAAGCAAAAGACACACAATTGATGGACGGAATGCAGAACAAATCAAAACATTCACCCCCAGTCAAGAGATCTGGGTTAAATCCATCATTCTTTGATCACCATGCCACCCCAGTTTAGACCTGGCCATATGCAAATCAGTCTTGACCCTGTGCCTCATGGAACCAGTCCAGCCCGAACTGGCAAGCCAGGTCCTCCCTGGACCGGAAACAAGCATCCTAGGACCGGTTTCAGGGTTTCACCCCTCTTCAGCCAGGATAGCTTGATTCCAGTGGCACAGTGAGCCCAGGACCCACGTCTGGGCATACCTGGTGCACTTAGGGCAAGAAAGCAAAAGACACACAATTGATGGACGGAATGCAGAACAAATCAAAACATTCACCCCCAGTCAAGAGATCTGGGTTAAATCCATCATTCTTTTGCTCACCATGCCACCCCAGTTTAGACCTGGTCATGTGCAAATCAATCTTGACCCTGTGCCTCATGGGAACAGTCCAGCCCGAACTGCGAAGCCAGGTCCTCCCTGAACCGGAAACAAGCATCCTAGGACCTGTTTCGGGGTTTCACCCCTCTTCAGCAAGGATAGCTTGATTCTAGTGGCACAGTGAGCCCAGGACCCACGTCTGGGCATACCTGGCGCACTTAGGGCGAGAAAGCAAAAGACACACAATTGATGGACGGAATGCAGAACAAATCAAAACATTTACCCCCAGTCAAGAGATCTGGGTTAAATCCATCATTCTTTTGCTCACCATGCCACCCCAGTTTAGACCTGGCCATATGCAAATCAGTCTTGACCCTGTGCCTCATGGGAACAGTCCAGCCCGAACTGCCAAGCCAGGTCCTCCCTGGACAGGAAACAAGCATCCTAGAACCGGTTTTGGTGTTTCACCCCTCTTCAGCAAGGATAGCTTGATTCTAGTGGCACAGTGAGCCCAGGACCCACGTCTGGGCATACCTGGCGCACTTAGGGCGAGAAAGCAAAAGACACACAATTGATGGACGGAATGCAGAACAAATCAAAACATTCACCCCCAGTCAAGAGATCTGGGTTAAATCCATCATTCTTTTGCTCACCATGCCACCCCAGTTTAGACCTGGCCATATGCAAATCAGTCTTGACCCTGTGCCTCATGGGAACAGTCCAGCCCAAACTGCCAAGCCAGGTCCTCCCTGGACCGGGAAACAAGCATCCTAGGACCGGTTTTGGGGTTTCACCCCTCTTCAGCCAGGGTAGCTTGATTCCAGTGGCACAGTGAGCCCAGGACCCACATCTGGGCATACCTGGCGCACTTAGGGCGAGAAAGCAAAAGACACACAATTGATGGACGGAATGCAGAACAAATCAAAACATTTACCCCCAGTCAAGAGATCTGTGTAGGAGAGTAGGATCTGCTTCACATGGGTACCCCCACTTTTTGCTGATGCTTCACTGTTTTTCGACATTAGTCTGGCTGGGGCCCTGCTAATCAGAACCCCAGCCTAGCTGCTTCCTCTCTAAAATGGTTTCCATGTGCCTTAGGCACATCTCTGATTGGGATCTGGAGTGCCCTTATAAGTCCCTAGTATATGGTATACTATGTACCAAGGGCATAGGTACCTCAGAGGCCTGCCAGGGGCTGCAGCATGTATTATGCCACCCCTGGAAGGCCATCCAAACTGACACCACAGGTCTGCTACTGCAGCCTGGGTAAGGTGGTGCATGCACCTCTTACTGTGATATAGGTTACCTATATCACGAAATACATACACACATAGAAACCTATAAGTCACTCCTAAGGCAGGCCTTATCAATCCTAAAGGCAGAGTGCATGGTTCCTATGTGAGAGGGTGCCCCTGCATGAGCAGGGCCCCTCTGCAGCGTTCGGAGACCATCTCTGATGCTGTTTGTAGTGCAGCCTGACCATATACTCTTAAGCGCATTATATCCTCGCGGTAAAATGCTAACTTTGGAATGGCTGCACCTAAACATGTCGTGTTTGGTGTCAAACATCTTGGAATACTACCCCCGCCAATCCTGGCGGCGGGGGTAGCATTCCACCCTTCTAGAGGGAAAGACATGTTAACTCTGACGAGTCCGGTAACTTCTTTCCAGAGCCCTGGCATCACAAAATGGATGCTGCTGCCACAGACACGAGTCTGGCCTCCTGCTGCTGGACGAAACTCCGGCAGGGGAGGCCTGGACACAGGTTTCCTGTCCCAGGGAGGTGTGACCACCTCCCCAGACAGGATAATGTGTATTGGGGCTGGGCGGGAGCACTTTCGGGTGCTTTGAAGTCCTGCACTGGGGGCACATTTGGTGTCCCTAGGCATACCCCAGTTCAAACCGGATCAGGGGCTTGCAGCCCCTGCTTTGGCGCGAACTGGACAAAGGGAAAGGGGTGTAGCCACCCCTCTGCCCTGACCCACCCATAGGTGGGGCCACAGAGTAGTCCAACCCCTATTTTTAGAATAAAGGTAGGAACCCAGTCCTTAGGACTTTAGATTATACCTGGACGAAACTCTGAAACTGAATCCTGGACCTTCGACGCTCTACTCACGATTAGAGGACTGAAGAATCTCCCTTGGGGTCAAGGAGTGACTCCCCTGCTTGGCAGGCACCAAAGAAGCATCTGTCCGGTTCGCATTACTGAAGCTCCCGTCGGACGCCGAAGTCATCGCATCACCAGAGGTGGATTCTCAGACTTCCCCGAGGCTACCCTGAGTCCCCAGCAAAGCTGAGGCCCGTGGCTATCGTGGGTGACTTGAGACCGTGACCCCTGGACACCGAGCACATTTGCAAGTGCACCATCTTCTGGGTCTCCCAAGAAGTCGTGCTTTGGGCTCCGAGTAGCCCTAGCCTCCAGCACCACCTGCACCGAAGATCACTGGCCCCCACTCCACGAGTGTCCTGTAAGCCAGCTCCACGTGCGGCGTCACGAGGCTCCTTCGCGGTCGCTAGCCCGTTGGCTAGTAGCCCTTAACGAAGGCCAATCTTTCCTTTACTTGGCATCCTGGTTGCTCCAGGCCTGCCCTCACTTACCCTCGCTGGGTGAGTTCCACAGACCTTGCTGGTCTGCACCATCGACGATCTACATCTTACTCGAGACTTGCCGTTGCCAAGGCTTGTTGGGTCCAATCCGGTCGCCGACACCTCAGCACTCGACAGACATCGAGCACCAGCCCGAATCCTGCTCCTGGTCGCCGACAACGCCTCCCGGACCTCGTGGCTGAAGAGTCAAGACGACCGTCAACGCACCTGAAGCACTCGACATCGGTGGGCATCTGTCCATCGCCTTCCTGGTCACTGGCTAGTGACCCAGACTCTGTCCCCTCTGCTTTCAGGTTCACCAGAACTCCGATCCACTCTTGAATCCACCCGGACACTTTTCTCTTGGCCGCCAGCAGCACTTTGCAGCAGATCGCCATTCGAATCGACGACGAAACCCGACCCCGAAAGGCACCTATGCACCCGGCTTCCTGGGTGAGGTAACACGAGTACTCCGGTGCTCCCGTGGGTAGAGACTCTTCAAAGTCCTAGATCTCAAAGGGTTTTGTCCTAGTCCTCTTTTAAGTGTCCCTTTCCTCTATTTTCCCGATCCCGACTTTCTCCATAGAAGTTAACGGCGTATCGCGGTTGTGTATTTACACTGCACGCGTCTCCCGTGGGTCCCCTGTGTCACTACCTTGGGTGGTTCCTTGTGGTCCAAGCACTTCTAGAGGCTCTAGGCCTAGTGTCTAGTTCAGTCGTGGTTCGCATACCACTTTATTGGTATATGGTTTGGTACGCCCCTAGGGCCCAAACGTGTATTTGTGCTATTACTGTGATTTAAGATCTTATAACCTATGTATTTCGAACTCTAGCCTCATAAAGAGACTAGAGGGGTGTGTTTAGTAATAAATACATATATTTTGAATATATACCTGGTGTGGTGCTCTTTCATTTGGTCACTCAAGAGATTATAGACTGGTAAAACAAGCTGCTTTACATTCCTTCAAGACTTAGCCTGAAGGCTGCTCTCCATAGCTACCACTAGGATAGCTTTCAATAAGGTTGTCTTTAACCTATCTACCATAAGAGTCGATTTGGACTGGTGCAAGGTGCCCACTATAATTAGTGGACAGCATATGCCAGGCCAACTTCTCACATTGGTGTGCAGCGTGTGGGATTCCAGCTTGCTATTGTTTTACCAGATAATCTCAATTGAATTGATCAACTGAAAACCACTAAAGGTACCTAAGGTACATATAATTTAAGCTTAGAATAACAGTAAGTTCTACTGAACTTAGAGTTGTGTGTTAAGGGATAGCACAACCCTTTCTACAACTCAAGAGAGTTTAGTAGGCCACACTAGAGTAGGTAGTGCATACACCACACCACACTAGTAATGTCTTTAAGGGCAGGATCCAAAGAATCCTTGCAGGAAGCCATTGAGCTTCCACCCTCCAAGTATGATACACTCCCATTCTTGGAATTGAGAGCTTTATGTAACTTGAGAAAATAAGGACAGGCCAAAGCCTCACCACCCAACACCTCAAGGAGTTGTTGGTGGCTTATGACCTTAGTAAGACCTGTAGGGACTGAAGGGGTAGGAGCTGAGGGTGGGGCAGGAGAAGAGGAGGACGCTAGGGGTACCAGTACCCCCAGCCCCCCTCTGAAACTGGCCAGGAGGGTGACAATGACCCTGACCTGGAAAACCAAATCCCTCCTGTGGATGATGATGAGGATGATCAAAATGATGCCCTCTTTGTCCCCCCAGGAAGGATTAAGAGTGTGCCCAGGAAGTCTAGGTCTCCTTCTCAGGAGTCTAACCACTCTGGCACCTCTATAGGGAGCTCTGTCTCATCTCATAGGAGAGAATCCTCTCATGAGAGAAGAAAGAGGCTAGTCCAGTATGAGGAAACTCAGCTGGAACTCAGAAAAAGCAATTAGCTTTAGATAGAGAATCCCTAGATCTCCTTAGAGAGAGAAGAAAGTTGGGACTAGAGTCCCATGGTGGCAGCCATGTCCCTAGAGATAGGGAAAGGTCCTATGACCATAGGAACCTGAGCAAGATTGTCCCTCCCTACCAGAGTGGGGATGATATCCACAAATGGATAACTGCTTTAGAGAGGGCCTGTAAAGTACAGAAGGTCCCTCAGGAGCAGTGGGCAGCAATCTTGTGGCTCTCCTTTGCTGACAAAGGTAGAGATAAGCTCCTCACTGTTAGAGAGGAGGATGCTGACAATTACAAGGTCTTGAAGAGTGCTCTTATTGATGGGTTTGGCCTAACCACTGAACAGTACAGGTTGAAGTTCAGAGACACCCAAAAAGCACAGACTCAAGACTGGGTAGACTATGTGGATTGTTCTGCCAAGGCTCTGGAAGGCTGGTTGATGGGCAGTAAGGTGTGTGACTTCTCAGGATTGTATAATCTGATAATGAGGGAGCAGATTCTTAATAACTGTCAAAATCAGCTGTTGCATCAATACCTGGTTGACTCTGATCTGACCTCTCCCCAAGAATTGGGAAAGAAGGCAGACAAATGGGTCAGAACCAGGGTGAAGCAGAAGGTACAGAACCAAGGTGGGGAAACCAAGAAGCAAGATGCTAAGAACTCTGACAAGGGTGGGGAGAAGGGTAAAGATCAAAAGTCTTCATCAGGCCCCCAAAAATCTTCTTCTGGTGGGGATTCCCAGTCTACCAAGGGTAAAGGCCAAAGAAAACCATGGTGCAAGGTCTGTAAGCAAAAGACCCACTGGACCAGTGATTGCACCAAGTCCAAAGACTCCAGTCCAGCACCCACCAATGCCCCTAAGGCACCTGTTCCCCCTAGTACAGTTGGTGGAAGTGCTCCAGCAAAGGGTTTAGTAGGGTTCACCCTGGGAACTGAGTTGGGCTCTGACTTAGTCAGAGAACTGACTCAGGCTGTGTTAGTCTGTGATGGAGGCATGGATGTGACCTCCACTGTGAGTCCCAGTAATCTGGGCAAGTACAGACAACAGCCTTTAATCAATGGACGTGAGGCTTTGGCATTTAGGGACACAGGGGCAAGTGTCACAATGGTGACACAAGACCTTGTGCTACCTGGGCAAGTTATGCTTGGTGAGATGTACCAAGTGACCAATGCTAGCAATGTCAGAACAGACCATACTCTGGCAGTTGTTAACTTCTCCTGGGGAGGGGTAACTGGCCTTAAGAAGGTTGTGGTAAGTGCAAACCTACCAGTCGAATGCTTGCTTGGCAATGACTTAGAGACTTCTGCTTGGGCAGAAGTGGAGCTCAGGACCCATGCAGAAATGCTGGGGATCCCTGCAGATGTGTTTGCTGTGACCAGGTCACAAGCCAAAATGTCTAGCACTGAACAGGCCTTGGATTCTGGAAGAATGGACCAAGTGCCTTCCAAGAGGAGGAGTAGTAGGGTTAAGGCAGTGCCTTCCCCTTGGCTCAGGAGGAAGATCAGTCCCTTGAGGGGGATGATCTCAGCCCTGAAGAAGGAACTGTCCCAGAGGAACTTGAACCTGACCAGGTTGAGTTCTTGGGGACAGGGGGACCTTCTAGGGCAGATCTGAGCCAGGAGCAGCAGAGCTGCCCCTCCCTTGAACCCCTCAGACAGCAAGCTGCTGCTGAGGCTGCTGGGAAAGCTAGTGGTCCCCATACAGTGTATTGGGATGATGGACTCCTGTACTCAGAGAGTAGAGACCCCAAGCCTGGTGCTACCAGGAGGTTGGTAATACCTTTGAAGTTCAGGGGCTTCCTATTGACCCTAGCCCATGATATTCCCTTAGCAGGACACCTGGGCCAGAACAAGACTTGGGACAGAATTGTCCCTCACTTTCACTGGCCCCACATGTCTGAAGACAGTAAGGAGTTTTGTCGCTCCTGTGTAACCTGCCAAGCCAGTGGCAAAGCAGGTGGCACTACAAAGGCCCCCTGATACCACTACCTGTGGTGGGGGTGCCCTTTGAGAGGGTAGGGATTGACATTGTTGGTCCCATGGATCCCCAAACAGCCTCTGGGCACAGGTTTATCCTGGTGGTAGTGGATCATGCCACCAGGTACCCAGAAGCTATTCCCCTCAGGACCACTACAGCACCTGTGGTGGCAAGGGCCCTCCTGGGAATCTTCTCAAGAGTGGGCTTTCCTAAGGAGGTAGTATCAGACAGGGGTGCTAACTTCATGTCTGGGTACTTAAAAGCAATGTGGAAGGAGTGTGGAGTGACTTATAAGTTCACCACACCCTATCACCCACAATGCAATGGTTTAGTTGAGAGATTCAACAAAACCTTGAAGGGCATGATTAAAGGGCTCCCAGAAAAGCTTAGGCGTAGATGGGACATACTCTTGCCCTGCCTTTTATTCGCATATAGGGAGGTGCCTCAGAAGGGGGTTGGTTACAGCCCTTTTGAACTTCTGTTTGGCCACCCTGTGAGGGGTCCACTGTGCTTGGTGAAGGAAGGATGGGAGTTACCTCTCAAGCCCCCAAAGCAAGATATAGTGGACTATGTACTTGGTCTCCGCTCCAGGATGGCTGAGTACATGAAAAAGGCAACCAAAAACCTTGAGGCTAGCCAGGAACTTCAGAAGGCCTGGCATGACCAAAAGGCTGTTCTGACTGTTTACCAGCCAGGACAGAAGGTGTGGGTGTTGGAGCCAGTGGCCCCAGCAGCTCTCCAAGATAAATGGAGTGGACCCCACACTATTGTTGAGCAGAAGGGTGAGGTCACTTATTTAGTGGACCTAGGAACACCCAGGAGTCCCCACAGGGTTCTCCATGTCAACAGGTTAAAACCATATGTGGACAGGGCAGACATGGGCTTGCTCATGGCTACTGATGAAGGGCAGGAGGAAGAGAGTGACCCACTCCCTGACCTGCTCTCACAGAACCCTGACGATGGGTCAGTTGATGGTGCAGCCTTGGCAGGCAGCCTCACTACCCAGCAACAAACTGATTGCAGGCAAGTCCTCAATCAGTTTCGACATATGTTTTCTCTGACACCCAGTCAGACCACCTGGTGCACTCATGAAGTGGACACTGGGGACAGTCTGCCTATTAAAAACAAGATTTATAGGCAACCTGACCATGTCAGGGACTGTATCAGGACTGAAGTCCAGAAAATGTTGGAATTGGGAGTAATTGAGCCCTCAGATAGCCCTTGGGCTAGTCCAGTAGTCCTAGTACCGAAACCTCACACCAGTGGTGGAAAAAGAGAGATGAGGTTTTGTGTAGACTACAGGGGTCTCAATGCAGTCACTAGGACTGATGCCCATCCAATACCCAGGGCAGATGAGCTCATAGATACTTTGGCCTCTGCCAAATATCTCAGCACATTTGACCTAACAGCTGGCTACTGGCAGATCAGACTAGCTGATACTGCAAAGCCCAAGACAGCATTCTCAACCCCTAGTGGGCATTATCAATTTGTGGTAATGCCCTTTGGTCTGAAGAATGCACCTGCCACTTTCCAGAGGTTGGTGAACACAGTTCTCACAGGACTGGAAGCCTATAGTGCAGCTTATCTAGATGATATTGCTGTCTTTAGCTCCACCTGGGAGGATCACCTGGTCCACCTCAGGAATGTTTTACAGGCCCTGCAAAAGGCAGGCCTGACTATCAAGGCCACTAAGTGCCAGATAGGGCAGAGTCAGGTTGTGTACCTGGGCCACCTTGTGGGTGGAGGCCAGGTTCAACCTTTGCAGAGCAAGATCCAGACCATCATGGACTGGACTGCTCCCACTACCCAGACTCAGGTGAGAGCCTTCTTAGGCCTGACTGGGTACTATAGGAGATTTGTCAAGGGGTATGGATCAATAGTGACACCCTTGAATGACTTAACTTCTAAGAAAATGCCCAAAAAGGTTCAGTGGACAGTTAGCTGTCAAAAGGCATTTGATGACCTCAAGCAGGCCATGTGCACTGCTCCAATTCTGCAGAGTCCTGATTACTCCAAGAAGTTCATTGTTCAAACAGATGCATCTGAATTGGGGGTAGGGGCTGTACTGTCACAATTGAATGAAGAAGGTCAGGATCAGCCAGTAGCTTTTATTAGCAGAAGGCTGACCCCTAGAGAGAAACGTTGGTCAGCCATAGAGAGGGAGGCCTTTGCTGTGGTCTGGGCTCTGAAGAAGTTGAGGCCATACTTGTTTGGTACACACTTCCTGGTTCAGACAGACCATAAGCCCCTCTTATGGCTAAAACAAATGAAGGGTGAAAACCCCAAACTGCTTAGGTGGTCCATTTCCCTACAGGGGATGGACTTTACAGTGGAACATAGGCCTGGGAGTAACCATGCGAATGCAGATGGACTCTCTAGGTATTTCCACTTAGAACATGAAGACTTAACTGGGCAAGGTTAGTTTAATGTCCCTACGTTTGGGGGGGTTGTGTAGGAGAGTAGGATCTGCTTCACATGGGTACCCCCACTTTTTGCTGATGCTTCACTGTTTTTCGACATTAGTCTGGCTGGGGCCCTGCTAATCAGAACCCCAGCCTAGCTGCTTCCTCTCTAAAATGGTTTCCATGTGCCTTAGGCACATCTCTGATTGGGATCTGGAGTGCCCTTATAAGTCCCTAGTATATGGTATACTATGTACCAAGGGCATAGGTACCTCAGAGGCCTGCCAGGGGCTGCAGCATGTATTATGCCACCCCTGGAAGGCCATCCAAACTGACACCACAGGTCTGCTACTGCAGCCTGGGTAAGGTGGTGCATGCACCCCTTACTGTGATATAGGTTACCTATATCACGAAATACATACACACATAGAAACCTATAAGTCACTCCTAAGGCAGGCCTTATCAATCCTAAAGGCAGAGTGCATGGTTCCTATGTGAGAGGGTGCCCCTGCATGAGCAGGGCCCCTCTGCAGCGTTCGGAGACCATCTCTGATGCTGTTTGTAGTGCAGCCTGACCATATACTCTTAAGCGCATTATATCCTCGCGGTAAAATGCTAACTTTGGAATGGCTGCACCTAAACATGTCGTGTTTGGTGTCAAACATCTTGGAATACTACCCCCCCGCCAATCCTGGCGGCGGGGGTAGCATTCCACCCTTCTAGAGGGAAAGACATGTTAACTCTGACGAGTCCGGTAACTTCTTTCCAGAGCCCTGGCATCACAAAATGGATGCTGCTGCCACAGACACGAGTCTGGCCTCCTGCTGCTGGACGAAACTCCGGCAGGGGAGGCCTGGACAACAGGTTTCCTGTCCCAGGGAGGTGTGACCACCTCCCCAGACAGGATAATGTGTATTGGGGCTGGGCGGGAGCACTTTCGGGTGCTTTGAAGTCCTGCACTGGGGGCACATTTGGTGTCCCTAGTGCATACCCCAGTTCAAACCGGATCAGGGGCTTGCAGCCCCTGCTTTGGCGCGAACTGGACAAAGGGAAAGGGGTGTAGCCACCCCTCTGCCCTGACCCACCCATAGGTGGGGCCACAGAGTAGTCCAACCCCTATTTTTAGAATAAAGGTAGGAACCCAGTCGCTTAGGACTTTAGATTATACCTGGACGAAACTCTGAAACTGAATCCTGGACCTTCGACGCTCTACTCACGATTAGAGGACTGAAGAATCTCCCTTGGGGTCAAGGAGTGACTCCCCTGCTTGGCAGGCACCAAAGAAGCATCTGTCCGGTTCGCATTACTGAAGCTCCCGCCGGACGCCGAAGTCATCGCATCACCAGAGGTGGATTCTCAGACTTCCCCGAGGCTACCCTGAGTCCCCAGCAAAGCTGAGGCCCGTGGCTATCGTGGGTGACTTGAGACCGTGACCCCTGGACACCGAGCACATTTGCAAGTGCACCATCTTCTGGGTCTCCCAAGAAGTCGTGCTTTGGGCTCCGAGTAGCCCTAGCCTCCAGCACCACCTGCACCGAAGATCACTGGCCCCCACTCCACGAGTGTCCTGTAAGCCAGCTCCACGTGCGGCGTCACGAGGCTCCTTCGCGGTCGCTAGCCCGTTGGCTAGTAGCCCTTAATGAAGGCCAATCTTTCCTTTACTTGGCATCCTGGTTGCTCCAGGCCTGCCCTCACTTACCCTCGCTGGGTGAGTTCCACAGACCTTGCTGGTCTGCACCATCGACGATCTACATCTTACTCGAGACTTGCCGTTGCCAAGGCTCGTTGGGTCCAATCCGGTCGCCGACACCTCAGCACTCGACAGACATCGAGCACCAGCCCGAATCCTGCTCCTGGTCACCGACAACACCTCCCGGACCTCGTGGCTGAAGAGTCAAGACGACCGTCAACGCACCTGAAGCACTCGACATCGGTGGGCATCTGTCCATCGCCTTCCTGGTCACTGGCTAGTGACCCAGACTCTGTCCCCTCTGCTTTCAGGTTCACCAGAACTCCGATCCACTCTTGGATCCACCCGGACACTTTTCTCTTGGCCTCCAGCAGCACTTTGCAGCAGATCGCCATTCGAATCGACGACGAAACCCGACCCCGAAAGGCACCTATGCACCCGGCTTCCCTGGGTGAGGTAACACTCTTCAAAGTCCTAGATCTCAAAGGGTTTTGTCCTAGTCCTCTTTTAAGTGTCCCTTTCCTCTATTTTCCCGATCCCGACTTTCTCCATAGAAGTTAACGGCGTATCGCGGTTGTGTATTTACACTGCACGCGTCTCCCGTGGGTCCCCTGTGTCACTACCTTGGGTGGTTCCTTGTGGTCCAAGCACTTCTAGAGGCTCTAGGCCTAGTGTCTAGTTCAGTCGTGGTTCGCATACCACTTTATTGGTATATGGTTTGGTACGCCCCTAGGGCCCAAACGTGTATTTGTGCTATTACTGTGATTTAAGATCTTATAACCTATGTATTTCGAACTCTAGCCTCATAAAGAGACTAGAGGGGTGTGTTTAGTAATAAATACATATATTTTGAATATATACCTGGTGTGGTGCTCTTTCATTTGGTCACTCAAGAGATTATAGACTGGTAAAACAAGCTGCTTTACATTCCTTCAAGACTTAGCCTGAAGGCTGCTCTCCATAGCTACCACTAGGATAGCTTTCAATAAGGTTGTCTTTAACATATCTACCATAAGAGTCGATTTGGACTGGTGCAAGGTGCCCACTATAATTAGTGGACAGCATATGCCAGGCCAACTTCTCACAATCTGGGTTAAATCCATCATTCTTTTGCTCACCATGCCACCCCAGTTTAGACCTGGCCATATGCAAATCAGTCTTGACCCTGTGCCTCATGGGAACAGTCCAGCCCGAACTGCCAAGCCAGGTCCTCCCTGGACAGGAAACAAGCATCCTAGAACCGGTTTTGGTGTTTCACCCCTCTTCAGCCAGGATAGCTTGATTCCAGTGGCACAGTGAGCTCAGGACCCACGTCTGGACATACCTGGCGCACTTAGGGTGAGAAAGCAAAAGACACACAATTGATGGACGGAATGCAGAACAAATCAAAACATTCACCACCAGTCAAGAAATCTGGGTTAAATTCATCATTCTTTTGCTCACCATGCCACCCCAGTTTAGACCTGGCCATATGCAAATCAGTCTTGACCCTGTGCCTCATGGGAACAGTCCAGCCCAAACTGCCAAGCCAGGTCCTCCCTGGACCGGAAACAGCCATCCTAGGACCGGTTTCGGGGTTTCACCCCTCTTCAGCCAGAATAGCTTGATTCCAGTGTCACAGTGAGCCCAGGACCCACGTCTGGGCATACCTGGCGCACTTAAGCGCGAGAAAGCAAAAGACACACAATTGATGGCCGGAATGCAGAACAAATCAAAACATTCACCCCCAGTCAAGAGATCTGGGTTAAATCCATCATTCTTTTGCTCACCATGCCACCCCAGTTTAGACCTGGCCATATGCAAATCAGTCTTGACCCTGTGCCTCATGAGAACAGTCCAGCCCGAACTGCCAAGCCAAGTCCTCCCTGGACTGGAAACAAGCATCCTAGGACCAGTTTCGGGGTTTCACCCCTCTTCAGCCAGGATAGCTTGATTCCAGTGGCACAGTGAGCCCAGGACCCACGTCTGGACATACCTGGCGCACTTAGGACGAGAAAGCAAAAGACACACAATTGATGGACGGAATGCAAAACAAATCAAAACATTCACCCCCAGTCAAGAGATCTGGGTTAAATCCATAATTCTTTTGCTCACCATTCCACCCCAGTTTAGACCTGGCCATATGCAAATCAGTCTTGACCCTGTGCCTCATGGGAACAGTCCAGCCCGAACTGCCAAGCCAGGTCCTCCC
This sequence comes from Calotriton arnoldi, assembly GCA_963921515.1. Lineage (NCBI taxonomy): Eukaryota > Metazoa > Chordata > Amphibia > Caudata > Salamandridae > Calotriton > Calotriton arnoldi. Next base: position 156,705 of record CAWUFW010016402.1, on the reverse strand, counting down.
TGGACCGGAAACAAGCATCCTAGGACCGGTTTTGGGGTATCACCCCTCTTCAGCCAAGATAGCTTGATTCCAGTGGCACAGTGAGCCCAGGACCCACGTCTGGGCATACCTGGCGCACTTAGGGCGAGAAAGCAAAAGACACACAATTGATGGACGGAATGCAGAACAAATCAAAACATTCACTCCCAGTCAAGAGATCTGGGTTAAATCCATCATTCTTTTGCTCACCATGCCACCCCAGTTTAGACCTGGCCATATGCAAATCAGTCTTGACCCTGTGCCTCATGGGAACAGTCCAGCCCGAACTGCCAAGCCAGGTCCTCCCTGGACCGGAAACAAGCATCCTAGGACCGGTTTCAGGGTTTCACCCCTCTTCAGCCAGGATAGCTTGATTCCAGTGGCACAGTGAGCCCAGGACCCACGTCTGGGCATACCTGGTGCACTTAGGGCGAGAAAGCAAAAGACACACAATTGATGGACGGAATGCAGAACAAATCAAAACATTCACCCCCAGTCAAGAGATCTGGGTTAAATCCATCATTCTTTTGATCACCATGCCACCCCAGTTTAGACCTGGCCATATGCAAATCAGTCTTGACCCTGTGCCTCATGGAAACAGTCCAGCCCGAACTGCCAAGCCAGGTCCTCCCTGGACCGGAAACAAGCATCCTAGGACCGGTTTCAGGGTTTCACCCCTCTTCAGCCAGGATAGCTTGATACCAGTGGCACAGTGAGCCCAGGACCCACGTCTGGGCATACCTGGTGCACTTAGGGCAAGAAAGCAAAAGACACACAATTGATGGACGGAATGCAGAACAAATCAAAACATTCACCCCCAGTCAAGAGATCTGGGTTAAATCCATCATTCTTTTGCTCACCATGCCACCCCAGTTTAGACCTGGTCATGTGCAAATCAATCTTGACCCTGTGCCTCATGGGAACAGTCCAGCCCGAACTGCGAAGCCAGGTCCTCCCTGAACCGGAAACAAGCATCCTAGGACCGGTTTCGGGGTTTCACCCCTCTTCAGCAAGGATAGCTTGATTCTAGTGGCACAGTGAGCCCAGGACCCACGTCTGGGCATACCTGGCGCACTTAGGGCGAGAAAGCAAAAGACACACAATTGATGGACGGAATGCAGAACAAATCAAAACATTCACCCCCAGTCAAGAGATCTGGGTTAAATCCATCATTCTTTTGCTCACCATGCCACCCCAGTTTAGACCTGGCCATATGCAAATCAGTCTTGACCCTGTGCCTCATGGGAACAGTCCAGCCCAAACTGCCAAGCCAGGTCCTCCCTGGACCGGAAACAAGCATCCTAGGACCGGTTTCGGGGTTTCACCCCTCTTCAGCCAGGGTAGCTTGATTCCAGTGGCACAGTGAGCCCAGGACCCACATCTGGGCATACCTGGCGTACTTAGGTCGAGAAAGCAAAAGACACACAATTGATGGACGGAATGCAGAACAAATCAAAACATTTACCCCCAGTCAAGAGATCTGGCTTAAATCCATCATTCTTTTGCTCACCATGCCACCCCAGTTTAGACCTGGCCATATGCAAATCAGTCTTGACCCTGTGTCTCATGGGAACAGTCCAGCCCGAACTGCCAAGCCAGGTCCTCCCTGGACAGGAAACAAGCATCCTAGAACCGGTTTTGGTGTTTCACCCCTCTTCAGCCAGGATAGCTTGATTCCAGTGGCACAGTGAGCTCAGGACCCACGTCTGGGCATACCTGGCGCACTTAGGGCGAGAAAGCAAAAGACACACAATTGATGGACGGAATGCAGAACAAATCAAAACATTCACCACCAGTCAAGAAATCTGGGTTAAATTCATCATTCTTTTGCTCACCATGCCACCCCAGTTTAGACCTGGCCATATGCAAATCAGTCTTGACCCTGTGCCTCATGGGAACAGTCCAGCCCGAACTGCCAAGCCAGGTCCTCCCTGGACAGGAAACAAGCATCCTAGAACCGGTTTTGGTGTTTCACCCCTCTTCAGCCAGGATAGCTTGATTCCAGTGGCACAGTGAGCTCAGGACCCACGTCTGGGCATACCTGGCGCACTTAGGGTGAGAAAGCAAAAGACACACAATTGATGGACGGAATGCAGAACAAATCAAAACATTTACCACCAGTCAAGAAATCTGGGTTAAATTCATCATTCTTTTGCTCACCATGCCACCCCAGTTTAGACCTGGCCATATGCAAATCAGTCTTGACCCTGTGCCTCATGGGAACAGTCCAGCCCAAACTGCCAAGCCAGGTCCTCCCTGGACCGGAAACAGCCATCCTAGGACCGGTTTCGGGGTTTCACCCCTCTTCAGCCAGAATAGCTTGATTCCAGTGTCACAGTGAGCCCAGGACCCACGTCTGGGCATACCTGGCGCACTTAAGCGCGAGAAAGCAAAAGACACACAATTGATGGCCGGAATGCAGAACAAATCAAAACATTCACCCCCAGTCAAGAGATCTGGGTTAAATCCATCATTCTTTTGCTCACCATGCCACCCCAGTTTAGACCTGGCCATTTGCAAATCAGTCTTGACCCTGTGCCTCATGAGAACAGTCCAGCCCGAACTGCCAAGCCAAGTCCTCCCTGGACTGGAAACAAGCATCCTAGGACCAGTTTCGGGGTTTCACCCCTCTTCAGCCAGGATAGCTTGATTCCAGTGGCACAGTGAGCCCAGGACCCACGTCTGGACATACCTGGCGCACTTAGGACGAGAAAGCAAAAGACACACAATTGATGGACGGAATGCAAAACAAATCAAAACATTCACCCCAGTCAAGAGATCTGGGTTAAATCCATAATTCTTTTGCTCACCATGCCACCCCAGTTTAGACCTGGCCATATGCAAATCAGTCTTGACCCTGTGCCTCATGGGAACAGTCCAGCCCGAACTGCCAAGCCAGGTCCTCCCTGGACCGGAAACAAGCATCCTAGGACCGGTTTTGGGGTATCACCCCTCTTCAGCCAAGATAGCTTGATTCCAGTGGCACAGTGAGCCCAGGACCCACATCTGGGCATACCTGGCGCACTTAGGGCGAGAAAGCAAAGACACACAATTGATGGACGGAATGCAGAACAAATCAAAACATTTACCCCCAGTCAAGAGATCTGGGTTAAATCCATCATTCTTTTGCTCACCATGCCACCCCAGTTTAGACCTGGCCATATGCAAATCAGTCTTGGGTATGCCCAGACGTGGGTCCCGTGCTCACTACCCCACTGGATTCAAGAAGAAGGGTGATGCCCTGAAACCGGTCCCAGGATGCTTGTTTCCGGTCCAGGGAGGACCTGGCTTGGCAGTTTGGACTGGACTGTTCCCACAAGGAACAGGGTCAAGACTGATTTTCATATGGCTGGGTCCAAACTGGGGTGGTGTGGTGAGCAAAAGAATGATGGATTAAACCCAGATCCTTGTGACTGGGGGTGAATGTTTGCATTGTCCAGCATTCCGTCCATCAATTGTTGCTTATGCTTATATCACCCTAAGTGGGAAGGGTATGCCCAGACGTGGGTCCCGTGCTCACTACACCACTGGATTCAAGCTAGCCTGGATGAATAAGGGTGATGCCCTGAGACCGGTCCCAGGATGCTTGTTTCCGGTCCAGGGAGGACCTGGCTTGGCAGTTCGGGCTGGATTGTTCCCACAAGGAACAGGGTCAAGACTGATTTGCATTTGGCTGGGTCCAAACTGGGGTGGTGTGGTGAGCAAAAGAATGATGGATTAAACCCAGATCTTTGTGACTGGGGGTGAATGTTTGCATTGTCCAGCATTCCGTCCATCAATTGTTGCTTTTGCGTAGTGAGAGAAAGAGCACTGGCTCAGGGGAAACGAATAACCGTCGTGACTCCAGTACCGGCCTTAGAGGCTGCTACAAAGGCAAGTGTTCCAAATGCTAAAGCCTTACATCTAGATGGATATAATAGGCCAATTTTCTCACTGCATCAGACGTAGAATACAGATATGACCCAAGTCTAAAAACACAAGCATTCCTGCAATATGAACAAGAATATCCTCTCCTTGAAATAATGCCTCTATATCAGTATGAATACATAATTTACACTGACGGATCTGCTCAGCCGGCCATTGGAAGTAAACAACAATACAGCGCCGCATGTGCGATTGTAAAAGGTCGTATGCAGGACGGAAAGTTTCATCCAAGCTGTACAAAAACAAAGTCTCTAGGAGACTGCACGGCTCAGCTGGCAGAATTTAAAGCTCTATTACTAACACTGATAAATACGGATCGAGAATTCTCCACACTAATTGTGTGCGATTCTTTTTACTGTGTCCAGTCATACAATGATTATCTTCACCATTGGGGACAAAATGGGTTTAAAGACTCAAAAGGTGGCACAATTAAGCATAAAATGCTATGGGAACAGGTAGTTGAGTTGAAAAACGAACTACCAATGGCTCACATGATATACACGCTGAGTCATCAACGTGATGGCATTCACGTTGAAGGGAATTCATTGGCTGATGAAGCCGCAAAGGGGGAGTACGAACTGCTTCCGTAGCTGCAATCACTTGTTCCAAAACAAGAATAGACGGACAGATAATGGTAGCTGTCATTGCTTCAAGCTAAGACAATAAGGCATTGCCGAAAGGTTTTCCACTCAAGTACCCCTACAAGTTAGATGCAAATAACATTCCATTTGCTCAGATTCCCGGAGTGGGGGATAGAGTAATACCAAACATGGATCGCAGATTAGGCTTAATATTAGCTGCACACGAGGGTTTGGGTTGTGCACATGCAGGAGTTACGGCGACAGATTCTTTACTGAAACAGCACTATTGGTGGCCAGGGTTAAAAAAGCAGGCTTATAATAGGCAAACCTTGACCACTGAAATGGCTTTTACCAGTCTCAGAATAATTTGTAATTGATGTTTTGTAACAGAAGTTCAACATTGCAAGTCTTTCAGCACATCCCTGCCACGACCTCCTGGAGCAGAGCACTTATTCTTAAGTCGAAGAAAGAAAACAGGGTAGATGGAGGTGGACAATTAGAGAGTAAGTACTTCTACAGAAGTTGTTTCAAGGTTCTGCACATACACAGAACTATGTGCAGGAAAACAAGACCTCGTTGTGTAGGGGCTGAGCCTTCCTACCGCCTCAGTACCCAAAATCCCAAAACCGACTAGCTATAGCGTCTCATTCGCTCTCCTACATAATCAGGGAGCTACAAATGATTTGACAACCCAGAACACAACACTCCCGACTCTCTCAGGAATCGCGGTAGCAAGACGTACCTTTTCGCTCACTCACTCGTACCTGTCCACAATAAGAATTGGCAGAGTCACTGTAATAGTTCGAAATGTTTATTTTAACTATAGTGCTCTATAATGCAGTATACGAGCCACTACCAGCAGCAAAACACATAAACCTAAAACAGTTAGCATTGTTGCAATTCCATAGATTATAAAGGGGGATGTCATCGTATACAGACAGTGGTTAAAGGAATATAAGGCTTAACCACCCTCCCCTTGGAAAGAAGCTGTATTATTATATAATAGAAGATCTCTGGGTTGTGTCTGCAGACCCCATACCTTAGTGCTAGATGGTGTTTTTACGTCATAGGAACAGCATAGCTCTTCTCCCTGGAAAGGTCCCTCTCCAAGTGTGTTTTAGAACAACATGCATCCCCATAATATCAAAGTCGGGTTTCGAGCAGTAGCAGCTGTGTTAGTATGTTTTTTCTAGATGCTAGGGACTGACCAGAACAGAATAACAAGGGGCATTGTTTATTGACCTTGCACATCGTGTTCAGACTAAACTCCAGGAACCGGCAGAGAACACAGAAAGCAGACGGTTCTAATGTGAAAGGCACAAACAGGGTCTTACAAAATAAAGTCATGTAGTAACGTGCGCAAAAGCAGCATCATGGCAGCAGAGCTCATGTTAACTTAGCAATGTCGACAATGACCCTAACGGCCATATGACAAAGTGTTCTCATAGATAGGAGATTCCTCTTTAGGTCCGAGAAGTGTTGAGACGTACAGAGTTCCTGCATCTATTCTCCCGGGCACAGTCAGGAAGATGACTCTAGTAACAAGGTTTGTGTGTGTCAGGATAGGCACTAGTGGGTGGTGGCTGACAAGCTGTTGCCACTAGAGGGGGTGGTTTGTTTGGATAAGTCTGGAGAGCGTGCTTCTGAGGCAGTGTGTTCCTTTGGGAAGCTCAGGGAGGCTACTAAAGACAGCAACGATCCTTATGTAAGAGATTTTACTGACAAGGCTCTCTCCACTAGCAGTTACAGAGACACAAAAGTCAAAATATGATAGACTTAGATGACTGAAATCAAGACAGCCATGAGGCCTTCTTCTTGGCAGCACACCAGTCCACCTCATTGTACGGTGTCTCCTCTATTAGAGACGGGGATCATCTATATCAGTGTTTCCCAAACTGTGGGTTGCAACCCTGTGGTCGCTCATGAGCTGGTGGGTTGTGAAAGTCCAAGCAATAAATAAAGATGCCTTTAAATTCTGTATTTATCTTGTCGCATTCATTGTGCTTCAAAATCAGACGGTCAAATGTCAGTCTATGTCATCTGACAAATTACTGCTTATTTTTTAAACACGGGTATTGGTGTTTACAAACTCCTCTCACTTTGCAGTTAGAGAAAGAAAATAAAAAGTGATTTATATGACAATCTCACTGTGCTAGAGAGACTGTGAAAGGAAGGCTGCAGGGTTTTGTAACGCACAACAAAATGTAATTCCCTCTCCTGCACCCAGCCTGCTTCCTCTCCCCACAAATTCTTGATCCCAAGTTTCATTGCATCATAGAACGCTATGACATGGAATAGAAGCTCTACAAATGTCTTCCCCTTTTAAATAACAATAAACTACAAGATATTTTTTTAATATATACATACATTTCAGGTATAACAGTAATTATAATTATTAATAAAAAGAATAAGCATGCAATTGTAACATATATGCATTTAAAAAAACATAAAATATGAACAGTCAATATATGTAGACTTGCAACAGAACCTATGGAAACCAAATACAAAATATGACTTGTGGTTTATACTACGGTAATGCACAACCTTCCCTGAACAACATAATATTGATAACTAAAACTATTTCAACATAATCCTGGACCTTCATGGGTAAACTAATAGGCCTACTCATTCGACTCAATTGGCTTCCCACCATACTAGCTTCTCCTGGCTGTTCCTCAGAGCTAGACCCAGTCTAATCAGCTTGCACAGTTTACTGCAGGCATTCCTCTGCTGAAATTCCAGACCCCTAGTCACACGTTGCCTCTGTATACACTGTCTCCCAACTTGTGTACTGAATTCGTCAGACATTCTACCACCTTTATTGATTCAGAGAAAGAACTTTGACCCTTTGGAACTCTGCCTGCCTCCTTAACACAAACCCATGCGATGCTTGGGTACTACAGAAGGTGCAGGGCTTACAAATGGAGTTCCATGGCCGTCCGCATCATGTGACCAGTCCCCGCCCTCTTTCTTTTTCTCAGCATCCCGGCGGGTTTGTCAGCAACATTTTCCCGGTTGACAAAGCCGACGGGGGTCGGAGACCAGTGATCAATTTGAAGGATTTCAACGAGTGGGCGGTGTATCGCCACTTCAAAATGGAAGGTATCCACCTCCTCAAGTTGTGCTGAGGCCGCTCGGTTGGATGGTCTGCCTCGACCTGCAGGACGTGTACCTCACGGTCCTGATCTTTTCTCCTCGCCACCGTTTTCTACAGTTCAGGTGGAACGGCCAGGTCTTCAAGTTCACCATTCTGCCTTTCGGGCTATCCTCGGCTCCGTGGTGTTTCACGAAGGTCCTCAGGCCGGCAGTGGAGTTTGAAAGGATGCAGGGCATTCAAATGATTGTGTACTTAGACAACATGCTTTTCCTGGACCAGTGTCCTAAGAGGATGATCAGTCACTTGCGGACGGCAGTCAACTTACTGCAGGGGTTGGGATTTGTCATGAACAAGAAGAAATCCCTCCTTACCCCGGTCCAGTGCGCAACCTTTTTGGGTTTGCAACAGATTCCGTCTCCTCGACCCTGAGCCTCCCAGCCCAGAAAATGGTGAAGATTAGGCAGGAGCTGCGCCAAACCTTGGCCATGTTGCACACTTCGTTGCGCTAGCTTGCTTGCTTGGTGGGCCTCCTCTCCTCCTCAATTCAGGCCATCTTTCCCGGTCCCTTGCACTATCGTGCGATGCAGTGCCTCAAGGCGCACCACCTCAGGAGGGGACTGACTTATTCGCTATCTGTCCCGCTTACGGCAAAGTGAAGGAGGAGATGGTCTGGTGGCTCACACACATGGAGGGGTGGAACTGGAGAGCAATCTTCGGTTCCGCTCCTGACATCGTGATCGAGTCCGACACCAGCCGGTCTGGCTGGGGTGCCAGGTGCGGAAGTTTTCCACAGGTGGAGCCTGGTCTACACATGAACAATCATTGCACATCAACTGTCTGGAACTTCTGGCGGGGTCGTTTGCGGTGCAGTGCTGGACGAAGGACAAGGTGCAATTGTGCGTCTTTCTCAAAATGGACAACATCTCCGCCGTCAGGTACATCAACCATCTGGGCGGCACCAGATCCCGGGCACTAGCGAAACTTGCCAAGGAGTTTTGGAACTTCTGCCTAGAGAACCAGGTGTAGGTCACGGCAGAATACCTCCTTGGTTGGGCGAACGAAGTGGCATATTGGCACTCTCGCCACCTCCTGGATTCCAGTGTGTGGAAACTGGATGCGCAGGTATTTTCTCAGTTGGAGGAGAAGTGGGGTCCCTTTTCAGTAGACCTATTTGCGTCGCGTCTGGACCATCAGTTGCCGACATTTTTCAGTTGGAGGCCAGATCCTCAGGCAGAGGCGACAGATGCATATCTCTAGGACTGGCGGCAGGAGCAGGGCTATGCATTTCCTCCTTTCTCAATGATCATGCGGGTGTCCGCCCAAGTATGTCACCAGCAGGCGGAGATTGTGTTGATTACACCTCTGTGGAGATCTCAAGTGTGGTTTCCAGTTCTTCTGGAACTTTCCTGGGATTATCTAGTCTGACTTCCCCACTTTCCTAACATCCTGCTGAATCCAGAACTCAATCCTCATTGCCTGGTAGTGGAAGGGTCGCTGAGGATGATGGCCTGGCAGATCTCAGGCATCGCTGGTCTCTTCCAGACCTTTTGGGACATGCTAAGACTTTACACTCCAGAGCATGGGCAGACAGCACAACCAAGAGGTATCGATCTGCCTGGGACAGATGGCATCGTTGATGTGTGCGACAGGGTGTCAATCCCGTGGTCAAGGATGTATTCCACATCCTTAATTTCCTGGCGGGCCTCGCGGAGGACGGTTTGGCTTACCGTTCGATCAACACATTCCGTTCAGCAATCTCAGCTGGCCATATCCCCATTTCTGGGTCTCCGGTAGGGGAGCACCCGCTCGTCTGTAGGCTCCTTAGGGGGATTCGCCTGTCACTCCTACCGGAGCCACAGTATGCCGCGCTGTGGGTTGTGAACCTGGTGTTGAATCTCTTCCTATCCTGGCAACTGAACAGGTTTTTGTTGCGTAAGGAGATTACGGCTCAATTGGCGACACTGTTATGCCTGGTGTCTTGCAGGCGAGTGTCGGATGTGAGAGCCTTAGACATCTCGGCCAGAATGTTCTCCCCGGATGGGGTTTAATTTACAGTAAGTAGAAGGACCAAATGTAATACCAGGGTTATCTCTTACGGGGCTTTCCGAGACTCCCCCAAACTGTGTGTGGTGCAGTGCCTCCGAGCATATGAGGAATTGACTGAAGAAACACACCCTCGGGGCAAAAGACAACTGCTCATTGCATTACAAAAGCCATACAGGGCATTTTTGTCCCCGACCATAGCCCAATGGGTGCGTTGGGTGATGCAGGAGGCGGGGATCGATACAAAAAGTTTGGTGCCCACTCTCAAGAGGGGCGATGGCCTCAACGGCATTTTCTCTCGGAGCACGTTTGGAAGACCAGATGCCGGCTGCCGAGTGGTCCTCAGACTCTACCTTTAAGAGGTGTTGGAAGTGGCTCATTTGGTGGTTGACAAGCTTTGAACTGGCATAATCTGAGCCTCCAGTCCTGATATAGAATGAAAATTTGCCTAGCTGTAGTACAGGTAAGATTCAATTCTATTAAGGACACGGAGGCGAGGATTATCCCGCCCAACGACCACTGAAGACGTGGCCCCCAGTGCTGATGTAAGTAATCTGTTTATGAGGTCAATTGAGATGTATGCTCATGCTTATCTAAAGTCTATGGTCATGCATTTAATGTTACTTTGGTGTTGTTCTGACTCTTAGTTCGGTCTGGATTGGTTCTCTGACGCTGTCTATTTTTTTCAGGAAATGATGGGTCCAAACAGGATGTGTGAAGTGCGTTAAGGAATGGTTCACGCGAAGCAAGAGGTAAAGTAGACAGAGTGGAAGGACCAACTTGGGACTGGAGTGGGGACAGCGTGAAAGGACTTGTGTTTCTGAACTCTTCTATTTCCCTGCTGTTCATGGGAAATGTAGTTCTTGTTATTGTTTAAAAATGGCTGCTGTGAAAATAAATCGAAGGAAGAAGGCATAATCCTCGCCTCCGTGTACTTAGTAGATTTGAAACTTACCTGTACTACAGCTAGGAAAATTTTCATTATGGGTGACATGCAACGACTATGAGTGACACTTTCTTGCGAACAGTATAATGTAACCCACACTTAGTAGTAGCATGCCACAGCCCACAGCCTAGGTCAGACACCTGTTCCCAAGCGGGGCTGCAGAGAAACAATAAATTAAACCGAGATGTCAGTAATCTGAAACTGTCGCACTTGCAGGTGAGAGAGATGGTTAATAGTTGTTTTGGCAGCAATGACAGGGGCGATGGGTGATGCAAGCTGCAGTGGCCTCCTGGTCAGGGGCCTGGCACTTATTATTTTACAAATTAAGCACTGCCCTTCCTCATTTAAATTAGGGGGACCTAAGCTAGTCCCCCCATTGAAAAAAGACCTGTCCTGCCCAGCAGCCACCACAATGCCGTCATGTCTATGGTAGAGGAACTTTAGGAAGGCAAATCCACCCATTAAGGGAGCGGGTCCCAATGCTGCTCTTCGCCATAAAAGGCCTGATGGTTGCAGACAGGAAAAAACACAAATAATGCCCTCTGTGCACTTGGAGGCAACCTCTCAGTGCATTAGGGGAACTAACACTAAAACAACAAAATGCTGACCCGGTTCGAAATACAGTTTGCCTAAAGCGCTCTTGGAGAGAGGCCTCTTCATAAACTTCATGAACAGCAGGTATGGTGGGACATGCCTGTTTGGGGGTCGGCTGTTCCATGTTCTGAACAGGTGTGATGCTCGAGGCCAGCACACCACAAGGATCATATGCACTAGTGAGTAGGGATGTGTTTGGTATTCCAGCTATTGCCCTTGGTTACTTTGCCTGAGCCTGGAACTCCGTGATGTCTTAGGGGAGCTGGGCTCAGGCGATGGAATGTTGTCATTAGAAGGGACTGGCAGTTGCTGGCTGTCCCCTGACTGGGATGTTGGATGGGATTCTTTCCTCCAAATAAAAGCTTCTTGCTTTTACCTTATCCTGGATCTTCATCTCATCATTTCACGAAGAACCTGCATTGTCACAACGTGTCATGGCCCAGACACCGAGGGCACACGTGTAACTCCAAGCAGACAGTGGCATTCCCGATTCATGGTCTTTCGGACAGGTGGGGAGTGAGTGAGTACCTCCTCCTCCTTATCTCAGTTCATTATAAATGAAGAAACGCTTTCAAGGTCCTGGTTGTAGATCTACATTTCTTCATTTATCCAATATTCACTGCGTGGTAAAGCAGAAGGAGCTTTTAAACAGCCAACACGTGTTTCGCCCTTACATGGTCATTCGGACCAGGGCTTCCTCAGGGCTTTGTGCAAGTTCATGTCAGGTCTTATGGTTCCAATGTGGGTCACATTTGTTCAAATATTTCTCAGCAGCGTTAATCGAGTTGCGGTCTGTCGATGGTCATAATCTATGTTTATGCTTCAAACGGCGTCTCTCGGACTGCCTTTCCGTCCAATCAAAACACTGCGAGGCTAGTCCGGCGTAGCACAAGGGTGCGGAATCCATACACCTTCTAGGTGCGACTGACAGGAAGGCAAGAGGCTGCCTCCTGACAGCACCCCCGTCACTCAGATCCGACTCACCAGACATTACCGACCAGAAGGTCAATTATTTTGACAGGCAGTTTTTATGCGAGAAAACCTTAACAAAGCAAGACAAGAGCAGCGGCAAACCTACACTGCAAGAGAGCAGGTGTCACAACAGCATCACAGGGACATGCAATAGATAGCAAGGAGGCAGGAGAGCGAAGAAAACCATACTACCACCGGCATAGTGTGCAGGGAGTGGTAGCAGTAATGCTAACACTCGCACTTTCAGGGGTCCTCCGACCATCAGAAACAGCTCCAGCAACACAACAGTTCCAGCCTCAGCAGCACGACTGTCCCAGCCTCAGCAGAACAACAGTCCCAGCCTCAGTAGCACGACACATCCCCAGCCTCAGAAGCCTGACAGTCCCAGTCTCAGCAGCCTGACTGTCCCAGCCTCATTAGCACAACAGTCCCAGCCTCAGCAGCATGGCAGTCCCAGCCTCAGTAGCACGACAGTCCCTGCCTCAGCAGCACGACAGTCCCAGCCTCAGTAGCACTACAGTCCCAGCATCAGCCGTGCGACTGTCCCAGCCTCAGTAGCACAACAGTCCCAGCCTCAGTAGCCTGACAGTCCCAGCCTCAGCAGCGCAACTGTCCCAGCCTCAGTAGCACGACAGTCCCAGCCACAGCAGCATGACAGTCCCAGCCTCAGTAGCACGACAGTCCCAGTCTCAGCCGCACGGCAGTCCCAGCCTCAGCCGCATGACTGTCCCAGCCTCAGCCGCACCACAGTGCCAGCCTCAGCAGCACGACAGTCCCAGCCTCAGAAGCACGACAGTCCCAGCCTCAGCTGCACGACAATCCTTGCCTCAGCAGCACGACAGTCCCAGCCTCGGTAGCACAATAGTCCCAGCCTCAGTAGCATGACAGTCCCAGCTTCAGTAGCACCACAGTCCCAGCTTCAGTAGCACCACAGTCCGAGCCTCAGTAGCGCGACAGTCCCAGCCGCGCGACTGTCCCATCGTCAGTAACGCGACTGTCCCAGCCTCAGCAGTGCGGGAGTCCCAGCCTCAGTAGCTTCACAGTCTCAGCATCAGCCGCACGACTTTCCCAGCCTCAGCCGCATGACTGTCCCAGCCTCAGCTACACGACAGTCCCTGCCTCACTAGCACGACAGTCCCAGCCTCAGTAGCACGACAGTCCCAGCCTCAGCCGCATGACTGTCCAAGCCTCAGCAGCACGACAGTCCCTGCCTCAGCAGCACAACAGTCCCTGCCTCAGCAGCACGACAGTCCCAGCCTCAGCAGCATGACAGTCCCTGCCTCAGCAGCACGACAGTTCCAGCCTCAGCAGCACGACAGTCCCAGCCTCAGTAGCACGACAGTCTCAGCCTCAGCAGCATGACAGTCCCAGCCTCAGCAGCATGACAGTCCCAGCCTCAGCAGCCCGACAGTCCCAGCCTCAGCAGCACTTGCCTCAGCAGCACGACAGTACCTGCCTCAGAAGCACAACAGTCTGAGCCTCAGCAGCACGATAGTCCCAGCCTCAGTAGCATGACAGTCCCAGCCTCAGCTGCACGACAGTCTCTGCCTCAGAAACACGACAGTCTGAGCCTCAGCAGCAGGACAGTCTCTGCCTCAGCAGCACGACAGTCCCAGCCTCAGTAGCACAACAGTCCCAGCCTCAGTAGCATGACAGTCCCAGCATCAGCAGCATGACAGTTCCAGCCTCAGCAGCACGACAGTCCCTGCCTCAGCAGCACGACAGTCCCAGCCTCAGCAGCACGACAGTCCCAGCCTCAGCAGCACGACAGTCCCATCCTCAGCAGTTTTCCACAATCCCTGAGGAATCAGGGTTGTCATGTTCAGTTGTTGCCAGAAACTACCTACACCACAGTAGAATACAGAGGGTGGTAGTGGCTCTGTAGAGCTAGGTGGTCTAAGGGTGACATATCCTGTGGGGGTGTCCGGAGTCTGTTTGTACACCAATCCCTCAGTTTAGGTCATCCTAAATGCGCAGGTCCTGGGGAGTCCTAGGAACTACACGACAACTAAAGATTCTGCCAGCCGTGGAATCAATCCGACACTCAAAGGAACTGATGGAAATGTAGGTTGATGTTGGACACACACCTCCATGGTGGGATACTGTTTACTGTCTCCATGGACGCACTGGATGTTGACACCCCCTGACGTGTGGGTTACACCTCTTGAAACAGCTTGGGATCTCATAACGCTTTGTAAACAGCCCGTGTTGATCAATGCTGTCTGTGGTTCCCCATTTACCAATAATTGACAATGATAAGGAGGCTTATCCCCTGACCGCGCACAATAGAGAGATCTAATTAGTACTAAATCCATGGGTTCTTCCTTTTAGGGGCAAAAACGAGCAATCTGTCCAAACATGCTACATTGAAAACACTGGGCCCGGAGTAGGAGGAGGACGAGGAGGTGCAGGCAGGGGTCCTGGCATTAAAGTTATTTGTTCTGACTTTACAGGGGAAGGGCTTTCTGAGTTAAGTCAAATTTCCCCCAGGATGTTTCCAAGTACTTTCCTCTTAACTTTTTTGTAATTCTTGAGCTCGGCTACAAGCGCTTCTATTTCTATTTCTATTTCTACAGCTCTGTCTAAGGTGAGATGAGTATGTTGGCAAACCCATTTTTGAATGGGAGGGTGTAATGACGTAAGGTATTGTTCTAAATAAATCTTCTCCATTATATCTTCTTTGGAAGAGGTGAGGGTTTTTAGCCACCAATCTGTCATATCTCGCACTCTATATTATAGAGCTCTAGGACTTTTTTGCGGGCCTTCCTTAATTTGTCTGGGTCTTATTCTATATGTTTCCTCATCCACCCCCATTCTTTCCAAAATACTCTTCTTCATGTCAACGTATGAGGTGGTTCCTAGAGCATTGGCAGCTTGATATGCGGCCTGGAGGTCACCGGAAAGGAGCGGACCTAAGTATTGAACCCATCTGTCCATGGGCCATGCTGCAGCTCTTGCCATTCTTTCAAAATTAGAGGAAAAAACTCGGGATCCTTCCCGGTGACATACGTCTGCATAACCACTGAGGGCAGAGTTTCATGGCTCCTATGTTGACCGAGGGCCTCAGCCAGTTTCCCTCTAACAGTCTCCTGGGTTTGACTTTGCTCAGTTAAAGCTTTATGAAACTTTTCCCTGTTTTTTTTCAGGCACCACCAGGAATTTTTCCATTACTTTTTGTAATTTTTCTTGATTTTCTGCCATTTTGGGATCTACTGCCTCCATTTCCTCTGATCCCACTTTTGACACCAACTGTGGAAGGGATGGGAGGTAAAAGAAGCAAGGAGGCTGAAGGTGTTTCTTAATGATGGCGTATTTTATTGTTATAACAGTTTAAGGGGTTGTCTGGATGTTTTAATCGCCAAGGAAACAGTCTCTTTCAAGTTTTCTTTCTTCTCTCTCCATTTAGGTTGTCCATGTCGCCCAGGAGGGAGTCACCCGGAGGTTCAAAGTCAAAGAACAAGAGGGCAGCGATAAGTAAATGTACTTCCTTTAGACTTTATCAGGATAGTTACATTCACCACACCCGTGAGACTGTGTGAGCCATGACTATTTGTAATATAGTGAAAACAAGATGAAGGTGGGAGGAGAGTAAATAAGGATGAAGGGGGAAGGAAAGGATTTCAAAATGAATTATTCCTCTAGTTGTCTCCTACTTCTTCTTGGGATTCTACTCATTTGGTGCTCCATAGATGGCGTGAAGCCCTGGTGTGGTATATAAAGGGAGCAGATATTCAGCATGGTGCCTTCCCAGTTTCTTGATAAGGCCACATAGTGGCCCTGCGTGTCGAGCCATGTGCAATGAGGAGTGAATGGCAGGGTTTTCTTGACCTGTATGCCCGTGCCTCGTGAATCTGTAGTGTAATCTGCATGTGCCAGTAAATTGTAGCCAAAGCGATCGGTGGCCTTGTACTGATTACAACGAAGGTGTGTCTCTTGTATTAGTATTAGATCCAGGCGTGCTGAAGCAGGTGCCAGCGTGTGCTTAATTTTATCATCCAGATCGTTTATGTTCCATGTCCAGACAGTCAGTTCTCATCGTGTGGGACCTGCCATTGGTGTGATGGTATGGTGTGGATAAGTTCCTGCTCCCCAAGGGTGGATCTATCTCGTTCGGTCTCTCCCCCTTTCTTGTGATGTAATCCCCCACTTCCTAGTCCCCGGTCAGATGTGGAACAGCAAAGATGAGCCAACAGTTTAAATAACAAAAACAGACAATTCAAACCCCCAAATTCCTGCCTCCCTGCGTCCCTGCATAGTGAGTCTAAAACCACCCACTGCCCCAACTTGCAGAGTGCCTGTCGCCCCAATCGTAGCATCTAACAGAATGGGTGTGCTACTACCACCAATGTGA
Organism: Calotriton arnoldi; assembly: GCA_963921515.1. Classification (NCBI taxonomy): domain Eukaryota; kingdom Metazoa; phylum Chordata; class Amphibia; order Caudata; family Salamandridae; genus Calotriton; species Calotriton arnoldi. The sequence continues at coordinate 140,179 of CAWUFW010016402.1, read as the reverse complement.
ATGAATTCAGTATAATTGTATGCAGAAATATGTCCAGCGGAACTGCCAACATAGAGCAATCAACATGAGCTAACTGTCCTGTGCCTGCCATTGCTTCCCAGTAAGCTGGCTGCATCCTCCCCAGATGTGCCCACCCCAATTCAAATTCTCAGTTTTGTGACATCCTGCTACTCTCACCCACGCAGCGTTATAAAATCTTTACCAGTTTTCATGCCCAAGTCGAGGTACTCGCTCAGGTGTCCGTGAGAGGGTCTCGAGACTGCAGTTTTTAAAGCAATCATAGCATTTCATCTCCAGGTCCCTGTCCAAACGCGTGACACTGTGCTTCATGATTTTTTTTCAGCAAGCTACTTGCCATCCTTCTACTCAGTCCTATGTCTCCACTGGAGAGGCAATGTCCTGCTTCTTACCATCCACCAAAACTCGACGCTTGGATGGATGCAGCGTCATGTCATTGATCCCTTTGTCTCCAAGCGCTCTTTTGACTGCCTTGAAGTTCCGCCGTTGCACCTGAAGAGTGAAGTCTGGAAAAAACAAATGACTTATTTAGATCTCTGTGGATGGAATCCTCCGTCACAAACGTGATGGCTGTCCCATCCGCCGTATTACGATCTCCATATGGGATCGTAATACGGCTGACGAGATATCCATCATGTTTGTGATGGAGTATTCCCCTCTACCAAAATCTAAATCAGGACCTGAATTCTGGAAGGGAAGGTCACCAGGAGTACAAGCTGCCTGAAGGATCGCATTCCAATCTCTGTAGTTAAATATTCTGTCAATTGTAGTTCGTGGAGGGGTCCCCGGGCACAGCAGGGGGGCCAAACGCCTCGTGCACCCTCTCCATTGAGAATAAATTGGACAGTCTCTTGGGCGAAGAGTCTTTAGGCTTAGACCTTCTAAGAAGAGGTCAACGCTTGGTCCCTCTGCCCCCTCAGCGACCCCCACCACGCAAATGTTGTTTCGTCTGGCTTGCCCTTCTGGGTCCTCCAGTCGAACAGTGATGAGGGCATTCTGTTTTGTGAGCATTTTGACTTTCTCCTCCAATCGATTTGTTTTCGAGTGTAGACCATTTTTTTAAATTCAGCCACAGTAACTTTCTCTGTAATGTTCCTAATGTCTGTTCGTAATAGATTGATATCCACTGTGACAGCATCCAGTTTATGTTCAGTTGCACCTTGAACCTCCTGGATGGCAGCCATTATCTCCTGCAATGAGTGGTCGCTCGCAGGGTGAGTCTCGTGGTCAGTATTGGTGCTCTTTGCCCCCATCGGCCCTGCAAGATGTAGCAATGAGGACAGCTTACTTATCCAGTTTGTTGGTTCGCATGGGTTTAGGGCCCTGATTCCGGACCATGCCCCCAGGTACTCCAAGGCACGTCGGCTTCAGGCCGAGGCAGCTGACTCTATAGCTTCACTACAGAAGTAAGTGGGGTTTTCCCAAGGGCCACAGCAGGGGCCTTGCAGTGCATATCAGCAGCCGGTCCCCAAACCCGAGGCTCAGCATGTGGATCACAGACCCGTGCAGGCGATGACGTCAGGAGGGTCCAGGGACCCCCACAGCAAGAAGCCTTTGCATGATCTTCACCCTTTCCCCTATGCCACTGCCTCTGTATTATGACCGTGAGTCCCTCGACCCCTGCCTCACATCTCCACGTGTGCTTCCATGGGCAGAGGGGAGTTGAGCCCTCGGTGCTAGGCAGATAGTCCAGTGGGCACTCTGAGTCCTTTCCTCCCGGGACGCGGGACAGCACCGACAAGTCACTCCTCTACTTGTATACCAGTGGAGGGGGCCAGTCCAGCAGTTCCTCAATCCAGCAAGTGTGGACCAAGGGGGATTGTCAGTTCCTTCCTCCCAGGTTTGTCAGTTCTCTTTTAGGGAAGTCCCCGCTGCAAACACTCCACTCAAAGGCCTCCCCTATGCCAGGGTGCCAGCCAGAGTTTTGCGAGCTTCCGCCCTCTCAGGGTGCAAGGGCAGGTAGGACCCCAGGCCCAACTACTATCAGCAGGTCCAGCTGGGTCTCTGGCCCCAGATGAGGGAGGGCTGGGCCAGCCTCTTTTACAACCACAGCCCCCTCCTGAATCACTTTTACAGTGGGCTGAGCGCCCAAGCATTGCCACCCCCAATCACTGCCGGCGCCCCGGCAGTCCCAAGACACCTGCTCCTGCAGCACAATGGCAGGACACATCAAGCCTATCCTCTCAAGGCCCTCTGCCACCACACCATGGGTGCCACTGCAGCGCCCACCCATTTCAATGGCCACACCGCTCCCCCTAACTCCACGCCCCACCTGGGCAGCAATTGCCACACAAAAGGGGGACCAACCAGCATTTAGGCAGTTTCTTGACCCACTGCACTCGTGTCAGGACTCTGCCTGCTGTCTGCCATGTTTTTCGCACGCGGCACCCAGCTCATTTTCTGCACTCTCTGCATCGTTTTCAGTCAGGATTCTTGCAGCAGTCAGCCAAAGTCACCGACACACCATCTAAGTGTATGATTAGTGACTACTGTTTGGATTGTGGATGGATGTCCAGGGAGTAATCACTGGTGGCTGCAGAGCCTATTCATTGTGCAGCCATCTTAGCTGGTGGGTAGCCACTCCCCGGAGCTCCCTGCAGCCTGAGTGCTCCTCTAAGCCCCCTGCAGCCTCACTGCTCCTCTGAGCCCCTGCAGCGTCAGTGCTTATCTGAGATCACTGCAGCCTCACTGCTCCTCTGAGCCCCCTGCAGCCTCAGTGCTCATCTGAGATCACTGCAGCCTCAGTGCTCCTCTAAGCCCCCTGCAGCCTCACTGCTCCTCTGAGCCCCTGCAGCGTCAGTGCTTATCTGAGATCACTGCAGCCTCACTGCTCCTCTGAGCCCCCTGCAGCCTCAGTGCTCATCTGAGATTACTGCAGCCTCAGTGCTCCTCTGAGCCCCCTGCAGCCTCAGTGCTCTTCTGAGCCCCCTGTAGCCACAGTGTTCCTCCGAGCCCCCCGCAGCCTCAGTGCTCCTCTGAGCCCCCTACAGCCTCAGTGCTCCTCTGACACCCTGCAGCCTCAGTGCTCATCTGAGCCCCCACAGCCTCAGTGCTCCTCTGACCCCCTGTAGCCTCAGTGCTCCTCTGAGCCCCCTACAGCCTCAGTGCTCCTCTGACCCCCTGAAGCATCAGTGTTCCTCTGAGCTCCCTACAGTCTTGGTGCTCCTCTGAGCCCCCTACAGCCTCAGTGCTCCTCTGAGCCCTCTGCAGCCTCAGTGTCCATCTAAGCTCCTTGCAGCCTCCGTGCTCCTCTGAGCACGCTGTGGCCTCAGTGCTCCTTGTAGCCTCCCTGCAGCCTCAGTGCCAGTGTTGCCAGATTGGGAAATTTCTCACACTAATAGACAAGTTTTTTCCCATTTGTGCGGGAAAAACACCCAGGTGGGCTGGACAAAATTGGGCAATCTTTGTTCCTTTGTGCACAGAATTGATTACATCGGCAGCAGACACTCGGCAAAATGAATGCAGGCTCTACTTAGCCCAGGCACTTATAGTATGGACAAAACCAATGACTCAGCACCCACTAATGGTCACAATTTCTGATATTATACAAGTCATTTAGACAAAGTTTCCAGGGTTAAATCACAACCAAATCACATAATGCACAGACCCCATCTCATTTTTCCAAAAAGGGGTTTCTTTATTCGTGATCTTCTCTTTTTAATAAAACCTTTTATTTTGTCGTAGTCAACATGTTTTGTCCCAAGCAGGGACTTCTTCAGGGCTTAGAGTAGATGTGTATTCTGAGTGTTGCAGTAGTCGTGTGGATCTTCCCTGTGTTGGAAGTGATCAATGCCAAGGAACTGGGAGTAAATTGTATTTATTCTCCATTTCTGATCACACAAGATCTTTTGACTGTGACTGGTCTTCCAGATACGTGCACCACTGTTTTTAGACCATAACTATAACCAACTATAGTGATAGGTGCGATATTGCATTGCCTCAGTCTCCTTTTTGTAAATCACTTCTAGTAGGGGCGTCACGTATTCGTAGCGCAAAAGCACTACCTATGACAGCCCTGGTTCATTTTTTTGGCCTGCCCCTGGGAGACTCGGCCAATGTTGTCTGGGCAGTGGTAGGGGGGTGGAGGGTGGTCTGTTTACAAATCTTTATTGACTGACTCGTGGTATGAGCGGGCCTTGGAGTACAGAGTCAAGCTCATCCGGTTACTGGTGAGCCCGTCCACCAGCCTGCTGATGTGCTGAGTCTGCGAGTTTAGTAGTTGTCAAGGAATATAAACAGCGGTAAGAAATCTGGTGATTAATTTACTAGCAGGTGAGCTCTATGTGTTGTCTAGTCACAGGATTGTCTTGTTATAAAGTAGTGCAGAGGGTCAATGTGGCTGCTGCAAAGCACCACTTGTAGGGTTTACCACCTTCCTAGGGGAAAAATTCCGGCCATATTTTCACGTTTCAAGATTCAGTGAAAGCCTGGCCATGATACTTAATTATAACTTTACATAAAATGCCCCACAAAAGCCATGTTTTTTTTTTAACTGTTTTTATTTTTAAACAGCAGCCAAAACATTAGCAGGTGAATCATATAAACTTCATGTTGAACATTGCTACAATCAGTTGTTACTTTCAGGGATATACAGATTACCCAATTGGAATTCTCCTTCCAGTGAATCTCCCTCTTCTCTCCCTCCGGATTAGGTATGACCCACCCTTTGTTACATAGTTTTAAGAGGATAGAGTGATGTGTCGACAATTTATGATCTTGCGTGCAGGGGTGTATATTATCAATCTCTACCCCCTCCATTTCTAAAGAATAATGTCTGAGCCACGGTTGCCAGATTGTCTTAAATGTTTTGGGACATCCCCTGGCCGTGTATGTTGTTTTCTTGGCCCCCATATATAGGTCCATGCAGGCACGACATTCCACCATAGTGGGCAGGTCTTCTCTTCCCCAACGCCTGGCGATATCTCTTTTCGCAACTATGAGTCCCAGGTTGCACAGAAGGAGTTTGTATCTAGGGATATCTACCTCTGTAAGAATACCCAGGAGAATATATTTGGGGTCTATGGGAATTTGTAGGTCTAATATGTCATTCAGTTCCTGTACTATTCGCGACCAGTATCTTTGTATCTGCTGGCATTCCCATATTGTGTGAATGTAGGTACCCTGATCTATTTTGCACCGCAAACACATGGGCGTTTCTGCCCTACCCATTGCTTGAAGTCGCGTCCTGTCGTAGTATACTCTGTGCAGGACTTTAAATTGTATTAACCATAGACGGGGCTTGATCGCAACCTCCCTCGGGTGCATTGATGGAGCAAGGACTCGTATAAAAGAGACTTGCTCGGAAGCAATCCTCTCGTTTAACTCCTAATGTCCTATTAACTTTGTTTTGTGAACTAATACGCTCCACATAATTTACATTTCTAGATAGAAGAAGCTTGCCTATGTGTTTTAGTAACAAGTAACCCGGGTGGACTTAAGATGGCTGCTAAACACGGAAAAATGTTCTGCACATGCGTCAGCTGCATCTACGCAGAATGGCGTTCTTTTGCTGGAGGGAATTCTTTGCACCTGCGCAATCGCTCTAAAATGGCTGCTTCAAAGCTCACATGCTAGGCATCTGCTTTGCCGAAAACTAAAACAAGCTGTTTACTAATTGCTAATGCGGGAGAGTTAAAATAAGTAAATGGGATTAGAGTAGAGATAGGTGGTATACAGTGAATACATTTTATTTCATTATAATATGTTTTCTTTTTGACCTCTCTATTAGTTCGTATTTGGGCCTTCGAGTGGGACTGAAGCCTGTAGTCCATGTGATCATCGCACATGCGTAGTAATGACAAGCCTGAAACCATGAGATCGTTTCTTGAAACCCGTCCAAGGCCATCTTTGCTACATGCCCTGGGAACCTGATGGACATCCTGCACAATGAATGAAAATGAATAATAAATGTATATTTTTTCCTTGATAAAGATGTGAATGCGGGTGGGAAATAAAGCTTGGGAATAAGAACTAAGGGGCAGGATCATTAAACAAAGAAGTAAAGAAATTATTGAGAACCCGACATGGTGTGATGATCATTCCCCCTTGCCCTGTCCAATCAGAATTAGGGGTTTCATAAAGTTGAAACATCTAGGGGTGGTACATGAGCATAGAAAGATATAATTGAGGTAGATTAGTTAGTCAGACAGAACACACGCGCGAAGAGACCACACGAGAGACCGGGATGCTGTCCGAGAGCTGAGCGAATGCTGAAGAAAAATCCATTTGCAAACTTAGAATTTAAGCCAAATACATAGAAGAAGATCGCGGAAGAGTCGAGGAGGTACATACTTAGAGGAAGACTGCGGAAGAATCGAGGAGGAAGATAGTGCCAGAGAGGGGTGCGACGCAGGCGTCGTTTCTAGAAGAGGTCACCTATCCTGTACTGAATCCTGTCCTGAAGATCCTTGTTCCATGAACTGTCTCAGGGGGCCCTTCCAATCCCTTGGCTAAGGGGTTGGTTACCACACCATCTTAGGTAAATATACTTCTGTGTAGTATGTCATTGTGCTGCTCTCTCTATCCTCTTCTTTCTGGGTACTGTCATTGAAGATCTCGTCCTAACTGATGATTCATGGTCTGGATAAAATATTATTTCTTTCCTTGGTGAACGGAGTTCGTACTGTAAATTGTTTGGCTCATATGAATTTAACTAGATAAAATCCTAAAACTTTTCCCGAGTCTGTGGTTATTCAAAGAGTAAGAAACTCGTAAGTTTATGTCATATCACCAATTCTGCCACTAACTGGTCCATTGACCAGAGGAAAGGATTTGATAAATTAGAGGTAAACTTGTTAAGGTGGTAAGAATTTCACAAGGAGACATATATCAAACTTGACCCCCAGCGGTAATTACTAACCTATATGTGTGTGTTTATGGGCCCAGGTGAGTATTTGATGTATGAATGTCAGAGGTTGGTAACCCGCTGGATCAGTTTTCTGGTAGCAGAGGCATGGTTGTTATGGTTTAGTTTGGTGATAAATATCGATTAATTGATTTTTATGTTCTAACAAAATTGTTCGTATTTTTGTTTTATGTTGTTTTGGAAATTCCCGGGAAGTGAATAGCAGGTGGTAAATGGAAGCCACTCTGTAGTGAGGTTACTCGTTTGTTAGAATGGCACTGAGAAGCTATGCAGGGCTGGCAGTGTTAAATTAGGGACTATTTCGTATAAAAGTGAGAGTGATTGATAGCAAAAGAGTTCGCTGGTGAAACTTTGGTCTTTATCACCTAGAAAGGGTAATACTGAAGAAGTAACAAGTTCATCTGAGCTTGAGTGAAGGGTAAGCGGAAGAGTTTTACTCGTAGTGTGTGAAGAGTAAGCAGAAGGTTCTTACTCGCAGTAAAAGAAATAAGCTATCCTTTGGTTTTAGTGGAACAGACAGAGTAGCAAATGTTTTTATGTTGTTAAATAATACAAAATTTTGACGCAAATTGTGAGAAAATAAGGTTTTGTGTTACCTTGTGAAGGGAGGGTCAGTTGCCGGAGTCGCACTGACGTCACAGAGGACCGCGCTGGGATTGGTTGATACAGCGGGTGGGTGACTAGCGCGAATTTGTAAAGGAGGGGTCGGTAGAAAGGAGTGATACAGACGTCACGAAGAGGCCGCGCTAGTATTGGCTTGCGGGATAGAATAAGCCTGAATCTGATTGGTCCAAAAGAATGAGCAGCGCTGAGATTGGTCGAACTTCGAGTGTAAACGAGAATCTCATTGGTTTTCAAAAAAAAAAAAGTGGACGCTGTGATAATATTGGATAGTGGAGTTTGTATGCAGAAATACGATCCAACATTAATAGGGAATCAGCCAGATAGGAGATATCTAGGATTTGCAAGAGATGAATATTTAAAGGATCATTACCTAAAATGTATGGAGAAAAGAGAAAAATTTCATTTTTGCAGAAAATTAAAAATTACTAGAGAGGGAATTCTTAACCCTCCATCAAAGACACCCGCCTCATTTATGATGATGGAAAGAGGCTACCATACCTGTGTGTGGTTAGAAAACTGGATAGAATATACAAAGAAAGATGGAGTATTAGCTTTCCCAGAAAATGGCACGTTCAATGGGAGGATTCTTCATAATTTAAGATTACGGATGAATGAGTTAGAACCCAGACCTAGATTAACACAGTGTGAAGCATTAGAGGAATGGGAGACTGAGGCATTTGAGGGCGACAGATCCAGAAGTAGTAGAAGTTATAGAGGATTTTTCCCCAGACAAATGCGTGATTCACGAGATAGTCAGATGAAACAACGGAGACAAGCAATGATTACGGAAGGATTATATCCTGTATTAATGGCTGAGGATCAGTCAGGAAGAAAAAGCACAGACAAAACTAAGGGGCCGATTCCGATCTCGGTCGGAGGCGCACCCAACACCATTCGGTCGGGAAAAAAGCCATGCGAAAGCCTGTTTCCCGACCGATCCGTACAGCACACCGAACGAGTAAGTACGATGCGTACAACAGCAAAGAATCCGGCCTAGCCGTACTCACCCAAACCAGGTCCTGTTCCCCGACCGAGGCGAATCCGGAAACGCTGAATCGAGTCGCACGGAAGCCAAAATGCAGCTCCGTCCGGCCGAACGAGTACGATGCGCTTTCCGTACGCGCCGAACCCGTCGCTACGCACGGCACGTCAAAGCATCCGGGAGAGGCGCACATAAGCTCCGATTCGCGCCACAACACGATCCACGGCTCCGAGACGAACACGGCAGCGACGAGGACGACGCGAAGCGACGAGGACGAGGCGAAGCGATGAGGACGAGGCGAAGCGACGAGGACAACGCGAAGCGGCGAGGACAACGCGAAGCGACGAGGACAACGCGAAGCAACGCGAAGCAACGAGAAGGACGAACGACACGAACCAACCATGAATCCCTTCGTCCCGATCATACCGATATTCTACATTTACTACCGGAACAGGCACAGACGCGTACGGCGCAGAAGGTAAGCCAGACACCAACCACAAAACACATACAACACGTACACGACACATCACACACACACAGAGGGATGCAGAATATACTTACACCAGCAACAGCAGCACCATAGGGGCGGGATGCCCATGCCAATGCCACATATGCACACAGGGGCCTGAATGCGCACCACCACCCCTACCCAGGGGGGGCTGGATGCCTACCACTACTACCACCCTCACCCAGGGGGGGCAGGATGCCTACCACTACTACCACCCTTAGCCAGGGGGGGCAGGATGCCTACCACTACTACCACCCTTATCCAGGGGGGCAGGATGCCTACCACTACTACCACCCTCACCCAGGGGGGCAGGATGCCTACCACTACTACCACCCTTAGCCAGGGGGCAGGATGCCTACCACTACTACCACCCTCACCCAGGGGGGCTGGATGCCTACCACTACTACCACCCTCACCCAGGGGGCAGGATGCCTACCACTACTACCACCCTCACCCAGGGGGCAGGATGCCTACCACTACTACCACCCTCACCCAGGGGGCTGGATGCCTACCACTACTACCACCCTCACCCAGGGGGGCTGGATGCCTACCACTACTACCACCCTCACCCAGGGGGCTGGATGCCTACCACTACTACCACCCTTAGCCAGGGGGCAGGATGCCTACCACTACTAACACCCTTAGCCAGGGGGGCAGGATGCCCACCACTACTACCACCCTCACCCAGGGGGGCAGGATGCCTACCACTACTACCACCCTTAGCCAGGGGGCAGGATGCCTACCACTACTACCACCCTTAGCCAGGGGGCTGGATGCCTACTACCACTACCACCCTTAGCCAGGGGGCAGGATGCCTACCACTACTACCACCCTTAGCCAGGGGGCAGGATGCCTACCACTACTACCACCCTCACCCAGGGGGCTGGATGCCTACCACTACTACCACCCTCACCCAGGGGGGCTGGAAGCCTACCACTACTACCACCCTTAGCCAGGGGGCAGGATGCCTACCACTACTACCACCCTCACCCAGGGGGCAGGATGCCTACCACTACTACCACCCTTAGCCAGGGGGCAGGATGCCTACCACTACTACCACCCTCACCCAGGGGGCAGGATGCCTACCACTACTACCACCCTTAGCCAGGGGGCAGGATGCCTACCACTACTACCACCCTCACCCAGGGGGCAGGATGCCTACCACTACTACCACCCTCACCCAGGGGGGCAGGATGCCTACCACTACTACCACCCTTAGCCAGGGGGGCAGGATGCCTACCACTACTACCACCCTCACCCAGGGGGGGCAGGATGCCTACCACTACTACCACCCTTAGCCAGGGGGGGCAGGATGCCTACCAATACTACCACCCTTAGCCAGGGGGGGCTGGATGCCTACTACCTCTACCACCCTTAGCCAGGGGGGGCAGGATGCCTACCACTACTACCACCCTTAGCCAGGGGGGCAGGATGCCTACCACTACTACCACCCTCACCCAGGGGGGCTGGATGCCTACCACTACTACCACCCTCACCCAGGGGGGCTGGATGCCTACCACTACTACCACCCTTAGCCAGGGGGGCAGGATGCCTACCACTACTACCACCCTCACCCAGGGGGGCAGGATGCCTACCACTACTACCACCCTTAGCCAGGGGGGCAGGATGCCTACCACTACTACCACCCTCACCCAGGGGGGCAGGATGCCTACCACTACTACCACCCTTAGCCAGGGGGCAGGATGCCTACCACTACTACCACCCTCACCCAGGGGGCAGGATGCCTACCACTACTACCACCCTTAGCCAGGGGGGCAGGATGCCTACCACTACTACCACCCTTAGCCAGGGGGGCTGGATGCCTACTACCACTACCACCCTTAGCCAGGGGGCATGCCTACCACTACTACCACCCTTAGCCAGGGGGCAGGATGCCTACCACTACTACCACCCTCACCCAGGGGGGCTGGATGCCTACCACTACTACCACCCTTAGCCAGGGGGGCAGGATGCCTACCACTACTACCACCCTTAGCCAGGGGGGCAGGATGCCTACCACTACTACCACCCTTAGCCAGGGGGGCAGGATGCCTACCACTACTACCACCCTCACCCAGGGGGGCAGGATGCCTACCACTACTACCACCCTCAGCCAGGGGGGCAGGATGCCTACCACTACTACCACCCTTAGCCAGGGGGCAGGATGCCTACCACTACTACCACCCTCACCCAGGGGGGCAGGATGCCTACCACTACTACCACCCTTAGCCAGGGGGGCAGGATGCCTACCACTACTACCACCCTTAGCCAGGGGGGCAGGATGCCTACCACTACTACCACCCTCACCCAGGGGGGCAGGATGCCTACCACTACTACCACCCTTAGCCAGGGGGCAGGATGCCTACCACTACTACCACCCTCACCCAGGGGGCAGGATGCCTACCACTACTACCACCCTCACCCAGGGGGGCTGGATGCCTACCACTACTACCACCCTTAGCCAGGGGGCAGGATGCCTACCACTACTACCACCCTTAGCCAGGGGGGCAGGATGCCTACCACTACTACCACCCTCACCCAGGGGGGCAGGATGCCTACCACTACTACCACCCTTAGCCAGGGGGGCAGGATGCCTACCACTACTACCACCCTTAGCCAGGGGGCAGGATGCCTACCACTACTACCACCCTCACCCAGGGGGCAGGATGCCTACCACTACTACCACCCTTAGCCAGGGGGCAGGATGCCTACCACTACTACCACCCTTAGCCAGGGGGGCAGGATGCCTACCACTACTACCACCCTCACCCAGGGGGGCAGGATGCCTACCACTACTACCACCCTTAGCCAGGGGGGCAGGATGCCTACCACTACTACCACCCTCACCCAGGGGGGCTGGATGCCTACCACTACTACCACCCTTAGCCAGGGGGCAGGATGCCTACCACTACTACCACCCTTAGCCAGGGGGGCAGGATGCCTACCACTACTACCACCCTCACCCAGGGGGGCAGGATGCCTACCACTACTACCACCCCCACTCATAGGATGGACAATGCATGACACAACCAGCACACCACAACCTAGGGAATGCAAGAAGAAGACATCCCCCAACACCATGACAAGCGTGTGTAGACTGTGTCAAATGCCCACAACACCGAACATGACTTTGAACATACAATGTGACCCCCTAGCACATGTGCCACACATATATTTGTGTGGCACCCACAATGCAAGCAGGCCATGACCATTGTGGCAATGGTGTCCAAACCCCCATCATCACAGTGACCAAAATGTAAGTGTGGGGTCCATAGCTGAAGCACACTTTGAACATTGTGGCAATGGGGTCCAAACCCCCATCATCACAGTGACCAAAATGTAAGTGTGGGGTCCATAGCTGAAGCACACTTTGAACATTGTGGCAATGGGGTCCAAACCCCCATCATCACAGTGACCAAAATGTAAGTGTGGGGTCCATAGCTGAAGCACATTTTGAACATTGTGGCAATGGGGTCCAAACCCCCATCATCACAGTGACCAAAATGTAAGTGTGGGGTCCATAGCTGAAGCACACTTTGAACATTGTGGCAATGGGGTCCAAACCCCCATCATCACAGTGACCAAAATGTAAGTGTGGGGTCCATAGCTGAAGCACATTTTGAACATTGTGGCAATGGGGTCCAAACCCCCATCATCACAGTGACCAAAATGTAAGTGTGGGGTCCATAGCTGAAGCACACTTTGAACATTGTGGCAATGGGGTCCAAACCCCCATCATCACAGTGACCAAAATGTAAGTGTGGGGTCCATAGCTGAAGCACATTTTGAACATTGTGGCAATGGGGTCCAAACCCCCATCATCACAGTGACCAAAATGTAAGTGTGGGGTCCATAGCTGAAGCACACTTTGAACATTGTGGCAATGGGGTCCAAACCCCCATCATTACAGTGACCAAAAGGTAAGTGTTGACAAAGAAAGAGGTGCAACTGCCAAACTGCATGGATGATTCCTGGTCACAGAACAACAAACACATCAGTGGCAAAGTAGTGTATGTGTCCCATTGCAACATAAATTGGGGGAGCCAAATCCTGCAGTGCAAATAAGACATAACTTTGGCCATGTGCAGACAAACAACACCCATGGGGGCTGACACCGTCAACAATCATCAATGACACAACGACAGAATTGACCATCAGAATGCAGACCCACATATTTGCACCAATGGGCACACACATGCAGATACCCTGTGGAGACTGCAGATGTGAGGTGAACAGATACCATACCATGGCAGCAATGGGACACACAAACCATGATCATTGTGCTGACCGATGACCTAGGAGTCCCAGGGACAGCAGGGGAAACCCACCAAACTACATACAGCCAATGGCACACCCAAGATATGCCAATGCAGTGGTGCAGATGCACAAACACAAACAGGCAGACCCACACTGCACATCATACACAACAGGTGAGGGGGGTGCCAGTGTCCCCAGGCAACCACACAACACATGAGGAGACCTGAATACCAATCATACAGATGTGCATACAGTGCCACACAAAGGTAACTCATGGATCCAAATCCCCTATGTGGGCAAGCAGGCATTGTCAGATGAGAGGGAGCACAAATCACACATGTCACACAGGCACGTAGGGACAGCAACTGACACAGCAAGACAGACACACCACAGCACCACCCCCGGGCCCCCACAATGTGGTGACCCTGGGCTGCATTACAATCCCACTGTGATGACAAAGCCAAATGTGGTTCACACTGTGAACCACAGTCATGTGTACTGAGCAACTAACTACCATCACACCTACACAAGCACAAATCAAACAGCATGGCCAGTAAGCCAAGGCCAACATGGAGGCAGGGGCCTAGCCGGGCAACAAATCTCATCTGCACACACTCAACACCACACCCCTTGACCTCCAACAATGTGCAGCAGTGAAGCACACATGCACTGGTGACATTGCACATGCACCCATGACTATTCCAGGGTGGTGGGTGGGAACCAAGGTGCAGAAACACATCACACATCAACAAGACTCCTGAATGTCTGACACACTGCACACTATGGCGTACATGGACATGACGGCAATACCACACCCACCAATGGGATCACAGCCACAGTCACACACCAATGAAGAAGCCAAGGTCACCCACAAAGAACACACATAGACAACAACCAACATTGCAGCCCGGACCCTGAGAAGTGCCAGCAGTCACACACACAACGTGTCACAATCACTGAAAGATAACACAAACTGGAAATCACATGACAGGGGCAAACAACAAGTGCCAAGGGGTAACCTGACTGTGACCCATCTGCGTCTGCACACAAACTCAACCCTGACAGCAAGCACACCTATGGGTGACACCCTGATGACCAGTAATGTGCCATGCACCCACATCACAGAGAACCCAGGGAGAAGACTTTGGGGGACATAGCTCAACTCAGCTAGCATCACAAACAGGTACAACACTAGGGATCACAGCATGCACAGCTAAACGGAAGTGAACACACAGACATGCACATACAACACACACCTTGGGTGCAGGCAATGTCACAGGAGTACACACTGCCATGAGGGGACTCCACTCCTGTGTGAGGAAAGCTGTGCCATATGTTGCCTCAGTAGGGCCCCACCATGTCAGCTGAGCACTTGGTCACACAATCAACAATTAGCACCAAATGAGGGCTCCCGTCACATCAGCCTGGTCATGGAAGTACCAACGGAATCATCAGCACAGATCCAACACACTTGTATAGCAATGTTGCACTGACAACACAGATGAGTCCTTCCCCATTGATGCCCAAACCTGCATGTCCAGTGGGATGGCCACACGGTCAGGGAAGTAGATGAATTGAACAATGGCAGGCACAACAGATGTGCAGGGGTGGAAGCCACAGATGTGAAATAGCCAATCTAAGTAGGAAATCCCATTGCCAAATACTGAACACATGACACCCTCAGATGCTGCTATGGATGACATGGATACACCACAGGATAGGACACATTCCCCCTGGACCACATGGGTTCCTGCACAGTAACACTTCATTATCATGAGACCAAATATCACCATCACTGCAGCAAGGGCATGGTTAGCATCATCAACATCATGTACATCAGAAGCAAAAGCACTAGAGAACAGAAAGTTGCTTTATTCAGCATATGTGGCATTAAAAGTAGAAGTCTGGTAGAACATAAACAAAGGCCAATGGCCAGTCCATCAACAAAGTCACAAGTGGGTGACAGTGGCAGATGCCACCCTACACATGCCTGCACAAAACCAGGGACAATCCACTAGGAGGGGCAACCGGGGGTAGGCCAGGCACCGCAGGGACAGGATCAGGGCTCACCAGGAGGAAGCAGGGAAGGGGTGGTGGGTGCTGGAGAGCCACTGACAACTGCAGTGGAGGTGTCTGACATGGTGTGTGCCGGCACAACTGGGGGCATGGCTCAGATGTTGTGGGTGCCGGCACGACTGCAGTGGACCCTGCAGATGGAGTGGACAGGTCCGCCACTGCAGTGCCCAAGTCAGACAGGGTGGTAGTGGACTCCACTGCAGTGCCTACCACCAGGGGAGGAGAATGGGGAACAGGCAAGGTGGGCTGGACAGAGGGGAGGACACCCTCACCACATCAGTGGCACAGACAAGCGCAGCGGGGGTGTGGTGCCGGGAGAGCAAGTGGCAGGGGAGAAGGCCGGAGCCTCTTGGGGATGGTATATCTGTGGGTGGGGGAACCTGGGGCAGGGTGTGGTGGGGGCACCTGTGGAGTGGGGGCCTGAGGGATGGAGGAAGGAGACCTGGTGCTTGAGCTGCAGGGCGGCGGCGGGGTCTTGCTCTTAGCACTCCGGGGGACTTGCGGGTGGGGGCCTCAGTCTGTCTGCGCCTGGGGGAGGGTGTCCGGGGGCGAGGGGCACTCTGCTCCGTGTGGGGGGCTTCCTCTTCACCCTGGATGCTGGGGCAGCTGGATCGGAGGGGAAGAGGCCGAGGTCACTGAGGAAGAGGCGCTGGGTCTTTGGGGTTGCAGGTGAGGCAAGGGAGGGTGCTTTGGAGGGAGAGGCAACTGAGGACTGCGCAGTGCCCGTGGATGCGTGTGTGTGTACCAGGGCCCCATCCCCTGTGAGTCTGGTTTCAGTCCCCTGACTGTGCGTGCGTGTGCGTTTAGTTTGTGGCGTGTGTGTCTGTGTGCTGGACGTGTGTGTGCTGGTGTGTGCCTGTGCCGGTGTGTGTGTGCTTGGGACGGGTAAGGTGTTGGGGAGTGTGGATGGAGCAGAGGCAGGAGGGGTGAGGGACTGTCTGAGGAGGGACACTGCTGCCGTCAGGGAGGAGTCCATGGACCTGTTGCCCCTCTGTAGGTCAGACATGCCCGATGAGATGCCCTCCATGAACGACACCAGCTGAGTCAACAGTGCGGTGTGCGCATGGAGGACACTCAGCATGGCTGTCTGCCCTACATGGAGCTGGCGAAGGAGGTACACAGACTCCTCACTCAGGGCAGCAGGGGACACAGGGGCAGGGGTGCGGTGCCTGGGCCAAAGGAGACACGCTCCCGAACATGGGAGCCTCCACGGACCTGGGGAATGGGAACCGTTGGGAGGGCGGTGGTGGTGCTGGTGGTGGCGGGGACAGCAACACTAGCTGGGGTGTGGTGGCTGCTGACACCCGCCTCCACAAGGGAGTCATCCTCTGAGTTGCTCTGGTCCTCAGCTGAGGTGGATGGTGCTGAGGACTCCTCGGTGTGGCTCCCCTCGCCCTCCGTGCCACTGGGTCCCTCCGACCACTCCTCGGCTGCTGACCCAGTCTGGCTCTCTGGCTCCTCCTGGTCCATGGAGCTGTCCCCTTCCGTGGCCGTGGATGTATCTGCAAACAATGGGGAAACAGACAGACATCAGTCACCTGCACCAAACGCACACACCACTGTGAGCACAGCACATTACAGAGCAAGCCCTGGCATCATTAGTTGTACATTGCTAAAAGTGCCCTAACTGAACAGGAGAAGCCAATTGTCAGTCTGATGCCAAGCATGGCACTCACATCCCACATGGCCTTGCACCCATCTGTCTGGTGTCTGTTGGATTGCAACACCCCAGTGTGGACACATGCACCAAGTACACAGTAGTTGGACAGTGCAGAGGACACGGTGTGGCATGTGGACATGCACACATCACAGCTCTTGCCACTGAGTCAGTACAGGTTTCCGGATGAAAGGGATGCCCAGAGTCAAATAGGAAATGCATGTGATGCATACCAGCGACAGACACCATGATGCACCCATGTCCTGATAGCCATCGCCACAATGGTGTGCATGTAGCACATGTCACTCCCCTGCAGGACCACCAATAAGTTGACACATGCCATGGCAGAGGCATGACTGCTAAGTCATACATCACTGTCTCAGTGATGTATGACTTGGCAGCCAGACAACAACACTATGCACTGTGTCACAATAGTAGGTCATGGGGAATGCAAGTCGTGGAGCTGCACAAGTGCACATGTACATCCCCCACACAACACATCATCTTAACCCTCATCTGTCCAGGTCATACCTATTGGACATATGGGAGACCTGTGACACTACCCTCTGAACCTGAGCCCCTCACAATTTGCTGTGAATGGGGAACAGCTGCCTGAACTTCAAATTCGCATACCCCAGTCTGCACGCGCAGCTGATCAAACACCTATGTGACACACAAGTAACGTCTCCTATGATCACATCTCCAGGGGCATGCTGAGCCCCTACCAAGAAACACCCCAGCAGTCCTGGCAACTAATCCACAGCACACTGACACAGAGGCAGACACCTGAGGGTTCAAATCACTGCGCACAATGTGTCAGCTGATACACGGGAGTGGGAGTACAGAGTGCATTGCATGGCCTGGAGTAGGCATGACTGTCCTGCTCCACATGAATGAGGGATGTGCCCTGGACAGTGGATAGCTGGCTATGTATGTGTGACACACGTAATCTGCACACTCCTGGGGCCCAAACATTGTTCCCACCCGCTGCATGGGCGTGTGCCACATACCCCAGGCACATGTGGTGGCTCAGCTCAGCAAGTGGACCGCATATCAAAGCAACACGCAGATCACATGTCCAAACACAGGCGTTGTGTGAACAATGGACCCACCCATGATGCCCACAACAGAGTTAGGGAAACAGATGCTGTCCCCCACCTTTAGTGAAGCAAACTGCAAGGACACAGTCCCAAGTGACACAATTCCCTGAATGTAAGGGCCACACCTGGGTATCAGATGAGCAGTGGGCAGTGCACAATAGAGAGACATGGCTCCTGGACAACATGACTGCTGCACTGTGGCAGTTGAACCAGGCCAGAGGAGGGCACAAAGCATGTAATACAGAGTTCACAGTGCAGTCTTTGACTCACCCCCTCCTTGCTGCTGTCTGGCCTTCAGCTGCCCATCCAGGTCTGGAAACACCACCGCCAGGATCTGGAGCATGTGGGGGGTCAGGGTCCGTGTTCCGCCCCTCCTGCGAGGAGGCGACAGCTTCAGCTGGACCCGTGCAATCCTCCGGGTCCAGCCCCGAAGGTCCTGCCACCTCTTCTGGCAGTTGCGGATCCGGCGCTTGTAGACCCCCACGGCCCGGACGGCCCAGACGATGTCCTTCCAGATCTCCTGCTTCCGATGGGCATTAACCTGTCAGGATGACAAAGTGAAAAGGCCATTACCACACATGCAACATATCCGTGCATGACACAGTTGTATATACATGTCTCAATCACAGGGGCACATGATGTACACAGGCAGTGCACAGCTGACCATGGACAGTTTGCCAGACGTGACTACATGGTATCATTGCATGGGAAGTAAAACCATGTTCAAATGCACTGTCACTGCACCATACCTGTCCAGTGCAAGTCACTACACACTATGGGGGGTGACAACTACTCAGTGAGCCTGCTAGCCAGTGGCGTGCAGACTTCCAGCCTTGCTAGTCAGACAAAATGCACATTCAGAAAGGCAGTGCACAGAACACTCACCTGCTCCCCTGGTGTCCCATACAGCTTGCTGTACTGTGGAAGTAGGCTGTCCAGCAGGGCCTGGTTCTCTTCAAGGCTGAAGGCTGGGGCTCTCTCCACGGTACGTGCCATTGCAGGGTCCAGAGGGGAAGAGACAGCAGCAGTGCAGTGGCAGATGTCGTCCTGGAGCATGTAGTGCAGGCAAGTGAGCTCTCAGGGGAACAGCCAGCAATATATATGTGCTGGAGAGGCAGATACTGTCCCTTGTGTCCAAAGTGATAGGTCCAAGTTGTTTGCATCTTCTGAATCTGGCCAATCCATGGAATAGCAGCACCAAAACACGCCCACAGCATCCTTCAAATCTTCAACTTCATGACATACATGATTTTGCAACATTGTTGTGGGTGACCAACTGATTTTCCAGCAACCGACTCGTTCGAAATTCGAAAACGCGTCCGTTGCCAGGCAAGCCCATTGTCAATGGGTGCGCACCGATCGGTCCATTGCGGTACAACGCGTACAGGGGTACAACGCGTACCCGCACTCATTGAATGCAATGGGCCGGCCGGAGGCACCGATCGGTCCATTGCAGTACAACGCGTACAGGGGTACAACGCGTACCAGCACACATTGAATGCAATGGGCCGGCCGGAGGCACCGATCGGTCCATTGCAGTACAACACGCACAGGGGTACAACGCGTACCCGCACACATTGAATGCAATGGGCCGGCCGGAGGCACCGATCGGTCCATTGCAGTACAACGCGCACAGGGGTACAACGCGTACCCGCACACATTGAATGCAATGGGCCGGCCGGAGGCACCGATCGGTCCATTGCAGTTCAACGCGCACAGGGGTACAACGCGTACCCGCACACATTGAATGCAATGGGCCGGCCGGAGGCACCGATCGGTCCATTGCAGTACAACGCGCACAGGGGTACAACGCGTACCCGCACACATTGAATGCAATGGGCCGGCCGGAGGCACCGATCGGTCCATTGCAGTACAACGCATCACTGTACATGTGACTGGCATATGTCAGCATGCCTGTCTCAGATGGACATATGCCAGCCACAGATAGCTCCCAGGCAGTGAGGGGCACACCTACATCACGACAGCCTGTCCAAACTTTATCATAAGGCATGTAAGGCTGCATTTCCTATTGTGTGTATGTTGGTGTACATGTTGTCCTGTGGGTGTCACCTGTGGGCAGCCACCCCCAGGCTGTGCACGTGTTCATGGGGATAGGATCCTGGGTGTTACGTGTGCATGACCACTGTGATGTGCAACTGTTCATATCTGTGCATGTGCCATGGTCACATTTCACGGTGGTGTATGTGTATGTCATGTCACATACCCCATGAGTCCCATGTGGGACGGTATGTTTGAGCCAGGGTGTCCCAGTGGCACAATAGTGATGGTCCTCCACAGTCTTTGTGCATGTAGTGTTTACAATGTCTCTGATTTCATGTGCACAATGGGAGACAGTCTCCACATCCAGGTTGTGTGTGCATGGACTTTGATGTTGTGCATGTGTGTGTCACAGACGTCCATGTCTGTCCTGCCGTGGCAAGTGGGGCCACTACCTGTGGGGGTTATGGTTGTTTTGCTGTGGTGTATTCATGATACTCCATGTAATGCCAGTGTCCATGTGGCAATACAGGGTCCCTGGGAATGTACCTGTCGTTGAGCTGTGGTGCCTGGGGCACATCTGTCCTCACATGTCACTGTGGGGGTTATTGTGACACGGCAGCAGGTGATGGGAACTGTGACACGGCCTCATGATATCCAATGGGCCAACCTGGGACTAATTGATGCCACCTGTTGGACCGTGTTGACAGATGTTGGCCATGTATGTACCATACATGTCCTTCCGGAACTGCACACTTCATGTAGTTGTGCCTCATAATGATGTATGTTGGGATCTTGAGTGTGTTCAATGCCGCATATGTGGGGTGACTGACAATCTTGCTTACGTCTCCTCTGCACTGCAGGGCTCCTGCTGTCCATCGACCATTCCCAGACCTGGCAACGATGGTGGAACGGGACAGCATCCGACGGTACCGCTTCACCAGGCAGCTGATTGAGGATTTGGCAGTGCAGTTGTCCCCACATTTGCAGCCTGGCCGGCCGTATCCTACAGCGCTGACCCCCAAGGTGAAGGTGATGGCAGCCCTACACTTCTTTGCCACCGGTACCTTCCAACATACTGTGGCGACTGCTGGTGGGATGTCACAGACCATGTTGAGCCGTGTGCTCCGCGATGTTTTGGCGGCAATGCTGCTATTCCTGAACCGGTACATCTATTTCCCTAGACTGCGACGACTCACTGACGTGAAGAGTGACTTTTATGCCCTGGGGAGGATGCCGCATGTCATTGGCTCCATTGATGGGACACATGTGGCATTGGTACCACCACAGGCCCAGGAGCAGGCCTACAGGAACCGCAAGCACTACCACTCGGTCAATGCACTGGTGGTGTGTCTTGCAGACAGGACCATCACACACACGTGTGTGCCCGTTTCCCTGGTTCAGCACACGATGCCTTTGTGATGAGGAGTAGTCGCATCCCCAGGATGATGGCACAGATGCAGAACCAGCGTGCCTGGCTTGTCGGTGTGTACTGACTTTGTGCCATTGTGTGTGATCTGATCTGTAGTATTCCGCCCACTTTTCCAAGTCAGCTAATGTGCACTTGTCTGTCCGTAGGTGACTCGGGATACCCCAACATGCCGTGGTGGCTGACACCCCTCAGGAACCCTGTGACACCAGCCCAGATGCGCTACAATGAGGCACATGGTCGGACCAGGAGAGTGATTGAGCGGACATTTGGTCTCCTGAAGAGCCGCTTCCGCTGCCTCGACAAGACCGTAGGGTCCCTCCCATATGCCCCTGCGAAAGTGTGCAAGATCATCATCGTCTGCTGCATGCTCCACAACCTGGCAGTGCGGAAGGAGTTGCCTCTCATCCAGGATGACAATGATCAACATCCGCCACCTGTGGAGGATCCTGGCCTGGACCACGATGCCAGTGACGACGATGATGATGATGATGATGGTGATGTCCGCACACAGCTCATCACCAACTTCTTTAGCTGAATGTGAGTATCCTGAGGTGTCATGTCAATGATGTGAGTTGGCATGATGTGTAGGTGGTGCTCTGGTGCTGTTGCAGTGTGTCCATGGGCTTCTTGACTGGATGTGTGTTGCGATGTGTGCTAACAGGTGGGCTGTACTCCCCAACAGTGTTGACATGCTAACTTGGTTCTGGGTGGGTATCTTGTAACATGTATTGTGCATGAGTTTTGCTGTTCTGTCCTGTACTCCATTGCTTTTGACTGTGTGTCATTTCTGTCCTTCACAGGGTACTTTCAGATTCGTTTGGTCAACTGTGTCCAACGACGACGTGATTGCACATCCAGGGTGGTAGCTGTTGTGTCCCTACAGGTGATGTGCGCCACACCCATGGACTTCCTTCCGTTTAGAGTTGTTGACTGTGTGCCCGCTGCCAGGTGGGATTACCTTGCATCTGTAGTGGTTACGACATGTTGTAAACGTGTAATAAACCTGTGCTTCACTTTGTGATGTGCATTGTCTGTGGTCACACATTTGAGTGCCATTTGCTTACTGCACCTGTGGGCTACTTGACTACAACTGGGAATGGGTGTGGTGTCTGTGCATTGCACCGTCTTCCCTGGCAACATCAGTGTAGGCAATGAGTCAGATGGCCTAGGTGTGTATGTGTTGTGTAGCCCTGGTGGTGTGTCTCCCTCATATGTGTCACGTTGCCTTTACTCACATGCCTGTGTTGTCCTTGCTGTTGCAGTTCGCATACACAGTGTAATTTTGCAGTTCATCATCCCCATAACAGCACCCACGTTGGAATCACGACAGAGGCAAGTATGGTGTATTAGTGTGTTTATTGTGATACATTTGTGTTAATAGTGCATAGGATGGGTAGTGCTGTACATAAATCTTGCAATCCGAAGTTCCTAGGTGAATTGAATGTCCTGGTGGACAGGATCCCCAGTATCGGGGCCACAGTTGTCTGACACATTGGTCCAACTTGTACTCCCCATGCAATGTGTGGGAGTAGTGTTGCCGTCAACAGGGTAAACAGTCTGTGCACAAAGGCGAACATCCAGAACAGGTTCAGGCTTCCTGGGAGTTGCGCTTGGCCATCGGCCTCTCACTTTTCCCTCCTCGGATGACCCCTCTTCTTGGGGGCCCCTCAAGTACAGGCTGCTGCGGTGCAGGGGACTCTCCGCCAGAGTCCTCCTCCCTCCCTGTGTCAGTTGCAGTTTGTTCGGCACCAGATGTTGTTGGCACACAGGGAGGTGTGGACTCGTTGCTGTTCATCTGGCGGAGGCTTTGTAAAATGTCCCTGTGCACCGCCGTCATCTCATGCAGTGCATCCCACTTGGACTCCACGTGGGACATGTGGGAGTCCAAGCGGGCATGATGGGCAGCCTGCTGCTGTTTCATGTCTCTGAGGAACCCCACTACCTGGCTGAGGTCTCCGGTGCTGGACTGCTACGCATCAGCTATGCGTACCAGTTGTGTGTCATCATGCACACCAGCAACGTCTGCAAGCAGCGACCTCTGTCTCCCACCCCTCCCACCACCCCTGCTGACATGTGCAGTGTGTGCAGTGGCACGCACAGATAACCTTGGTCCACCTTGGGAGTTGGTGGTGGTGGTGGTGTCCATGGCCCCAGGTTGGTCCAGGGTCCCTGAGCTGGAGTTGCTCCTTGTTCTGACCATGTCGGCAGGGGTGGTATTTGTGGTGACAGTCGTTGGAGGGGTGGGTGCAGGGGTGCAGCTGGTGGTCCTGCTGGTGCTGCAGCTGGTGGTCCTGCTGGTGCTGCAGCTGGTGGTCCTGCTGGTGCTGCATGTTGACTTGCACCGGATGTGCCAGGTTGGTCTTCATCGTCCGAGGAGGACAGAGGCTGTACGACGCCAGTGAGCTCCGCATCCTCTTGAGCCTGGGACTGGGACTCCTCAGCGTCTGCTGCTGTGTCCCCATCATCACCTGTTTTTGGGAGACACAAACAATGTATGTTATGTTTCTGCAGGCATCAATGGTTGACACACATGGCAGTTGTGACTGTGCCTCTGGGTGCGGGCCTGTACATTGCATTGTCCCAAGTCATCACAGTCAGGGGTTGATATTGGTGTGGCACATTGTCCTGCATTATTTGGGCATTTCTATGTATTTTCTGGGGTGTGAACATGGTCTGCATTGGTTGTGTTTGGTTGACAGCCGGCCCTCCTTCACACCCACCCAGCCAGTCAGTTATCCCACCATGGAACGTGCTTGCATTGCAGGGAGTGTAAGTTGTCTCTCAGGATGTCAGGCAGTGGTGTTGTGCTGTTTGTTGGTGCACAGTTGCCAGCAGGGCCTTGTGCTCCCCACAGCAGTAGCCAGTGTCAGCCATCTTGTGAGTCCTTCTCCACTTCCTGTGATGTGAGCATGGTTCAGGGTGGTGTTGATGGGACAGTTGTGGGGGTGACCAATATCAGTGACTACGACTCCCATCATGCTATTGCCTCCACCCCCTTCCCAGCATGCCCATGCTTCCTTCCTTTTGACTCTGCTTTCCTGTGGGGTGGGCTGGCTGTGCTGACAGGATGGCTGGGAGTGTTGTCCTGGCAGTTGTTTGGCTAACAGTCCCAAGAGTGTCCCTGTGCTTCACACAACATAACCCAGGGTGGTGGTTCTTTGTGGGATCTTGAGTTGGGATGTGAGGCATTGCATTCTACCAGGTGGGTTCTGTGGAGTTTGTGTTGGGGTGTGTGTGAGGGGAGGTGCTTGTGACTATGGTCAGTGCTGCAAGTCCCCCTTCCCACCCAGCTAGCCAGATATCCCACCATGGAACGTGCTTGCATTGCAGGGAGTGTAAGTTGTCTCTCAGGATGTCAGGCAGTGGTGTTGTGCTGTTTGTTGGTGCACAGTTGGCAGCAGGGCCTTGTGCTCCCCACAGCAGTAGCCAGTGTCAGCCATCTTGTGAGTCCTTCTCCACTTCCTGTGATGTGAGCATGGTTCAGGGTGGTGTTGATGGGACAGTTGTGGGGGTGACCAATATCAGTGACTACGACTCCCATCATGCTATTGCCTCCACCCCCTTCCCAGCATGTCCATGCTTCCTTCCTTTTGACTCTGCTTTCCTGTGGGGTGGGCTGGCTGTGCTGACAGGATGGCTGGGAGTGTTGTCCTGGCAGTTGTTTGGCTAACAGTCCCAAGAGTGTCCCTGTGCTTCACACAACATAACCCAGGGTGGTGGTTCTTTGTGTGATCTTGAGTTGGGATGTGAGGCATTGCATTCTACCAGGTGGGTTCTGTGGAGTTTGTGTTGGGGTGTGTGTGAGGGGAGGTGCTTGTGACTATGGTCAGTGCTGCAAGTCCCCCTTCCCACCCAGCTAGCCAGATATCCCACCATGGAACGTGCTTGCATTGCAGGGAGTGTAAGTTGTCTCTCAGGATGTCAGGCAGTGGTGTTGTGCTGTTTGTTGGTGCACAGTTGGCAGCAGGGCCTTGTGCTCCCCACAGCAGTAGCCAGTGTCAGCCATCTTGTGAGTCCTTCTCCACTTCCTGTGATGTGAGCATGGTTCAGGGTGGTGTTGATGGGACAGTTGTGGGGGTGACCAATATCAGTGACTACGACTCCCATCATGCTATTGCCTCCACCCCCCTTCCCAGCATGTCCATGCTTCCTTCCTTTTGACTCTGCTTTCCTGTGGGGTGGGCTGGCTGTGCTGACAGGATGGCTGGGAGTGTTGTCATGTCATGTCATGTCACTTATAAAGCGCACTACATACCCGCGAGGGTCTCAAGGCGCTGGGGGAAGAGGGGGGTGGTGCTGCTACTGATCGAAGAGCCAGGTCTTGAGGAGTCTTCTGAAGGCCAGTAGGTCTTGGGTCTGTCGGAGGTTGGTGGGGAGGGTGTTCCAGGTCTTGGCGGCGAGGTGGGAGAAGGATCTGCCGCCGGCGGTCGTTTTCCGGATGCGGGGGACTGTGGCGAGGGCAAGGCTGGTCGAGCGGAGCTGGCGGGTGGGGGTGTAGAAGCTGAGTCGTCTGTTGAGGTAGGCTGGTCCGGAGTTGTGGAGTGCTTTGTGTGCGTGGGTGAGGAGCTTGAAGGTTATCCTCTTGTTGACAGGGAGCCAGTGTAGGTCTCTCAGGTGGGGTGTGATGTGGCTGCGTCGGGGGATGTCGAGGATAAGACGTGCAGAGGCGTTCTGGATGCGTTTGGCTAACAGTCCCAAGAGTGTCCCTGTGCTTCACACAACATAACCCAGGGTGGTGGTTCTTTATGGGATCTTGAGTTGGGATGTGAGGCATTGCATTCTACCAGGTGGGTTCTGTGGAGTTTGTGTTGGGGTGTGTGTGAGGGGAGGTGCTTGTGACTATGGTCAGTGCTGCAAGTCCCCCTTCCCACCCAGCTAGCCAGATATCCCACCATGGAACATGCTTGCATTGCAGGGAGTGTAAGTTGTCTCTCAGGATGTCAGGCAGTGGTGTTGTGCTGTTTGTTGGTGCACAGTTGCCAGCAGGGCCCTGTGCTCCCCACAGCAGTAGCCAGTGTCAGCCATCTTGTGAGTCCTTCTCCACTTCCTGTGATGTGAGCATGGTTCAGGGTGGTGTTGATGGGACAGTTGTGGGGGTGACCAATATCAGTGACTACGACTCCCATCATGCTATTGCCTCCACCCCCTTCCCAGCATGCCCATGCTTCCTTCCTTTGACTCTGCTTTCCTGTGGGGTGGGCTGGCTGTGCTGACAGGATGGCTGGGAGTGTTGTCCTGGCAGTTGTTTGGCTAACAGTCCCAAGAGTGTCCCTGTGCTTCACACAACATAACCCAGGGTGGTGGTTCTTTGTGGGATCTTGAGTTGGGATGTGAGGCATTGCATTCTACCAGGTGTGTTCTGTGGAGTTTGTGTTGGGGTGTGTGTGAGGGGAGGTGCTTGTGACTATGGTCAGTGCTGCAAGTCCCCCTTCCCACTCAGCTAGCCAGATATCCCACCATGGAACGTGCTTGCATTGCAGGGAGTGTAAGTTGTCTCTCAGGATGTCAGGCAGTGGTGTTGTGCTGTTTGTTGGTGCACAGTTGCCAGCAGGGCCGTGTGCTCCCCACAGCAGTAGCCAGTGTCAGCCATCTTGTGAGTCCTTCTCCACTTCCTGTGATGTGAGCATGGTTCAGGGTGGTGTTGATGGCACAGTTGTGGGGGTGACCAATATCAGTGACTACGACTCCCATCATGCTATTGCCTCCACCCCCCTTCCCAGCATGCCCATGCTTCCTTCCTTTTGACTCTGCTTTCCTGTGGGGTGGGCTGGCTGTGCTGACAGGATGGCTGGGAGTGTTGTCCTGGCAGTTGTTTGGCTAACAGTCCCAAGAGTGTCCCTGTGCTTCACACAACATAACCCAGGGTGGTGGTTCTTTGTGGGATCTTGAGTTGGGATGTGAGGCATTGCATTCTACCAGGTGGGTTCTGTGGAGTTTGTGTTGGGGTGTGTGTGAGGGGAGGTGCTTGTGACTATGGTCAGTGCTGCAAGTCCCCCTTCCCACCCAGCTAGCCAGATATCCCACCATGGAACGTGCTTGCATTGCAGGGAGTGTAAGTTGTCTCTCAGGATGTCAGGCAGTGGTGTTGTGCTGTTTGTTGGTGCACAGTTGGCAGCAGGGCCTTGTGCTCCCCACAGCAGTTGCCAGTGTCAGCCATCTTGTGAGTCCTTCTCCACTCCCTGTGATGTGAGCATGGTTCAGGGTGGTGTTGATGGGACAGTTGTGGGGGGGGCAATATGTGTGACTGCGACTCCCATGATGCTATTGGCTACACTGACTTGGCCAGCATACACA
Source organism: Calotriton arnoldi (assembly GCA_963921515.1). NCBI lineage: Eukaryota > Metazoa > Chordata > Amphibia > Caudata > Salamandridae > Calotriton > Calotriton arnoldi. Next base: position 112,368 of record CAWUFW010016402.1, on the reverse strand, counting down.
GAATTCCTTCCTTTGAGTGGTCTTCACTGTGTGTTGGTGTTGTTGTGGTGGCTACATGTGTGGATGTGTTTGTTAGTTCTATTTGTGCCACTGTCTAGCTGTAGTTGTAGTTGTGTTTGTACATGTGTTGGCACAGTTGGATGTGACTTTTTTGATGTCATGTGTTGTGTTTATCTGACTGACATACACATTTTGGGAGGATTCTGTTCTGGTTGCTGTGTAATTGCTATGAGTGCATGGTTTGACTCTCCCCTTGACAGTGATGTGTGTGTTTTGTGGCAGTATATTGTGTACATTTGTTGTGTACTCACCAGGCTCTGGGATGTCCTCTAGTCCATATACGCTCACTGGCGGAAGGATGGCCCGCACCTTCTCCTCCCAGGGCCTGAGGTATATTGGCTTGGCAGGAGGGCCACTGCCGGTGTATTGGCTGTTGATGTAGTCTTTCTTCAGCATGTCCCGTACCCTCCTGCGCACGTCATACCACCTGTTCTGGATGTCGGTCTTTGTGCGCCGACATGGTGATTGTGCGTTCACCCTGTTGATGATCCTCTCCCACATCTTGGTTTTCTGGGAGATGGGGGTCTGTTGGACCAGTGTGCCAAACAGCTGTGGCTCCACCCTGAGGATCTCGTCTACCATGACTTCCAATTCACTATCTAGGAACTTGGGATTCTTCTTGGGGGCATGGTGATGGTGAGTGATGTGTGTGTTGGTGTGCAGGTGAGGGTGTGTGAGTGTGTGTTTTGCTGGTTGTATGTGAGGTAGGTATTTGTTGGTGTGCTGATGGTGTGTGGCTTGTGTGAGGGATGAGCTGTGGGTGTGTGGTTGCTTTCTCTTGGGTGCTGGCAGTGGAATGGCATTTGCAAAGGCTCATGGTTGTGATTTGTGTCCTTTATATAGGTGGAGTTGTGGGTGTGTCTTTGTTCTCTGTCCCCACCCCCCCAGTATTTATTGGCTTGGTAATTGCTTGTTTGGCCTTTTTTTGGGTGATTTTTTCCTTTGTGCTGTTTGTGTATGTTGGAAACGTTCTTGTGACTGAGTCGGACCCTGCATTTGTCTCGTACTATGTTCTCCGTTTCGTTCGCGCTGTGTTTGTGCAGTTTTCTATGCTGCGTACGCGTCGGTCGCGGTGTTCTGTGTTGCTTCGGCTCGGTTTTGTATGCGTGTCGGTCGTACGGCTTGTCCTCCGTCCGACTCGCTCGTGGTTTTCGCGCCTTGCATCGTACTTTGCGGTTTGGAGTTCGCGTGTACGTTTCGGTCGGATTTGTTCCGGGTGCGTGTCGGTCGGTTGGATTTGCGTGTTTTTCCGGCCGGATTGCTGTTTTCCGTGCGGCTCGGTCGGTCGACTTGGTTTCGGTACGTGTCGGTCGGATTTTTCACGCCTTGCATCGTACTTGGCGTGTTGGGCGCCACGGGTACGTGTCGGTCGGTATTATTTCCGGATCCGAGTCGGTCGGTGCTTTTTCCGGCCCGAATCGGAATCGACCCCTAAGCATTTAACAATGACAGGTTGTGGAGAATCGGAAGATGACTTTATGGAAGATATTTTAACCAAGAATCCACCACCGTATCAGGAAGGACCAAATAGAATTACCCCAAGTGCCCCAGGTTTAGGAACACCTTTGGCCCCACAAGTTTTGCATGAACCCGTAACAGTGAGAGTACTTCAGGAACCAGAAAGGGAAGCAATAAATAAGAATAGAGAAGAACTGATACAGAAGATAACCCAATTGAATATGCATCCTGAAGCTTTGACAATACCCGTAACTATAGGCCCTGTCGTCCCATTGTATGGGAATAAAATGAACTGTCCTCAACCCCCAGTTATGACTACTCCCATAGTTGAACCTAGAAAAGAAAACATAGTAATTGAGGATCATGTTAGCGAGTGTGATTCAGTAATTTCATTAATGGATTTACTGATAAGAGGACAAATAAATGAAACCCCAAGACGAGTTATGCCTGGTTGTTCGAAGGAAATAAGATTAGAAACCCCCACAGGAACTAAAAATGCCACAATGGTAACTCCAGAAGACCTAGAGAGATGGGCACAGGATATAGATAAACGGAAACAACCCCCGAAGATTCTAGACATTTACAAATTAAAAGTGGAATTAGAAGAAATGATAGCCGGAAATGTGGGATTGGATAGGTTAAATACTTACAGCGAAGAAGAATTGTTGTTTATTTGTAGAAGCATCACTAGAAATACAAAAATATTTCATGAGAGATTGACAGATCTTGCCACTGAAATGGGAATTGAAATTGGGAGATCTAAAGTATTTGCAGAAACCATATAGAGCAGATTTTACTGAGAAGGATTTGGAAAATATGAATGTGTCAGGAAGGAAATTACAGGTTAAAGAATTAATGACCATTTTACAGAAATGGGGAGACTTAGACAGATGGAAAGCTATATGGATGAAAAAGAAGGAAGAGGCACAGGCAAGTCGGGTGACATCTGAATTTTTATTGAAAGAATCAGGGCAGACAGAGAGATTCTGTCCAATGCGAGAAGTCCCCGGAGGGGGATATGTACATGTCCCGTGGACTCGACAGGATATTTTGTCATTTACTAATGATTTCCCAAAATTAAGAGAAAAACCAGTTGGATGGTACAGGCAAGTTGAGAGGTTTGTGAAGGTTTCAAAGGTTTTATTGAAAGATCTGGATGGTCTATTTGATATAGTGGTACCTGCTGATTTGTGGACAGAATGCAAGATCACAGTTGATTGGCCTAGTGATAAGTACCCCGGGATGAGAAAACAGGAGCTCCCTCAGAGGAGGTAATGAAGAAGTATCATCAGGTGATCACATTCTTGAAAGGGAAAATTCCACCAAAAGAAACAGATTGGATAAAAATAGATAGAACAACCCAAGAAATAAACGAATCAGTGCATGCTTATTATGAATGCCTCTTACAGGTATTTAAGCAATATAGCGGATTTGAAACCATCGAAGACAAAGGTATGGGTCATTTTGTGTATAGATTTGTGTCAGGATTAAGACCAGAAATTTCTCAAATGATTCAACAACACATGTTATGCTGGCAAGGAAAGCCTGTTGATGAAATTCTGAAGTACGCTAAGTATTGCAGAGATGACATTGAGAATAGGCGTAAAAGCTTGAAGAAAAGGTGATGTGGGCACAAGTGAAATTAGCAGAACAACAAGAGCTTAAATTAAACAATCAGACTAATGAACAAGTGAAAGGGCAAGGTCTAAATGATAATGGGGAAAACCAAGAGGACGAATGAGTAGAGAGGAAGCGAAGAAGAAATTTCCTTGTCAAGGGTGCGGAAAATTGGGGCATTGGAAGAACGAGTGTAAAAATATTCAGAATAATAATGGCCCAAATCAAAATTTAAATCCACAGACGCAGAATGAGGTGATAATGAGTCAACCGCAGCAGGTTGTTAATCAGCAGAGTCAGTTGGCATCTGCTCCTATGCAAAATTTTGTGAATCAAACAAAGTACAGTGCGGGTATCGGATTCCCAGGAGAAAATGGTAAGACAAATTTTGTAACCTCGCAATTTCTTTTGCAGAATCCTTACATCCAGGAGGCTGATCAATGACGGTGCCTGAGAGGGGAGGAAGAGGAGTGCGTACTTGGTGCATCCTTGCCGGTAGATCAGTCAGGTCCATATATTGACGGGAAGGTAGAAGGAAAAGATATTACCTTTTTGTTGGACACTGGTGCTACCCGTTCTACTGTGAGAACAGCAGACATCCCAAACCTACCCCTCTCGGGAGAAGCCATCCAAGTAGTAGGCGTTTCTAATAAACAGATTAGAACCCCAATCACAGAACCCATGGAGGTACAAATTGGTAATTTTAAAGAAATGCACACATTCTTGGTGTGTGATTCTAGTCCAGTAAACTTGCTGGGTAGAGACTTATTGTGCAAAATGAACTGCACAATTTATTGCACACCGGATGGTGTTGCAATACAGACCCCTGATGAAGACAGTGTATATAAATTTATGCTAGCAAAACAGGGTAGTGAAGTAGACGAGATGTACTCAATGTTGACAAAAGATGATTTACCGGATGAATTAAAACAGACCGTAAATCCAGAAGTGTGGGATTTCACTGGAAAGGATGTAGGGTTAATGACAAATGGAGATCCAGTAAAGGTGACTGTAAAGGAAGGTGCCGTTTACCCAAATACAAGACAATACAAAATGAGTCCCGAAGTAAAAGCAGGTGTTGCATCGGAAATTGATCGGATGATTAACTAAGGCATTCTGAAAGAGATAATGAGCAGCCCTTGTAATTCACCTATAATTGGCATTAAGAAACCTAGTGGAAAATACCAGATAGTGCAAGATTTACGAAATATTAATAAGATTGTTGAGCCTTGCTGTCCTGTGGTGCCCAATCCAGCAGTGATTCTGTATCAAATACCATGGAACGCAGGATGGTTCACTATAATTGATTTATGCCAAGCATTCTTTTCCATCCCGTTACATCCATATAGTCAGTATCTCTTCTCATTTAAGTTTGAGGACCGTATTTTAGTATGGAATCGCGTTCCTCAAGGGTACACAGAAAGTCCTTCCATTTTCAATCAGATTTTGAAAAAGTGTCTAGAAACACTAGTGATGCCCAGAAATTCGGTTCTAGTACAGTATATCGATGTCTTGTTGATCGCATCAAAGTCACGAGATGACTGTGTTACCGATTCGATTGCTTTGTTGAATCATTTGGCTGACGGTGGACACAAGGTGTCTCCAGAAAAACTACAGTTTTGTCGAACTGGAGTAAGATATCTGGGTCATCAAATAGAAAGAGGAGTGAGAAAAGTTACACCTGAGAGAGTAAAAATAATAAAACAAATGCAGTTGCCTCAAACTCAGAGAGAAGTCAGGATGTTTCTTGGTGTAGTGGGATATTGTAGACAATGGATTGTAGGGTTTTCTCTGTTAGCTAAACCCCTGATACAGATGACAGGAAAGAGAGCAAAAGATCCCATAGAATGGGATGCTGAGAGCATGGAAGCTTTTGTAAAGTTGCGAAACTGTCTGTGTGAAAATCCAGCTCTAGGAATGCCTGATTATACAAAATAATCTGCATTATTCTGTTGTGAAAAGGAAAATTGCGCCCTTTCAGTGTTAACCCAACGACATGGTCTAATGCGACGTCCAGTGGCATACTTCTCTGCTACTTTGGATCCAGTAGCATCTGTATTGCCAGGTTGTTTGAAAGCAGTAGCTGCTACCTGTTTGAGTCTTGAACAAAGTGAGTCCATCATGATGGGCCATCCGGTGAAGGTTTTTGTTCCACATTCAGTGGAAATCCTTTTGACCAGAACACATACACAGTATCTTATTCCTAGTCGGATGACTAAATACGAAATAATCATTTTAGGCGCAGAAAATGTGACTGTAGTCAGGTGTACTGTATTAAATCCTGCTACTCTATTGCCAGATGTACACGGTGAAGAAGTAAGAGATGAGGTTGAACATGACTGCCTGGATGTTACTGAATTTTGTACAAAACCACATCCAGACATACAAGAGGAACCTTTGAAAGAATCAGAACATGAGCTATTTGTAGATGGCTCGTGCATGCGTCATGAGGCAGGAGGTTTGAGTGCAGCTTACGCTGTATGCACATTGGCTGGAATAGTGGAAGCATCCTATTTACCAGGAGTCAAGTCTGCACAAGTAGCCGAATTGATAGCTTTAATTAAAGCCTACAAAATTGGGAAAAATTGGAAGGTAACCATTTATACTGATAGTCAGTATGGTTACGGGGTTGTGCACGACTTTGGCCAGCTCTGGATGCAGAGGGATTTCATGACTTCCTCAGGATCCCCTATAAAAAATGGAAATTTTGTAAAAGAATTGTTGGAAGCAATACAATTGCCAAAAGAAGTGGCAGTGGTCAAGTGTGCTGCACATCAGTCAGGAGATGACTATGTGGTAGCTGGTAATAGGTACGCTGACCAGGTTGCCCAATATTGTGCCAGAGTGGCAATAAATAAAAAGGTTGAAACATGCAGACTTAGATGTCAACTTATGTTACTCTCTGTACCAGAAACATGGGATGAAGTGAGGCGTTTGCAGGATGAGGCAGAAGACAGTGAAAGGGAGGAATGGATAAAAGTGGGATGTCAGAGAAGAACAGAGGATGATGTGTGGATTTACCCAGATGGCAGACCAGTAATGCCAAATTGCTTACTCTCTCAAATGGCCCGAATGTATCATGGAGACACACATATAGGCAGAGATGCAATGATCAGGCTTTTCAGACAGATATGGTATAATCCAAGATTTAGGACTGTTGCACAAAGCCTTTGCCAGAGATGTTTAACTTGTCAACAGATAAATCCCGGCAGGAAAACAGTGGTCAGCTTGGGAAAAATTGGAAAGGCAGAAGGACCATTAGTGAGGTTGCAGGTAGATTTTATTCAAATGCCACAATGCAAGGGATTGAAGTACGTTCTGGTTATAGTTTGTCTATTCTCACGGTGGGTGGAGGCATACCCTACTAGAAGAAGTGACAGCATAACAGTTGCCAGGTTACTGTTGAGAGAGTTAATTCCACGGTTTGGTTTTCCAGTAACTGTAGAATCAGATAGAGCGTCACACTTTAATAATGAAATAATTAGGATAATCTGTGAAGCATTTAAAATTGAGCAAAAACTGCACTGTGCATACCACCCAGAGGCTTCTGGGGTGGTAGAACAAATGAATGGCACAATCAAAACCAGGTTGGCAAAAGTGTATGAATCCACATCTCTGTGTTGGCCAGATGCATTACCTCTTGTTCTGATGGGACTCAGAAACATTCCCGTCAGAAACACAGGGCTGAGTCCCCATGAAATCATCATGGGAAGAGCAATGAGGCTAGCATTTATACCCCGACATAAATTGTTGAGTATAACTGATGATCTAGTACTAGATTATTGCAAAGGATTGGCTGACCTAGTGCGTTCTGTCTCTCATCAGGTTGGAGAAGACGCAGTTACCAGGCAGTCGGATCAAGCGCATGATCTAAATCCTGGAGACTGGGTGTTAGTGAAGAATCACACCAGAGAATCGTGCTTAGCACCCAGGTGGGAAAAACCTCGACAAGTCATACTGGTCACAACAACAGCAGTGAAATGTGCTGGTTTGCCTAACTGGATTCATGCTAGTCATACCAGACGAGTACCAGCTCCTGAAGAAAGTGAACCGCAACTGACACAAGCAGTTGAGGGTGCTGAAGGTTGTGCAGTTGAGGAATCTCGAAATGTAGATTCTGAAGTAGCTGACCAAGAACAACCGAGCGCAAGTCAGGAAGACTGGGTACCAGTGGTTGAAATACCTGAAGTGACTATTACAACAAGAAGCAAAACCAGATTAGAAAGACAAGAAACTAGAGAGGACCAGACAGGTGTAGAAGAACAAGCTCAGGAAGAAGTAAATATAACTGTTGGAGACCCTGAGCAGGATCAGACAGGGAGAGAGAAATATACTCAGACAGAGGTGAACGAAAACATTTACCAATCTGAGGAGGGACAGACAGGTATAGAAGAACACGTTCAGGCTGCAGAAGCCCAAAGTGTAATAAGACCTGAGCAGGACCAGTTAGGAGAAGAAGAACAAGTTCAGGGAGAAGAAGAGCAGTTCGAAATAACTCCTGAACAGGATCAGAAAAGGGAAGAAGAACACGTTCAGGCAAATGAAATCACTACAGTAGGCCCTGAACCAGGTCAGACAGAGAGGGACTCTGAAGACGAGGAAAATCAAGTTGTGCCACAACATAACGAAAATAAAAGAGTTATCGAGAGAGACGACGATAGTGAAAGTGCAGTACAAGCCAAAAGGGTCAGGAAAGGTGATAATTGGCCAGGTGGTGTTAAAAGATTAAAGTATCGCCTAAAAACCATAAGTGAAGAACCTGAACAGGTAAATGAAATTTCTAGTCAGTCTGGGAAATCGACTGAGAAGCCTAGGCGGAGAAGCCAAAGATTGAGAATTTTGAATAATAAGTTCAAGGGTCCTGAGTGGACCTATGTGATTCTGGAAGAATTCGAGAATCTAGATCTGAATGAAGACAGTGACGAGGAATTAGTTGAAGACAGTGACGAGGAATTAGTTGTTGAACAGATTGACGAAGGAGAAGTGAGACCTCCTTGAAGATTCAATAACATAAAAATTTCACAAAGTAAGACAAGAAAAGAAGAGAAATCTTCTTAAATCAAAATGACTGATGATAGAGTTACTGGAAGATCAAAATGAAATTATATAAAGAAGTGTTGTAAATTATGTATATGTAGCATATTTTTAGTACTAATAATGGGGTTATTACTGACCATAGCAATTCCTTATTTAATGGTGACGGAAAAGAAAAATAACACAGATACAAAAGAAAAGGTGGCTAACATAAAGGGAAGTAGAGTAGATTTAGAAGCACCAGATGAGTTAGATTCACATCACACTGTAGCAAATAATGAAACAGCTTTAAATGTTTTTTCAAAATTATTAGTCCAATATGTAGACACAATGGAGATTAGTGATTGTTATGTATGTATGAAATTACCAGCGTCAGTAGCAGAAGGTGTTACTTATCACCATTTGCCTTTAACGTATGGTATTTCGTGTAGTGTATTAGCGAGTTTATTTTATAGAACGGGGAAATTACAGTATTATTATTCAAATGTAGATGTGATATTTCCCGAAGTTCCTAGGCGCAAAAGTATGAACCCAGTTCTTAGTACTAGAGATTCACAATTTATGGGTGAATACTTTTTAACAATGAAAGCAATAGATATAGCAGAAGCACACAAACACAATTTAACATGCTTATTACATGAAGAAGAAAAGATATTTTTGAATTTAGTAGAAGAAAGGAGACAGGACTTCCAAAGGAAAGCCTCTGAAAAGAAACCTCAGATTCCTGAATGGGCTGAGAAAGAGGAAATGTATACAGCTGGCAAGGCTCATGCTGCAATGGCCTTAGATTTTCGACTGAAAGGGGAAATCTGCCTCCATAGATTAAAAACTGACTATAACAATGTATTTATTGGTTCCAGTGAATGTGAACATAATTTCTTGATTATTGGAGGATGGGGACTAAAAGGAGGAACAGATCCAGTTTTTCCTGGAATTTATTATGTATGCGGGAATAAAGCTTATTTTAGACTGCCTGCAAGATGGTATGGGAGTTGCTATTTTGGAATAGTACTCCCTAAAGTCTACCATGTGAAAAGAATCACTGGAAACAATGAAAACAATAACGGATTAACACGAAGTAAAAGGGCTAGTTTTTCAGAAATAGCAGGAGATGTATTCAGTGCATTGATACCTTCAGTGGGAGTCATTCTTAATTCTCGGAAAATTTTTCAGTTATCGACAGTAGTTGATCGTCTATCGACTGATACTGCTGGGGGATTCTTAATGATCAATACAGAAATGGTTGCAATCAGATCAATGGTTTTACAAAATCGACTTGCTCTTGATATATTATTGGTAAAGAGGGTGGAGTCTGTAAAATGCTGAAAGCGCAACATTGTTACACCTATATTCCGGACAAAAGTGTCGAAATTGGAAGATTTATTAAGAATATTACAAAACTTGAAGAGGATTTGAAACCACTAGAAGTTGACAGTGTATGGAAAAGACTAACAAATAGCTTTACCTCAATAGGGACTTGGTTTTCTAATATAGGTAAAAGTATTGTAGGTCAAATAATATTACCTATACTTGTGATAATAATATTAGTCTTAGTAATCATGGCCTGGTGCAAATGTTGTAGAAAGAGAAAGAAATATGAAGTGAATGAGAAGAGTAAGAAAAGAAAGTATGAAGAGATCCAATTAGAAGAAATGAAAGGAGAACTATACAAAAAGATGAAACATTTTAAAGATAAGAATGAAGGGAAGGATGAAAGGATTGAAAGGGGAATAGAGATGTACTAAAGTTGACATCTGAGTAGGTGATGGGTAAATTTATGATGGCATAAATGCCAACATTGAGGGGATTGATGGAGCAAGGATTCGTATAAAAGAGACTTGCTCGGAAGCAATCCTCTCGTATAACTCCTAATGTCCTATTCTTTCTTTTGTGAACTAATACACCCCACACAATTGACATTTCTAGATAGAAGAAGCTTGCCTATGTGTTTTACTAACAAGTAACCCGGGTGGACTTAAGATGGCTGCTAAACGCGGGAAAATGTTCTGCGCATGCGTCAGCTGCATCTACGCAGAATGACGTTCTTTTGCTTGGAGGGAATTCTTTGCACCTGAGCAATTGCTCTAAAATGGCTGCTTGAAAGCTCACATGCTAGGCATCTGCTTTGCCGAAAACTAAAACAAGTTTTTACTAATTGGAACAGGGGTGGGAGCACACCGCTTCACCTCCCAGCAAGGTTCGCCCCTGGCATTCTGGTAAATGCAGTCTCTTGTTGCTTGCTTTGCTCTAGTATTCAGAGTGTTTCGCCAGAGTTGGCGCAGATAGTGCTGATCTCTAGACACGTGTTTCTGGTTCTATAACCGTCATCAGTAGAGAATACAGACTTCAAATTTGGGGTTTGCTGAGTAGGCTGCCAAACATTGCATCAGGTCAAGTACCTCTCACTGGCGCGCGGGTGCTTCTTCCACGAGCTCGTCAGCTCAATGACTCACGGGAGTACTTTAAACAGGAACAGGGGTGGGAGCACACCGCTTCACCTCCCAGCAAGGTTCGCCCCTGGCATTCTGGTAAATGCAGTCTCTTGTTGCTTGCTTTGCTCTAGTATTCAGAGTGTTTCGCCAGAGTTGGCGCAGATAGTGCTGATCTCTAGACACGTGTTTCTGGTTCTTTAACCGTCATCAGTAGAGATTAAGACCTGTTCCTGTTTAAAAGTACTCCCGTGAGTCATTGAGCTGACGAGCTCGTGGAAGAAGCACCCGCGTGCCAGTGAGAGGTACTTGACCTGATGCAATGTTTGGCAGCCTACTCAGCAAACCCCAAATTTGAAGCCTGTAATCTCTACTGATGACTGTTAAAGAACCAGAAACACGTGTCTAGAGATCAGCACTATCTGCGCCAACTCTGGCGAAACACTCTGAATACTAGAGCAAAGCAAGCAACAAGAGACTGCATTTACCAGAATGCCAGGGGCGAACCTTGCTGGGGGTGAAGCGGTGTGCTCCCACCCCTGTTCCTGTTTAAAAGTACTCCCGTGAGTCATTGAGCTGACGAGCTCGTGGAAGAAGCACCCGTGTGCCAGTGAGAGGTACTTGACCTGATGCAATCTTTGGCAGCCTACTCAGCAAACCCCAAATTTGAAGCCTGTAATCTCTACTGATGATGGTTAAAGAACCAGAAACACGTGTCTAGAGATCAGCACTATCTGCGCCAACTCTGGCGAAACACTCTGAATACTAGAGCAAAGCAAGCAACAAGAGACTGCATTTACCAGAATGCCAGGGGCGAACCTTGCTGGGGGTGAAGCGGTGTGCTCCCACCCCTGTTCCTGTTTAAAAGTACTCCCGTGAGTCATTGAGCTGACGAGCTCGTGAAAGAAGCACCCGCGTGCCAGTGAGAGGTACTTGACCTGATGCAATGTTTGGCAGCCTACTCAGCAAACCCCAAATTTGAAGCCTGTAATCTCTACTGATGACGGTTAAAGAACCAGAAACACGTGTCTAGAGATCAGCACTATCTGCGCCAACTCTGGCGAAACACTCTGAATACTAGAGCAAAGCAAGAAACAAGAGACTGCATTTACCAGAATGCCAGGGGCGAACCTTGCTGGGGGTGAAGCGGTGTGCTCCCACCCCTGTTCCTGTTTAAAAGTACTCCCGTGAGTCATTGAGCTGACGAGCTCGTGGAAGAAGCACCCGCGTGCCAGTGAGAGGTACTTGACCTGATGCAATGTTTGGCAGCCTACTCAGCAAATCCCAAATTTGAAGCCTGTAATCTCTACTGTTGATGGTTAAAGAACCAGAAACACGTGTCTAGAGATCAGCACTATCTGCGCCAACTCTGGCGAAACACTCTGAATACTAGAGCAAAGCAAGCAACAAGAGACTGCATTTACCAGAATGCCAGGGGCGAAGCTTGCTGGGGGGTGAAGCGGTGTGCTCCCACCCCTGTTCCTGTTTAAAAGTTTTTACTAATTGCTATTGCGGGAGAGTTAAAATAAGTAAATGGGATTAGAGTAGAGATAGGTGGTATACAGTGAATACATTTTATTTGATTATATTATGTTTTCTTTTTGACCTCTCAATTAGTTCGTATTTGGGCCTCCGAGTGGGACTGAAGCCTGTAGTCCATGTGATCATCGCACATGCGTAGTAATGACAAGACCAAAACCATGAGATCGTTTCTTGAAACCCGTCCAAGGTCATCGTCGCTACATGCCCTGGGAACCTGAAGGACATCCTGCACAATGAATGAAAATGAATAATAAATGTATATTTTTTCCTTGATAAAGATGTGAATGCGGGTGGGAAATAAAGCTTGGGAATAAGAACTAAGGGGCGGGATCATTAAAGAAAGAAGTAAAGAAATTATTGAGAACCCGACATGGTGTGATGATCATTCCCCCTTGCCCTGTCTAATCAGAATTAGGGGTTTCATAAAGTTGAAACATCTAGGGGTGGTACATGAGCATAGAAAGATATAATTGAGGTAGATTAGTTAGTCAGACAGAACACACGCACGAAGAGACCACACAAGAGACCGGGATGCTGTCCGAGAGCTGAGCGAATGCTGAAGAAAAATCCATTTGCAAACTTAGAATTTAAGCCAAACACTTAGAAAAAGATTGCGGAAGAGTCGAGGAGGTACATACTTAGACGAAGACTGTAGAAGAATCGAGGAGGAAGATAGTGCCAGAGAGGGGTGCGACGCAGGCGTCGTATCTAGAAGAGGTCACCTATCCTGTCCTGAATCCTGTCCTGAAGATCCTTGTTCCCTGAACTGTCTCAGGGGGCCCTTCCAATCCCTTGGCTAATGGGAAGGTTACCACACCATCTTAGGTAAATATACTTCTGTGTAGTATGTCATTGTGCTGCTCTCTCTATCCTCTTCTTTGTGGGTACTGTCATTGAAGATCTTGTCCTAACTGATGATTATTGGTCTGGATAAAATATTATTTCTTTCCTTGGTGAACGGAGTTCGTACTGTAAATTATTTGGCTCATATGAATTTGACTAGATAAAATCCTAAAACTTTTCCCGAGTCTGTGGTTATTCAAAGAGTAAGAAACTCGTAAGTTTATGTCATATCACCAACTCTGCCACTAACAGGTCCATTGACCAGAGGAAAGGATTCGATAAATTAGAGGTAAACTAGTTAAGGCGGTAAGAATTTCACAAGGAGACAATTATCAAACTTGACCCCCAGCGGTAATTACTAACCTATGTATGTGTGTTTATGGGCCCAGGTGAGTATTTGATGTATGAATGTCACAGGTTGGTAACCCGCTGGATCAGCATCAGCGCTCCCTCCCAATCAATGTCCTCTAGCGGGCCCGTGGTTTCCTCCCATTTGCTTCTGAGGGCTAACAATCTGTTGGGGATGTTGTTTATCAATGTTTTGTAATTAAAGGAAACTGCTTTTGCGGGTATCTCTTCCTGCAGTAGTCTGCCTTCCAATGGTGCATACTCGGGGATATTTGTAACGTCAGGTTTTTGCGACCTCCAAGCATGCTGTAATTGTAAATATTTATATTGTTGTGTGCGACAGCTGATATGTGGCTTGGAGATCTGCAAAGGTAATGAGGTCCCCTTTTCTAATTATATCGCCAAGTGTTGTGATCCCAACCATGTCCCAACCGTTAAAGCCCTGTAATTTCGCCAGCTCAGGCAGTGGTGTGGCTTTAGTTAGTCTATTACTCCATTTCATCTGACGCACCGCTCCTTTCCAGGCCTCAATTGCCCTCTGTGTGGCGGGTAGTAAACCTCGCATTCCTGTACCCCCATAAAAATAATGGGCCCGATTCACAAAAGTAATCTGAAACAAAATCCTAACTTTACGACTTTCGGTATTCATAAAAGGCACTTAGGAGTAGTAAAGTTAGGATTTTGCTTAAGTTTGACTTAAGACAAACTTAAGACAGGATTTTGTCTTAATTTTATCTTAAGTCAAACTTAAGACAAAATCCTAACTTTACTACTCCTAAATGCCTTTTGTGAATACCGAAAGTCGTAAAGTTAAGATTTTGTCTCAGATTACTTTTGTGAATCGGGCCCTACGAAGGTAAGTATGTTTCCGAAATTGAAGTCTCTCTAGGGCATATGGAGGGTGATCTCCCGGGGCATGGCACCATTCATTAATTACCGTTAAATGCGCAGCCCAGTAGTAAGCTTGGCTATCCGGCAGGGCAATTCCCGCATTATATTGGCTGCGCTGCAGCGTTTGCAACGCCACTCTAGGGTGACTCCCATCCCATAAGAATATGCGAAGTTCGTCGTTAATTGCCTTAAAGATAGCCTCTGGTATCCTATGGTATGTGTTTTTGAGTACATATAATAGTTTAGGGAGCATTATCATTTTGTACATGGCCGCTCTCCCTAGCAGCCTCAGGGGAAGCCGTCTCCATCTAACGACGTTCTCTCGAAATTCCGCCAGGACTCGCTTAATATTTTGAGTGAGGCAGTCAGCCTTGCTCGTGGAGACATACAGCCCTAGATATCAAAAGCCACGTTCAGTAATGTGTAGATGTTTTGGTATTGTGTGGGTGTCTATGTAGCCTCCGACAGGGTATAGAACCGACTTCCCCAGTTAATATTATATCCTGAGTACATGCCAAAGTCTTTAACCAATTGAAATATCAAGGGGAGCATAGTGCCTGGGTCGGTTATGTAAAGCAAAATGTCATCCGCGTCCTGGACACCTCTAAGCTCTGGGTGGATCCGAATCACACATGCCAGTGGTTCCAGAACTAATGCAAGAAGTAGGGGAGACAGGGGGCAACCCTGCCGGGTCCCTCTTTGGATAGGGAAGTCAGCCGACGCCACCCCATTGACCCTAACCCTAGCTCTGGGGTTGATATATAATAGCGCCACCCAGGCCATAAATTTGGGTCCAAATCCAAGTTTTACAAGGACTTGTCTCATATAAGGCCAGTGGACGGTATCGAAGGCCTTTTCCGCGTCTAGTGATAGGAGCAACTGCGGAGTAGTTTTGTCTTTCACCGTGTCTAGCCAATTGGCGAGTCGAGGGAGATTAAAACGCGTAGCTCGGCCCGGCATAAAGCTTGATTGGTCACGGTGGATCAACGATGTGATCACCGTTAGGAGCCGCGCCGCCAGAATAGAGGCCAAGATTTTAGTTTCAATATTTAGCAATGGCATTGGGCAGTAGGATCCGCAGCTTTTTGGGGGCTTACCTGGCTTTAGTATAACCACCACTGTGGCAACGACCCCTCCTCCTGTGCCGCCTGAAACATGCCTAAGAGATGGTGGGCCAACAAACTAGCATTTTGCTTAAAAAATTCCGCTGGTAGCCCGTTGGGCCCCGGGGTCTTTCCCGATTTCTGTCTACTTATGGCATCTTGTACTTCGGTTAGGGTGATTTCTGTCTCAAGGGCTTCTCTATTGTCTTGTTGCAGGGTGGGTGTAGTTGTTTTACTAAGGTATTCAGTTATCTGTGGTTCGTCTGCTAGGGGCATGGCCTCGTATAACTTTGTGTAGAAGCGTGCAAAGGCTCCCGCTATGGTGTGTGGGGTTGTATGTCGTTCTTCTGGCTCATGGATCTGGGTCACCCAATTCGTCTCTCTTTCCCTTTTGCCCAGGCAAGCCAGGAGTCTCCCTGCTCTATCCCCCGACTCATAGAGTCTGTGATGCGTGGCCTGAATTTGGATCTGTACCTCTCTTTCCGTGAGGGCACGAAGCTCCCCCCGTGTGACCGCTATTTGTCGTAACAGAGTGGGCTCTGCGTCTGAGACGATACCTCTCTCCAGCACCAGGAGTTTGTCCTCTAGAGTTTCTAATTGGTGAGTTTCTTCCCTATGCGCTCGTGCTATGGCGTCTTGTACCCTGCCCCGAATCACCGTCTTATAGGCCTCCCAAAGGATAGTATTCGAGGCTACCGAGCCCACATTGAAAATATAGCTCAGTTTCTTTCCTTATCACTCCTGTTACTGTTTTGTCATGGAGTTCCCAGGTGTTCAGTCTCCAGTCAGTTCGTTGCCTGCTACCTCTGCCTCCTATCATCAGCCACAATGGTGAGTCATCCGAGATGCCTCGTTCCAGATATTCCGCCCTATCCACCGTATGTATCTCTCCCGCCGGAACAAAAAAGTAATCAAGTCGGGAGAAGACCCTGTGTGCCCCAGAGAAATAGGAATAAGTGCGGTCCAGCGGATGCTGCTGCCTCCAGAGGTCGGTCAGCCCCAGTGACTCCGCAAAGCCTGCCAATGGACTTGGCATGCGAGTGCCCATGGTCATGTGTGTGCGATCGAGATTCGAGTTGGCTACATCATTGAAGTCACCTCCAATGATGTGTGTAGAGGTGCCTGATTCCAATAGTATTCTAGCAATTGCATCTAGGGTTTGAGGTTGCAGCCGTGGCGGGGCATACACACCGATTAGTATGAGCTCTCACTGTCCCCAGGAAATCTGAACGGCAACAAAGGTCCCCCTTGGATCTGTCCAAATTTTAGTGGCACGGAATGGAGGGGTTTTCTTAATTAGTATGGCAACGCCCCGTGCCCCCTGGGAGAAACCCACGTGAGCGAGCGTTGTGTATGCCCCCCTCCCAATAAAGGTACAGTGCGTACTTAGCAAGTGGGTTTCCTGCAAAAAAACAATGTCCGGTTTCAGTCTCTTAATGTAACCTGTGACCAAACCCCACTTGCTCTTGCTACCTAGCCCATTGACATTCCATGTCATTACAGTATATGTTGCATCACTCATCGTATATATATATATCTGATGTTTATCTTAGAGTACACTTTCGGGTCTACCTGCCAGTCTCTTACCCTCTATCCCTGTCTAAAGACTCTGGTCCTCCTGCTTCTGGCTGTATAAATAACATTTTTACAAACTGAACTACAGGGCTTATGACCCCTTAAACTCTTCTTCCCCCACCCCACTCCCTACGCCTATCCCCTGAATGGTCAACATGACAACTTGGCACAAGTACAGCTTGAGAGGTCTGTAATCCCACCCCTTCCTTAAGCCCGCTAGACTCTAACTAGGTCAATAAAGGATATAAACTTCAAGTAAAGTGTTCCGCTCAGAAAAGCTGAGCACAGTGTTTTCCTTGTGTCCTTGGGGGCATTGTAGCAGTTTTGCGGTTTATCCGCCGTCGGTTAAGCCTGTGTTTCAGCCTTCCTCGCCACTCTTTTCTTGCTGCTGGTGTGTGTACTCAAGGTTTGTTGTCGCTGTGTCTTGTTCCTCCGCACGGTTAATGCTTTTGAGGAGTGGATGGTCACTGTCAGTGTCTGCTAGGTATTCCTTGTCCGAGGGTTCCGTATGAGTGCTTTCCCGCTGTCTCGAGTGTTTCTTGCTGGCTCAGGCCTGAGTTGAGTCTTCATCCGAATCTGAGTGTAACAGCATCTCTGAGACATGTGGGGTCCCCTTCAAAGGTGTTCCTGACCGCATTGTGCGTCCTCTTGTGGGCAGATGCCTCCTTTTAATTCTCTGAGGTTTGGGGTACGACCGTGTTGTTGCGTCTCTAGGTTACAACCTACTGGTCCTCACTTCTCGACGCAGCGGGGGGCGCTCTTCTATCCAGGCCCATGCTTCCTCTGGCGTTTGAAAAATTTGTGAGGTGCCCTGGAAAATCACTTTTAGCTTGGCCGGAAAGAGGAGCATATATTGAATCTGCATAGCTCTCAGTTTGGCCTTCACCGAGTCAAAAGTTCGCCTCATCTTCTGCACTTCTCTGGAGTAGTCGGGGAATATCATTATCTTGGAGTTAGCGAGCTTAAGGTCCCCCGTGCGTCTTGACTCTCTAAGAATCGTGTCATGATCTAGGAAGTTCAAGAACCTGGCTATTAGTGATCGTGGAGGGGCTCCCGGTGGTGGTCTGACATTAGGCATCCTGTGGGCTGGCTCGATGATAAAGCAAAAGACACACAATTGATGGACGGAATGCAGAACAAATCAAAACATTCACCCCCAGTCAATAGATCTGGGTTAAATCCATCATTCTTTTGCTCACCATGCCACCCCAGTTTAGACCTGGCCATATGCAAATCAGTCTTGACCCTGTGCCTCATGGGAACAGTCCAGCCCGAACTGCCAAGCCAGGTCCTCCCTGGACCGGAAACAAGCATCCTAGGACCGGTTTCGGGTTTCACCCCTCTTCAGCCAGGATAGCTTGATGCCAGTGGCACAGTGAGCCCGGGACCCACGTCTGGGCATACCCGGCGCACTTAGGGCGAGGAAGCAAAAGACACACAATTGATAGACGGAATGCAGAACAAATCAAAACATTCACCCCCAGTCAATAGATCTGGGTTAAATCCATCATTCTTTTGCTCACCATGCCACCCCAGTTTAGACCTGGCCATATGCAAATCAGTCTTGACCCTGTGCCTCATGGGAACAGTCCAGCCCGAACTGCCAAGCCAGGTCCAGGTCCTCCCTGGACCGGAAACAAGCATCCTAGGACCGGTTTCGGGGTTTCACCCCTCTTCAGCCAGGATAGCTTGATGCCAGTGGCACAGTGAGCCCGGGACCCACATCTGGGCATACCCGGCGCACTTAGGGCGAGGAAGCAAAAGACACACAATTGATGGACGGAATGCAGAACAAATCAAAACATTCACCCCCAGTCAATAGATAAAGGCTCGATGATAAAGCAGGGTTAAAACTTTGCTGCTGGGAGGCAGTCCCGGAGTCACGTCCTTAGGAACGTCCCCGGGTCCGAGCCCTCCGATCCCTCCAGGAATCCAATAAAGCGCAGATTATTTCTGCGTGCTCTGTTGTCCGCGTCGTCGACCTTCCATTCTACCTCCCTCATGGTTGTCTTCAGGTCATTGACGTCCGAGTGAAGCTTATGTGATGTATCTTCCACCTCTGAGATGCAAGTTTCAGTTTGAGTCACCCTTTCTGCGATGTTGCGCTTATCTCGGCGCAGGAGGGACACCTCCGACCTTATTTCTGCTATTCTTCCTTCTATGGTGTCCCTGAAGGTGTGGATCGCTTGGAGAATGGCTGTATTGTCCGGTGGTCTAGAAGGTTCTCTCACTGTTTCCGTCAGCGGGGGAGTTCTTTTGTATACTTGTCCATTTTACCCTGTTTTGGGGTTTTCGGTTCTTTATCCCTTGCCATTGTTCTGTTGGAGGGGTTAGGTTTACTGGAAGTCTCCTTGTTTCTGCTGCGTGTTCCAAGGTCACAGAGCAGGCCCTGCAAGGACAATCTTAGAGGCGTTTAGGTAGTTAGTCTGAGGAGGGGATTTTCGTACATCGGTGGTGGCGGGTGGTATTAAATCACTGGTTGCGCAGCGTCAGCTCCCCTCTTTTGTGGCAGGCCTCTCCACTGATGTATTCGCCTTTTGAGCTGCACTGAATATAGCGTCCCCCCTATTGCAATTGCCTGTTCAAGGGGAGGTCTACTCATCTATGGCTTTCCTCTGCTGGGAGATGAATTGCAGCCCCATTAGTGCTAATCCTCAGGGCTTTGGCGTCTGTGTCCCACTACCGCTATGGGAGGTGACTGAGGGCCCTTGGTCACGCTCCTTGGCTCTTTATCCTCCTCTGTGCTTGCGGTGTCTCTCCCCGCATCCTTCCGGCCCTGAGGGCGTGCCAATCACGGGTCAATTTCAGATCTTCTACGGTTACCGATGTTGCTACAGGACCTCACCCTTACTTCAGAGTGATGGGGGGAGAGGCATGCTCAGCTCCCCGCTAGGCTGGGGAAATCGAGTCTCCACACCGGCTCCGTATAATGGGCGCCGGGGTCGGTTTATGTCGCAGCACTCCACTCAAGCCCGGAGTGCTCCCTTGCTGCCATATGCTGTCTCTGTGCATGGGCCAGCGTCCGGATTTACCTCCAACGGCCGTCATCAGGTCAGTATCATTGCTCCTCCTCCTGTGAAGGCTACAATATTACCGCACACCTCCTCCGGCCCTGATCTGTTTCAATTTTTCTCCCCCTCGTGGAGGTCTCTGATGAGCTCGCCTCCTACCAACGCGGGCCCTCTGCGGTTGTCAGTGCGAGGTGCAGGCCGGTATTGGAGTCCGTCTTTGCGGCCCTCCCAGGGTGGGACAGATCCTCTGCACCTCACCAAGCGGGCAACGGGTCATTGGTTCGTGACTGTAGCTATCCCCGATGCGCCTCGCCTCTCTGTCGGCCAGTGCAAAGCGCGGCTTAGTCCGCCCCGTCCAGTCTGAGCGCAGCCCCTCTCACCTGCGCTCAGTCCTGCAATTAGGGCTTTCCATGGTGCTGGAGATGACAGAGTCTTCCCGCCGCATCAGCCCAGCTGGCGGTGGGGATCGCCCTCAGCCTCGGGGCAGCCCAGGTCGGAAAACCTCTGGGGGGGGAGGTCACTCAGGAATCTTTCTCCCCCGGGGTTCTTTTTCAATCATAGCGGGGGTAATACAGCCCGGTCCACTCCCGCTCGCCGGTGCACAGCCCCTCTCACCTGCGCACGGATAAACCCAGTTTCTCTTGTATCTTCCGGTGTGGGTCGGGTCCGCTGCTCCCCCCGCAGGCCTCCTTACGGAGCGTCTCCAGCCCCTGGTGATTGCAGGAGCCCCGCAGGGAATTCACCACTCGCAGCCCTCTTCCAGCACGGGCAGTGTTTCTCGGCTAGCGCGTCTCATCCGCCATGTTGTGAGGTCGCGTCTCACTTCGGTTTCTTCGCTGCTGTACTCCTCCAGGCGCAACGGGGACAGCGTACAAGGCGATAGAATGCCATAGGGAACCAGCTGCACCGCTAATGATTCGTAAACGGTGGCTTGGAAAGTAGGATTTTAATCAGGATTTATTTCTGGTTGCCGGAGCTTGGCAGACACTGCTAGTCGGCCATGTTCCTGGCCTCGCCCCCACAAAAGCCATGTTAATTCTCAACATGGCTTTTCTCTCTTTGTTCCAGTTATCAGTAAGGCATGATTAAAGCTGCCCTAGAACATATTTTAAAGTACTTTCTTGTTATATGTACTATTAAAACTATTTACTGATGAGTTGAAAAATATTGTCTTTTCACCGTATTGCTAATTTTTCTGCTGGTAAAAATCCAACCGGGTGACAACCCTACGTATAAGATACAGATCCCAGCTTTGCTATGTGTGTAGATTGCTCAGTGCTTTAGTTCGTTCGTCACAGGGATTCCTTAGTTACTTGTAGTTAATAATTTAAAATGCTTTTAATGTAGCTCAGTGAGCCATGAACTGGCATCAAGGAGATAGCGTTAGACCTTTTATTTTTTTCCTCAAGCTTGCGTTACTCCAAGGATGCTAAGAACGGTTCCTTTGGGTAGCAATAAAGTCTAATTAGCAGAGACAGCCACTGCAATATGTTTCAAATCGCCACTTTGTGTTTCTCCAGACCAAGTACTCCTAAACAGTCCTTAATTTGACCCAGTGGTTGCCGGTGTGGTCAACCTGCACACAGTTTCGAGAACCATCACTTATTTTTCCTCATCAGATTTGGATTGCAAGCAAGAGAGATAAAAAAACACATAAACTGGAAAGTAGGACAAAGAGAAAGATGGAAAAACAGTCACAAAAGGAGCAAACAGGGGCTGGCAGGATAGAAATAAAGGGGCAGCTGTGTCTGGTAGTGGATTAAAGAGGCCTGAGGTGAAATCCAGAGTACGCAGCCTCTGTATTTGGGGTGCCAATTGTCAACAGCACCTCTGGAGCAGAGCTTTGGGCACCGGCACTCATTCTTTTAAAAATGAACCACTGCTCTTAACATATAACGTTACGCATTGCATTATGAAAAAATCCCTGCAACATTGATTTATACACTTGTATGATTCATTGTCTCTGTATAATATGTTTGTGTGATATAAAGCGCTCTGACACTCCACATTAGGATGAATAGCACTATAAAATAAATTGAATAAAGAAATAAATTAGTGTGTGGTATTTATATCATTAGTGTAATTACTCATTCCGACTTACATTTGACATTCTTACAGTACAGTGCATACCTCCTAAATACAGGGGATGAACAAAGTCAAAAACCTCCCTCCAAATCATAGTGTTGCTTAAGCACCTATGAAGTGATAACAAGCCGAGTGCCTGTTTGCCTCCATTGCATAAATATTTAGCTGTTAGGCTCCAGGTAGCACTGAGTATCAACAGGACTCCAACCAAAGGAGGGCTGATGGCCCATTAAGTGAGGCCATTGTTTTGGGCCCAGAGAAGTGAGAATAAGAAACCCCCTAGAGGTTGCTGCTCTCAAAGTAAAGCAGGCACTGTGCGGCTGCCACTGAATGTGTCTTGATGTCAGCAAATTACACCGGGACAAATTCAGCGTATTTCACTGATGCTGACCCCAATCTCGGAGCTAGCTCAATACTATCTGCCATATCCCACCATTAACGGCACTGAATGGAGGAAACATGGAGAGAGTGGAAACCGGTGCTGAAGAGGTAAGAGGTGACATGAGGTATGCAAATGAAGGATTTTAGAAAGATGTGGGGATAAAAGGGACAACAAACAACATTCCCTTGTGTGTACCCTCAATCAATCGGATCCAACGGTTGCTTCTCAAGAACAAATGGAACTGCACTAAATGGTAGTGAAAATAATGTAAGAAACTTTGAAATGAACTTTTCCCACACCTGTGTAGCAACAAACTTTGTCACTTCTTAAGACCTCAAAAGATATTTTCATAAACAACACATATCACAATATTATGCATCAATTCAATTGACGTTTGCCATAAAAACTACAAAAAGTAAAAATCAATCATAAATATAAAACGTAGTGGGTTCAGCCGATGGCACTATAAAACCATGTTCTAGTATTGGTAAGATGTGGCTTCAAATCGTAGTTTAATAAAGTGCAAGTGCAACGGTGCTGGCTTATACGTTTGCCAATGTTAGTATAATCAAAAAGTGGAAGAAGGACCATGTCTATAAGGTTGTGTTATGACCAGAGATCACTGCCTTGCCACTATACTCTAGCAGACCCTCTCTTCCTTGGTTTTCATGAGACCTATATGACTACTGTTGCAACAAAGTTTAAGTCAGGTCATCCTCCTCACTTCTTGGATACGAAGTAAGAATATGCATATGGGTATAATTATTTACCTACAATCCTCTGTGACTTGATCGATAATGCAATGCACTTATAAACTGTATGACAGACCATATCTGTTGGTAGTAGTTGTAAGTATAACAGTGTGGGTCTGCATTGTTTAATATTTAGACTCCTAAGCAGGCGGACGAGTAGTGCCTTCCTATTCTTTTCGTACAATCCACAAAAAAAGGAAAAATGCAGTTGCGATTGAGCGGAAGCCAAACCGCATGGAGACACTGTGAGATCCTGTTCACAGCTAGCTGTCGAGGGATACGCGACCAATAAGTATGATACGCTAAGACGAAATCTAACTAAATAGTAATGATATGATCTAGGAATGGTGAGCAGGTACGGTTCTATGTGCCTAGTTGTTACTAGCATACCGTAGAGTTTGACTGATCATTTACTGAGCACCCCCTCATCTCTTTTTCTCATCATACGATACATCCATTTCTTCTTAACCGTGGCTTTCATGTGCCTTGTGATGTTCGTGGGGTAGTTAAAAATATCTAGTCTCCCTATCAGTTTAAGTTGTGTTTTGACATATTCCAGCCATTGAATACTATCTGTCTTTTCTAGCTGCAGACAATCATTCATTACTGAGTGTCTAGAGATCAGCACTATCTGCGCAAACCTTGGCGAAACACTCAAAAATATCGGAGCGAGCTACTAGAGACTGCATTTACCAGAATGCCAGGGGCGAACCTTGTCTGAGAGGTTAGCGGTGTGCTCCCACATCCTGTTGTCTATTTAAAGTACTCCCGTGAGTCATTGAGCTGACGAGCTCGTGGATGAAGCACCTGCGCGCCAGTGAGAGGTACCGGACCTGATATAATGTTTGGCAGCCTACTCAGCAAACCCCAAAATACAAGACTGTATTCTCTACTGATGACGGTTAATAAACCAGAAACACGTGTCTAGAGATCAGCACTATCTGCGCCAACCTTGGCGAAACACTCGAAAATATCGGAGCGAGCTACTAGAGACTGCATTTACCAGAATGCCAGGGGCGAACCTTGTCTGAGAGGTCAGAGGTGTGCTCCCACATCCTGTTGTCTATTTAAAGTACTCCTGTGAGTCATTGAGCTGACGAGCTCGTGGATGAAGCACCTGCGCGCCAGTGAGAGGTACCGGACCTGATATAATGTTTGGCAGCCTACTCAGCAAACCCCAAAATACAAGACTGTATTCTCTACTGATGACGGTTAATAAACCAGAAACACGTGTGTAGAGATCAGCACTATCTGCGCCAACCTTGGCGAAACACTCGAAAATATCGGAGCGAGCTACTAGAGAGTGCATTTACCAGAATGCCAGGGGCGAACCTTGTATGAGAGGTCAGCGGTGTGCTCCCACATCCTGTTGTCTATTTAAAGTACTCCTGTGAGGCATTGAGCTGACGAGCTCGTGGATGAAGCACCTGCGCGCCAGTGAGAGGTACCGAACCTGATATAATGTTTGGCATCCTACTCAGCAAACCCCAAAATACAAGACTGTATTCTCTACTGATGACGGTTAATAAACCAGAAACACGTGTCTAGAGATCAGCACTATCTGCGCCAACCTTGGCGAAACACTCGAAAATATCGGAGCGAGCTACTAGAGACTGCATTTACCAGAATGCCAGGGGCGAACCTTGTCTGAGAGGTCAGCGGTGTGCTCCCACATCCTGTTGTCTATTTAAAGTACTCCCGTGAGTCATTGAGCTCACGAGCTCGTGGATGAAGCACCTGCGCGCCAGTGAGAGGTACAGGACCTGATATAATGTTTGGCAGCCTACTCAGCAAACCCCAAAATACAAGACTGTATTCTCTAGTGATGACGGTTAATAAACCAGAAACACGTGTCTAGAGATCAGCACTATCTGCGCCAACCTTGGCGAAACACTCGAAAATATCGGAGCGAGCTACTAGAGACTGCATTTACCAGAATGCCAGGGGCGAACCTTGTCTGAGAGGACAGCGGTGTGCTCCCACATCCTGTTGTCTATTTAAAGTACTCCTGTGAGTCATTGAGCTGACGAGCTCGTGGATGAAGCACCTGCGCGCCAGTGAGAGGTACCGGACCTGATATAATGTTTGGCAGCCTACTCAGCAAACCCCAAAATACAAGACTGTATTCTCTACTGATGACGGTTAATAAACCAGAAACACGTGTCTAGAGATCAGCACTATCTGCGTCAACCTTGGCGAAACACTCGAAAATATTGGAGCGAGCTACTAGAGACTGCATTTACCAGAATGCCAGGGGCGAACCTTGTCTGAGAGGTCAGCGGTGTGCTCCCACATCCTGTTGTCTATTTAAAGTACTCCCGTGAGTCATTGAGCTGACGAGCTCGTGGATGAAGCACCTGCACGCCATTGAGAGGTACAGGACCTGATATAATGTTTGGCAGCCTACTCAGCAAACCCCAAAATACAAGACTGTATTCTCTACTGATGACGGTTAATAAACCAGAAACACGTGTCTAGAGATCAGCACTATCTGCGCCAACCTTGGCGAAACACTCGAAAATATCGGAGCGAGCTACTAGAGACTGCATTTACCAGAATGCCAGGGGAGAACCTTGTCTGAGAGGTCAGCGGTGTGCTCCCACATCCTGTAATCATTCATTACTGCTTTAGTTAGTATTCCTTCCGAGTGATTCCAAACTGAAACCCATAGCATAAGTGGAGCTGACAGGACAAGGTCACTTACATAATCAAGGCCCAATTCTTCATGACAAATGGATGATGGTGCAGACATAGGTAGATGCAGCAATTTGCGAGCAAATTTGTTTTCAGCGACCTGCATCTTTGCAGGCTCTTGTGTTCCCCAGATCTCTGCTCCATAGATAGCTGCTGAAACGCATCCAGCCTTGTAAATGTTAAGCAGTACACCCGTGGGTGAGGATCCTAATTGTTTTGTAAACTTATGAATAGTTTTGTTAAAATTGGGTGCACCTAACCTGTCCCCGATTCTTCCAGTTACATTCCCCGTGAAAGGGTAGCCCAAGGTATGTAAATGTGCTTACTGTGTCTGGTCTTGTGCCCTGGATATGAAATGATCTCATCTTCCCTTTAGGGCAGCCGCAGATCATAGCAAAGGACTTTGTTTTGTTAGTGTGCAGCCCTAGGGATCCCATGTATGCCACAAACCCCTCCAGCAACCTCTGGAGACCCACACCTGTTCTTGACATGAGGACCCAGTCATCTGCGCACATTAGCACAGGGATGGATCTTGTCCCTGCCCTTAGTGGATCAGCCACAATCTCTCCTTGGTGTTTCTCCAAACCACTGCTGTAGATACTGAAGAGAAATGGGGCAAGGACACAGCCTTGGCATACTCCCTTCCTGATGTAAATTGAAGGGGTACACTCCCCTTTAGGGCCGTACCTAACACATCCCCCCCACATCCTCATACAGTTTGCTTAAGATTTGCACCAACTCCGCCTCCACACCCAAGTCCAGCAGTTTGGTCCAGAGTTTACCTCTGTCAATGTTGTCAAACTCTGAACTTAGGTTCATGAAGGTGAGGTATAGTGGGCCTTTCTTAACCCGTACATACCTGCAGTGAATCAGAAAGAGATTTAAGCATTGGTCGATCGTTCCTAATCCCTTCCTAAAGCCAAATTGGGCTGAAGTCAAGATCTCTCCAGGCGCTCCAGTATGATACTGCTTAATTCTTTTGGTGTGCTATCTATAAGCGAAATTGGGCGGTAACACTTGGGTCCCCTCTATCGCCCTTCTTAAAGATAGGTAGTATGATGGCATTTGACCAGGACTTGGGGGCCCACACATGAAAGCACTATTTAAGATATTAACAAATATGGGTGCCCACAACTCAGGGTTATTCTTAAAGAGATCAATTGGCACCCCGTCAGGCCCCGGAGCTTTGTTGTTTGAACATCTAGATATTGCTAGGTTGACTTCTTCTAATGTGATGTTCAAATGGTAAGCACCTATCCCCCTGTCCAGGTTCAAGTTGTTGATCGCTTGCTCATTATTTGGATGGAGGATATCACTAAATGCATGTGTAAAGTGTGTCACCCAAGTTGTGGACTGCATGGGTATGTCTGTACTGCTAGCGTCACCGCAGACAAAATAAGGGGAATTAACAACTTTCCAAAATGTTTTCGAATCTTTATCCACACAGGCCCTTCCAGCTGCTCCCATGCTTCCATCCTTAAGCTCGCTTTCCTATTTTCAAGCGTGGCCTTATAGTTGCGTCTGCAAGAGCTTATGGTCTCTACGTCCCTTGGAGAGACTTTCAGAGCTTCCTTCAGCTGACTGTGTGCTCTAGAACAGTGGCCATCAAGCAACTTCTTGGCCTTGGTCAGGCGATTAGGTAAAGTGAGTGTTAGTAGCTCAGCTGTTCCCCTACATATTTCTGTGATTGCCCCCACAACACTTGATGCAGTCCAGGCAGATGTCTACTTCACTCTTACATCTTCCCAAGAGGTGTCTCAAAAGTTCTCCTGTATCTATCTCCGCCCAGCTAGGCCTAAGTCCCTGATTTTTAGAATGGGCTAGACTGGGTGCAGACTGCGTGGTTACCCTTGGTGTTAATTCCAGATGTAGGAAAAGTACTTGTGGATTTTGATCACTCATTTTACTAGGTAAAATGGCGTAATCAAGAACTTTTGCCCTTATTTCCATCGAGGCTGCTATGTAGTAAATTGGGCTTCCAGGGCCTCTCCTCGTGAATGAAACTTGCGGTAGCTTCACCTGACAAGTCAATGGTAAGCTTTAAATTGTTTTTTTAACAAGAGAGTGTTGAGAGCAGTGCCACACCTGCTGTGATTAAAATGCGAGAGATCCAGGGAATCCGTTCCCCAGAATCCACAAACATGATTGCTGGTAATTCGACCCAACCTCAAGTTAAAATCACCCCCCACAGAATATGAAAGTCCCCTGGGATAGTTCCAATTACTTTGTTAAGAGCAAAACCCAAAGAGTCTATGATTGTGCAGTCACTTGTGTCAAAATTATTATGATAAAAGTTAATCAAAATCACTGAGGACATAATTCCTGGAGTAATACATATAATCTGAGAGTTAGTAACCATGTCCTTTATTTTGCAAGGAAGGGTCCTGCTCATCAAAGTTATGAAGCCCCCACTATTGTGGCCAGATGGAGCTGATACTGCTGGGGTCCAGGTAGTGTTAAATCCATTCAAGAATATATGATCACTGGCCCAGGATTCTTGTAGGCAAATACAGGTATTCTTCGATCACATCTAGCCATTCTGGATCTTGTAGTTTACGCACAATCCCTGCAATATTCCAAAATAAAACTTTGTATCACACCCTTTGTGTACAGCTAACAGAGTTGGGTCTGCTGAGCACCGGGGCTCTTGGGCGGTAGTATTATGCAAAGCCTTATTACTTTCCCTGCTATTGTAATGTGTGTTTGGTACCGCATTTGCCAGTCAATCAATTTCTGCTAATACTGAAAGGTGGTTATAAGTTGGTAATGGATCAGTGGTAATTTGATGGTTAGGGAATGAAAGTCTCCCAGCATCAGGGTACAGATGTTCCAAAATATTAGGTCTGTAAAAGTAGCTAAGTGGAAGCGCTTTTACACATTGGTGCTGCTTATTACAGGATAGTCTTGGTGTGTGATGGTGAAGTTGGCAATTGTGCAGTCCCCTTCCTCCCCTTTTGGCATATTGCCTATCCATTGCACTCTTCGGACAGTGATAATATTGTTAGAGGCGAAATTGCTACTCATGTCTCTTGGTGATGAACATAGCCAATGAATGACCTTGTTCTTGAGTTGTTCCCCAGTCCCTGGTTGACCACGTGGCAAGGGGGGTACATTCTTCAAGGCAATGACCAGGGGGGAGTCCTCCGGCGGCAATTGTATGACAGGCAGTGCAGAAGTGTGAGGGGCGCTCACAGTATCGGATTGGCGTCCTACACATGGTGCTGTTTTTAGGTTTACTTTGAGTGGCACTATCAGTATTGGACTATTTGATGTCCCAAGCCGACGGTGCTTTGGAGCAGTCTTGCTGACAGCCCCCTTATTGTCATCAGCTTTAATTCCAGATCGTGTCCCTTGAACTCCACCAAGATTATATTGATCAAGTGACAGGCTCTCATGTTTGTGATGGGATTCCCCCCCTCCTGTCGATTTCCCGATGGTTTTGTCCATGAGGTCAGTTAACTGTCCTTTGATGTCCTTCAGGGCTTGTTCAATCCCTTTTAAGACAGAGAGTACTGGGTTGAAAAATTTGGCACAAATAGCCTCCATTAGGTCAATCTTGCCCTCTGGGCAGCAGCTGGGGTCGGTAATGTGGTAGCTGCATTTTAACCATTCGCCTGGTGTAAATCTTTGCCCATAGCTTCTTTCCTGCCAATAGTATAAGCTTTAGTCATTTGGGTTGTGACTTATAGGAGTTTTCTTGAAACCTAGTTTGGTTTGTTTTGTGAGATGTTTTTTCCTTTTGGCGATTGCAGGGCTATTAGGAGCTGGCTCAAGATGTGTCAACCTCTCAAGATCCTGTGAGACCCCCAGTGTACCTTTAAATATACACGGGTTGAATGCCCTATTACCTTCCCCAGAATGGATTAGGCCCTGCTCTTTGCTCGGGGTCAGTCGACTTGAGGGACCTTCTTTGTTAGCTGTATCAGTGCTGGCATCCCAGGGAGTGTCTGCCACAGAGGGACTGCCTGTGCTGGCCATGGCTAGTGTTTTTAGGTCTCGCCTACGCAGCGCGCATGCGCTGCATAGGCAAAAAGACCTTTAGCAATCGCTTCGGCTTTGCAGCCAAAAACATGCACGCGTTCCATTGCCTTCAATGGCAACGCGTGCACGTTTGGCGATTCACTTGCGGGAGCGAGCGGCACCATATGGTAGCAATTATCGTTCCTGGCGCTGCTCGCTCCCGCAAGTGAAACGCTTTCACTTTTGCCGACACTTTTTTTTTACTTTTAGCGCGCGCGCGCTTGTTCATGATGGAGAGTACCAGTGGGCTCTTCTCAAAGTTGATGTATCATTCTAAGTGATGGTGGTGCTTTTGTAAGATCCTAGCCTGTTGCAGCGCGTTGGAGGAAGGAATTGACAGGAGAGAGGGGACATTGAAAATGGTGTTAAAACATGCTGGCGCTTTTATAGCGCTTTACAGCACTTGGACGATTTGTAAGTGCCGAGCGGATCAGGCATGATAGAATGGGGTCGACGTGCGTGCTCGAAGCCCCAGTTTCATTATTTGCATGTCTCCAGAGTGCACCGAATATAGAGGCTGGAATTTGAAGTGACTCCCATAACCAATAACAAGCCATAATATATAATTACTCCCCAGAGTTCAGTGCTGGCTGCAACCGCAAGCTGTGAGACTCCCCTTACCCTCTCTGTCCCACCCTTCCTAGTGCAGCAACGGGAGTCGGCAAGTGGGCGAGTAAACTCAATAAGGTTTTGGGATTTCTCAAAAAGGGGATTGTCAATATAGCAAGGTAAAGGTAGAGCTGCTGTGTAGCATTTAATTTGTATTGTACATTTGCTGTGCATAAAGTCGCTAGGTGATAGCATAGTTGTTCCAAATAAGTATTCCGTTAAACAGTATGAACATCCGTGGCTCACAAGTAAGACATAATTGTGTGTGAGGGACAAATAACTTCTCATTATGTCAACATGAATAACTACAGTTTCTTGTGTACGAAGGACTCTGGTGTACAAGAGAAGTGAAACGCAAGGGACAGACCGATTTCAACGCGAAGAGATTGTGTACCTCATTGCACACATTTCCTTTAGAAAGAGAAGAATTAGTGAATTATTTGAAGTGCAAAGGCTGAGGAAGCACAAATGGCAATGCAAAATATTGCGCTACAAGTAGTCTATTTGAAAATCTCCATCTATTCTTCCCACAGTGTTGCTGCAGAATGCCTAACCACAATTTATGCAATTCACGAGAGGATGGCACGGAATTAATTTTAGAACGTGTCCTTTCGTTTGGCTGGAAAACTGTGGCTCCACATACAAACTATCCTCATACCCAAATGCATAAAATATTAAGGCAGAATCCACCTTTCACCATCAGAAGTCGCGCTCTGTTCGACAGCCACAAAAGTATCTTGTGAGTTTGCGATAGTTCCTGAACTTCAGTCAGCTGCTTCACTTAACCTGAAATCTCTGGCTGAAACTGCCCCTCTATGACCCCTCTATTGGGACTAAGCACCACAGATTCCGTAGCACTTCAGTTCTACAAACATTGGGAGTTCATCTTCAGTTCAAAATTGCGTATATAACGTTACTTACATCAAACGGACAGATTTTAAATCAACACAATACCGTGCCCATCAAGGAACAGTACTTCACAGCAGCACGTGACAATATTATGTAAGGGAGAACCTTATTTCGTCTATTGTGCAGGTGTGCCCTCTAGGGTAAAAAAAAATAGTGCCAGAAAATGGTCTGAAATCAAACACCTTATTAAGTCCAGGCCATATTTACCACATGCAGAATGCTTACCCAGGAATGCATTCCATCCATTGTTTACCATTGGCTTTGTGTGTTGTCCCTCAGCTTAGCCTGCTTTCTGTTTGCTGTCTTTATTTGCTTTTGGCTCTCCAGCATGTTTGTGTACCGCCGTGGTGTCTCTTTACCACCTAAAATACTCTGAGATGGACTTTTTGGATGTACGCTGTTTCTGTGTATGCTGACCCAAGTTCTGTCAAGTTACCCAATCTGGTTGTAAATAGATTTATTTCAAAAGCTGTTGTAATTGATTTTAGTTTTCAGGCTGTTAAGTTGTTGCTTTACATTGTGCTTTTTTTCTGGCTGGCCTGTGTTACTTGTTCGAATGGAAGACGCATAACGCTGTCACTTTCACCCTTTTAAATAACAAACACGTCCTGCTTCCTTTTTTCTAAGTGCACTGCAGGCTCATTGTTGGCTTGTTAGCACTATATATAAATGTAGTTACAATTGCAGTACACCACAAACAGCCACAACACTCAAAACAAAAACACATGGGTAAAAGACATTGCCATTTACAACGCCAATAGCTCTAACTCTCCCAAATGCGAGACCTATTGCATTGCAAATGCTTGTTTTTGTGGCATCCAACCTCTCTTCCACAATCCCAATGTCATTATTAATAGCCCCCATAGCATCAGTCCAAAAACATGCAATAGTATTATCTGTTTGTCTCTTCTTACTTGCCGCACCAGGGGGAGTTGTTGCATCAGATTTCCTCTTGCCCATTACAGCAACGTGGATATTTCTTCTTCTCCACGCCTCCAGAGGCGAAACGGGCTTCACACGGCCCGGCACAAATGACTGTCCCGCCTCCTGTGCCACACCGTATGCTGGGGGACCGAGTCCCACCTCAGCCAGATGCCCAAGAGACTTGTGGCGAAACAGGCTTTACACGGCCGGGCACCAATGTCTGTCCCACGCTGCGGTAGTGCAGTGCTGCCTTTGATGGTGTCGGGAGGGCTGGGCCCGCCTCCCATGCCACACGGTATGTTGGGGGAATGAGTCCCGACCCAGCCAGGTGTCCTAGAGACGTGCGGCGAAACTGGCTTCACACGGCCCGGCACAAGTGTCCGCATATATAAAAAATCATATCCATAGGTTAAAAATAATTTCCATAGTCCATCATCATCTAATACATTTATAAATAGTAAAATACATAACCACACAAAGCACATAAATCAAAAAACCAACAAATATAAACTAAGAGAAATCTGTCAACGTGGCATTTCGGTGGAAAACGAAATGGTTCTCACCACCTTCTTCAGGACAAAATGCATATACCACATAAATATTCTAGAAGACAGAGAAATACAAATTACTATACATCTTTTTTCAAAACAATTTAAATCAATTTAAATTATTACAGCCTCAAACTGGCCTTTACCATAGTGCAATCCATTTTCCTTCAAAGCAATGTCCCACTATTTTTTATGAAACCTCCAAACTTCTTAGTATTACTCAATTGGTCAAGCTATTCCTGTTATTTCTATATTTCAATCAGGACGCCCCCTCTAACTATCCTTAAATCTTGCACTGGTTGTGCCTATAGCGTAGATCACCACCACTTATCTGAGTTTATCTACCTTTTTTGGTCTTCAGCAGCCTCCCATTGGTTCTCCTTAGCAAGGCTTGTAGGTACCCTGGATACTCTCTCAGAGTGATCTTTCATTTACAAATATTTTCTATTGTTGGGAAGAGAGCACTGTGTTATAGACAAATGTGCAATTACACTCTTATTGTTATTACACATCCTTCCATTACTAGAACTTACTTCTAATGGTACGAAGATCCTCAGACACTACAGCCTCAGTGTTCTTCTGAGCTCCCTGCAGCCTCAGTGCTCTCCTGAGCCCCCTGCAGCCTCATTGCTCCCTGCAGCCTCAGTGCTCCTCTGAGCTCCCTGCAGCCTCAGTTCTCATATAAGCCTCCTGCAGCCTCAGTGCTCTCCTGAGCCCCCTGCAGCTTCAATGCTCTTCTGAGCCCCTGTAGCCTCGGTGCTCCTCTGTGCCTTCCACATCCTTGGTCCTCCCCTGAGTCCCTGTAGCCTCAGTGATCTCCTGAGCCCCCTGCAGCCTCATTGCTCCCCGCAGCCTCAGTGCTCCTCTGAGCTCCCTGCAGCCAATGTTCTCCTCTAATCCTCCTGCAGCCTCAGTGCTCTCCTGAGCCCCCTGCAGCCTCAATGCTCTTCTGAGCCCCTGTAGCCTCTGTGCTCCTCTGTGCCCCCACATCCTTGGTGCTCCCCTGAGCCCCTGCAGCCTCAGGGCTCCTCTGAGCTCCCTGAAGCCACAGTGCTCCTCTGAGCCCCTGCAGCCTCAGTGCTCCTGTGAGCTCCCTGCAGCCTCAGTGCTCCTCTGAGCCCCTGCAGCCTTAGTGCTCCTCTGAGCCCCTGCAGCCTCAGTGCTCCTCCGAGCTCCCTGCAGCCTCAGTGCTCCTCTGAGCCCCCTGCAGCCTCAGTGCTCCTCTGAGCTCCCTGCAGCCTCAGTGCTCCTTTGAGCCGCCTACAGCCTCAGTGCTCTTCTGAGTCCCTGCAGCCTCAGTGCTCTTCTGAGCCCACTGCAGCCTCAGTGCTCTCCTGAGCCCACTGCAGCCTCAGTGCTCTCCTGAGCCCCCTGCAGCTTCAATGCTCTTCTGAGCCCCAGTAGCCTCGGTGCTCCTCTGTGCCTTCCACATCCTTGGTCCTCCCCTGAGTCCCTGTAGACTCAGTGATCTCCTGAGCCCCCTGCAGCCTCATTGCTCCCCGCAGCCTCAGTGCTCCTCTGAGCTCCCTGCAGCCAATGTTCTCCTCTAATCCTCCTGCAGCCTCAGTGCTCTCCTGAGCCCCCTGCAGCCTCAATGCTCTTCTGAGCCCCTGTAGCCTCTGTGCTCCTCTGTGCCCCCCACATCCTTGGTGCTCCCCTGAGCCCCTGCAGCCTCAGGGCTCCTCTGAGCTCCCTGAAGCCACAGTGCTCCTCTGAGCCCCTGCAGCCTCAGTGCTCCTGTGAGCTCCCTGCAGCCTCAGTGCTCCTCTGAGCCCCTGCAGCCTTAGTGCTCCTCTGAGCCCCTGCAGCCTCAGTGCTCCTCCGAGCTCCCTGCAGCCTCAGTGCTCCTCTGAGCCCCCTGCAGCCTCAGTGCTCCTCTGAGCTCCCTGCAGCCTCAGTGCTCCTTTGAGCCGCCTACAGCCTCAGTGCTCTTCTGAGTCCCTGCAGCCTCAGTGCTCTTCTGAGCCCACTGCAGCCTCAGTGCTCTCCTGAGCCCCCTGCAGCCTCATTGCTCCCCGCAGCCTTAGTGCTCGTCTGAGCCCCCTGCAGCCTCAGTTCTCCTCTAAGCCTCCTGCAGCCTCAGTGCTCTCCTGAGCCCCCTCCAGCCTCAATGCTCTTCTGAGCCCCTGTAGCCTCGGTGCTCCTCTGTGCCCCCCACATCCTTGGTGCTCCCCTGAGTCCCTGCAGCCTCAGTGCTCTCCTGAGCCCCCTGCAGCCTCATTACTCCCCGCAGCCTCAGTGCTCCTCTGAGCTCCCTGCAGCCTCAGTTCTCCTCTAAGCCTCCTGCAGCCACAGTGCTCTCCTGAGCCCCCTGCAGCCTCAATGCTCTTCTGAGCCCCTGTAGCCTCGGTGCTCCTCTGTGCCCCCCACATCCTTGGTGCTCCCTGAGCCTCTGCAGCCTCAGTGCTCCTCTGAGCTCCTTGAAGCCACAGTGCTCCTCTGAGCCAGTGCAGCCTCAGTGCTCCTCTGTGCTCCCTGCAGCCTCAGTGCTCCTCTGAGCCCCTGCAGCCTTAGTGCTCCTCTGAGCCCCTGCAGCCTCAGTGCTGCTCCGAGCTCCCTGCAGCCTCAGTGCTCCTCTGAGCCCCCTGCAGCCTCAGTGCTCCTCTGAGCTCCCCGCAGCCTCAGTGCTCTTCTGTGCTCCTGCAGCCTCAGTGCTCTTCTGAGCCCCCTGCAGCCTCAGTGCTCTTCTGAGTCCCCTGCAGCCTCAGTGCTCCTCTGAGCCCCTGTAGCCTCAGTGTTCTTCTGAGCCCCCTGCAGCCTCAGTGCTCTCCTGAGCCCCCTGCAGCCTCAATGCTCCCGCAGCTTCAGTGCTCCTCTGAGCTCCCTGCAGCCTCCGTGCTCCTCTGAGCCCCCGTAGCCTCAGTGCTCTTCTGAGCCCCCTGCAGCCCCAGTGCTCTCCTGAGCCCCCTGCAGCCTCATTGCTCCCCGCAGCCTCAGTGCTCTTCTGAGCTCCCTGCAGCCTCAGTTCTCATCTAAACCTCCTGCAGCCTCAGTGCTCTCCTGAGCCC
The DNA here is from genome assembly GCA_963921515.1 of Calotriton arnoldi. Classification (NCBI taxonomy): domain Eukaryota; kingdom Metazoa; phylum Chordata; class Amphibia; order Caudata; family Salamandridae; genus Calotriton; species Calotriton arnoldi. The sequence goes on along the minus strand of CAWUFW010016402.1, from coordinate 76,526 downwards.
CCTGTGAGAAGTTGGCCTGGCATATGCTGTCCACTAATTATAGTGGGCACCGTGTACCAGTCCAAACAACCCTTATTGGAGTTAGGTTTAAAGACAACCTTTATGAAAGATATCCTAGTGGTAGCTGTGGAGAGCAGCCTTCAGGCTAAGTCTTGAAGGAATGTAAAGCAGCTTGTTTTACCAGTCTATAATCTCTTGAGTGACCAAATGAAAGAGCACCACACCAGGTATATATTCAAAATATATGTATTTATTGCTAAACACACCCCTCTAGTCTCTTTATGAGGCTAGAGTTCGAAGTACATAAGTTATAAGTTAAATAATCACAGTAATAGCACAAATACACGTTTGGGCCCTAGGGGCGTACCAAACCATATACCAATAAAATGGTATAAGAACCACGACTGAACTAGACACAAGGCCTAGAGCATCTAGAAGTGCTTGGACCACAAGGAACCACCCAAGGCAGTGACACAGGGGACCCACGGGGGACGCGTGCAGTGTAAACACACAGTCGCGATACGCCGTTTACTTCTATGGAGAAAGTCGCGGTCAGGAAATTAGAGAAAAGGGACACTTAAAGGAGGACTTGGATCAAACCCTTTGAGATCTAGGACTTTGAAGAGTCTCTACCCACGGGAGCACCGGAGTACTCGTGTTACCTCACCCAGGGAAGCCGGGTGCATAGGTGCCTTTCGGGGTCGGGTTTCGTCGTCGTTTTGAATGGCGATCTGCTGCAAAGTGCTGCTGGCGACCAAGTGGAAAGTGTCCGGGTGGATCCAAGAGTGGATCGGAGATCTGAAGAACCTGAAAGCAGAGGGGACAGAGTCTGGGTCACTAGCCAGTGACCAGGAAGGCGATGAGCAGATGCCCACCGATGTCGGGTGCTTCAGGTGCATTGACGGTCGTCTTGACTCCGCAGTCACGATGTCCAGGAGGCGTTGTCGGTGACCAGGAGCAGGATTCGGACTGTCCCACGACGTCTGCTGCTTGCTGAGGTGTCGGCGACCAGATTGGACCCAACAGGCCTTGGCAACAGCAAGTCTCGTGGAAAAGGAAGAAGGACAATGGTGCAGACCAGCAAGGTTTGGGGAACTCACCCAGTGAGGGTAAGTAAGGGCGGGCCTGGAGCAACCAGGGAGCCCAAGCAGAAAAGTGTTGGCCTTCGTGGAGGGCTACTAGCCAACAGACTAGCAACCGCGAAGGGGCCTCGGGACGTCGCACGTGGAGCTGGCTCGCAGGACACTCGTGAAATGGAGGCCAGTGATCTTCGGTGCAGTTGGTGCAGGAGGCTGGGGCTACTCGGAGCCCAAAGCACGACTTCGTGGGAGACCCAGAAGATGGTGCACTTACAAATGTGCTCGGTGTCCAGGGGTCACAGTTCCTCGTTACCCACGACAGCTACGGGCCTCAGCTTCGCTGGGGACTCAGGGCAGCTTCGGGAAGGTCAGAAAATCTACCTCTGGGGATGCAGGGACTTCGGCGTCCGGCGGGAGCTTCGTCGATGCAGACCGGACAATTGCTTCTTTGGTGCCTGCCAAGCAGGGGAGTCACTCCTTGACTCCAAGGGAGATTCTTCAGTCCTCTAATCGTAGTGTAGAGCGTCGAAGGTCCAGGATTCAGTTTCAGAGTTTAGTCCAGGAATATCTAATTTGCTATGGCAAGGGTTCCCCATTTTATCCAGTAAAAGAGGGAGGGACTAACTCTATGACCCCACCTATGGGAGGGTCAAGGGAGGGGGTGGCTACACCCACTTCCCTTTGTCCAGTTTCGCGCCAGAGCAGGGGCAGGTAGCCCCTGAGCCGGTTTGAACTGGCATATGCACAGAGGAGCCTTTGCTCCCCCAGTGCAGGACTTCAAAGCACTCCAAGAGTGCATCCACCCAGCCCCACTACAGGGAGGTGGTCACACCTCCCTGTGACAGGAAACCTATTGTCCAGGCCTCCCCTGCCGGAGTTTCTGTCAGCAGCAGGAGGCCAGACTTGTGTCTGTGGCAGAGGCATCCATTTTGTGATGCCAGGGCTTTAGGAAGAAGTTACCGGGTAGACCAGTGTTAACATGTCTCTCCCTCTAGAAGGGTGGAATGCTACCCCCGCCGCCAGGATTGGCGGGGGGGTAGTATTCCAAGATGTTTGACACCAAACACGACATGTTTTGATGCAGTCATTCCAAAGTTAGCATTCTACCGCGAGGATATAATGCACTTAAGAGTATATGGTTTAACCGCATTTACAAACAGTACCAGAGAATGGACTCTGAGTACTGCAGAGGGGCCCTGCTCATGCAGTGGCACCTTCTCACATAGGAACCAAGCACTCTGCCTTTAGGATTGACAAGGCCTACCATAGGAGTGACTTATAGGTTTATATGTGTGTAGGTTTGTAGTGATATAGGTAACCTATATCACAGTAAGGGGTGCATGCACCACCTTACCCAGGCTGCAGTAGCAGACCTGTGGTGTCATTTTGGATGGCCTTCCAGGGGTGGCACAATACATGCTACAGCCCCTGGCAGGCCTCTGAGGTACCTATGCCCTTGGTACATAGTATACCATATACTAGGGACTTATAAGGGCACTCCAGATTCCAATTAGAGATGTGCCTAAGGCACATGGAAACCATTTTAAAGAGGAAACAGCTAGGCTGGGGTTCTGAATAGCAGGGCCCCAGCCAGACTAATGTCGAAAAACAGTGAAGCATCAGCAAAAAGTGGGGGTACCCATGTGAAGCAGATCCTACTCTCCTACACAACCCCCCCAAACGCAGGGACATTAAACTAACCTTGACCAGTTAAGTCTTCATGTTCTAAGTGGAAATACCTAGAGAGTCCATCTGCATTGGCATGGTTACTCCCAGGTCTATGTTCCACTGTAAAGTCCATCCCCTGTAGGGAAATGGACCACCTAAGCAGTTTGGGATTTTCACCCTTCATTTGTTTTAGCCATAAGAGGGGCTTATGGTCGGTTTGAACAAGGAAGTGAGTACCAAACAAGTATGGCCTCAACTTCTTCAGAGCCCAGACCACAGCAAAGGCCTCCCTCTCAATGGCTGACCAACGTTTCTCTCTAGGGGTCAGCCTTCTGCTTATGAAAGCTACTGGCTGATCCTGACCTTCTTCATTCAATTGTGACAGTACAGCCCCTACCCCCAATTCAGATGCATCAGTTTGAACAATGAACTTCTTGGAGTAATCAGGACTCTGTAGAATGGGAGCAGTGCACATGGCCTGCTTCAGGTCATCAAATGCCTTTTGACAGTTAGCTGTCCACTGAACTTTCTTGGGCATTTTCTTAGAAGTTAAGTCATTCAAAGGTGTCACTATTGATCCATACCCTTTGACAAATCTCCTATAGTACCCAGTCAGGCCTAAAAAGGCTCTCACCTGAGTCTGGGTAGTTGGAGCAGTCCATTCCATTATGGTCTGGATCTTGCTCTGCAGTGGTTGAACCTGACCTCCACCCACAAGGTGGCCCAGGTACACAACCTGACTCTGCCCTATCTGGCACTTAGTGGCCTTGATAGTCAGGCCTGCCTTTTGCAGGGCCTGTAAAACATTCCTGAGGTGGACCAGGTGATCCTCCCAGGTGGAGCTAAAGACAGCAATATCATCTAGATATGCTGCACTATAGGCTTCCAGACCTGTAAGGACTGTATTCACCAGCCTCTGAAATGTGGCAGGTGCATTCTTCAGACCAAAGGGCATCACCACAAATTGGTAATGCCCACTAGGGGTTGAAAATGCAGTTTTTGGCTTTGCATCATCAGCTAGTCTGATCTGCCAGTAGCCAGCTGTCAAGTCAAATGTGCTGAGATATTTGGCTGAGGCCAAAGTATCTATGAGCTCATCTGCCCTTGGTATTGGATGGGCATCAGTCCTAGTGACTGCATTGAGACCCCTGTAGTCCACACAAAACCTCATCTCTCTTTTTCCACCACTGGTGTGAGGTTTTGGCACAAGGACCACTGGACTAGCCCAAGGGCTATCTGAGGGTTCAATAACTCCCAAATCCAACATTTTCTGGACTTCAGTCCTGATACAGTCCCTGACATGGTCAGGTTGCCTATAAATCTTATTTTTAATAGGCAGACTGTCCCCAGTGTCCACTTCATGAGTGCACCAGGTAGTCTGACTGGGTGTCAGAGAAAACATATGTCTAAACTGATTGAGCACCTGTCTGCAATCAGTTTGTTGCTGGGTAGAGAGGCTGCCTGCCAAGGCCACACCATCTACTGACCCATCGTCAGGGTTCTGTGAGAGCAGGTCAGGGAGTGGGTCACTCTCTTCCTCCTGCCCTTCATCAGTAGCCATGAGCAAGCCCATGTCTGCCCTGTCCACATATGGTTTTAACCTGTTGACATGGAGAACCCTGTGGGGACTCCTGGGTGTTCCTAGGTCTACTAAGTAGGTTACCTCACCCTTCTGTTCAACAATAGTGTGGGGTCCACTCCATTTGTCTTGGAGAGCTGCTGGGGCCACTGGCTCCAACACCCACACCTTCTGTCCTGGCTGGTAAACAGTCAGTACAGCCTTTTGGTCATGCCAAGCTTTTTGAAGTTCCTGGCTAGCCTCAAGGTTTTTGGTTGCCTTTTTCATGTACTCAGCCATCCGGGAGCGGAGACCAAGTACATAGTCCACTATGTCTTGCTTTGGGGGCTTGAGAGGTAACTCCCATCCTTCCTTCACCAAGCACAGTGGACCCCTGACAGGGTGACCAAACAGAAGTTCAAAAGGGCTGTAGCCAACCCCTTCTGAGGCACCTCCCTGTATGCAAATAAAAGGCAGGGCAAGAGTATGTCCCATCTTCGCCTAAGCTTTTCTGGGAGCCCTTTAATCATGCCCTTCAAGGTTTTGTTGAATCTCTCAACTAAACCATTGCATTGTGGGTGATAGGGTGTGGTGAACTTATAAGTCACTCCACACTCCTTCCACATTGCTTTTAAGTAACCAGACATGAAGTTTGCACCCCTATCTGATACAACCTCCTTAGGAAAGCCCACTCTTGAGAATACTCCCAGGAGGGCTCTTGCCACCACAGGTGCTGTAGTGGTCCTGAGGGGTATTGCCTCTGGGTACCTGGTGGCATGATCCACTACCACCAGGATAAACCTGTGCCCAGATGCAGTTTGGGGATCCATGGGACCAACTATATCAATCCCCACTCTTTCAAAGGGAACCCCCACCACAGGTAGTGGTATCAGGGGGGCCTTTGTAGTGCCACCTGCCTTGCCACTGGCCTGGCAGGTTACACAGGAGCGACAAAACTCCTTTGTGTCTTCAGACATGTGGGGCCAGTGAAAGTGAGGGACAATTCTGTCCCAAGTCTTGTTCTGGCCCAGGTGTCCTGCTAAGGGAATATCATGGGCTAGGGTCAATAGGAAGCCCCTGAACTTCAAAGGTATTACCAACCTCCTGGTAGCACCAGGCTTGGGGTCTCTACTCTCTGAGTACAGGAGTCCATCATCCCAGTACACTGTATGGGGACCACTAGCTTTCCCAGCAGCCTCAGCAGCAGCTTGCTGTCTGAGGGGTTCAAGAGAGGGGCAGCTCTGCTGCTCCTGGCTCAGATCTGCCCTGGAAGGTCCCCCTGTCCCCAAGAACTCAACCTGGTCAGGTTCAAGTTCCTCTGGGACAGTTCCTTCCTCAGGACTGAGATCATCTCCCTCAAGAGACTGATCTTCCTTCTGAGCCAAGGGGAAGGCACTGCCTTAACCCTACTACTCCTCCTCTTGGAAGGTCACTTGGTCCATTATTCCAGAATCCAAGGCCTGTTCAGTTTTAGACATTTTGGCCTGTGACCTGGTCACAGCAAACACATCTGCAGGGATGCCCAGCATTTCTGCATGAGTCCTGAGCTCCACTTCTGCCCAAGCTGAAGTTTCTAAGTCATTGCCAAGCAAGCATTCGACTGGTAGGTTTGCACTCACCACAACCTTCTTAAGGCCAGTTACCCCTCCCCAGGAGAAGTTAACAACTGCCAGAGGATGGTCTGTTCTGACATTGCTAGCATTGGTCACTTGGTACATTTCACCAAGCATAACTTGCCCAGGTTCCACAAGGTCTTGTGTCACCATTGTGACACTTGCCCCTGTGTCCCTAAATGCCAAAGCCTCTCGTCCATTGATTAAAGGCTGTTGTCTGTACTTGCCCAGATTACTGGGACTCACAGAGGAGGTCACATCCATGCCTCCATCACAGACTAACACAGCCTGAGTGAGTTCTCTGACTAGGTCAGAGCCCACTTCAGTACCCAGGGTGAACCCTACTAAACCCTTGGCTGGAGCACTCCCACCAACTGTAACTGCACTAGGGGGAACAGGTGCCTTAGGGGCATTGGTGGGTGCTGGACTTGAGTCTTTGGACTTGGTGCAATCACTTGTCCAGTGGGTCTTTTGCTTACAGACCTTGCACCATGGTTTTCTTTGGCCTTTACCTTTGGTAGTTTGTGAATCCCCCCTGAAGAAGATTTTTGGGGCCCTTGTGAAGACTTCTGGTCTTTACCCTTCTCCCCACCCTTATCAGAGTTTTTAGAATCTTGCTTCTTAGGGTCACCACCTTGGTTCTGTACCTTCTGCCTCACCCTGGTTCTGACCCATTTGTCTGCCTTCTTTCCCAATTCTTGGGGAGAGGTCAGATCAGAGTCCACCAGGTACTGATGCAACAGCTGATTTTGACAGTTATTAAGAATCTGCTCCCTCATTATCAGATTGTACAATCCTATGAAGTCACACACCTTACTGCCCATCAACCAGCCTTCCAGAGCCTTAGCAGAACAATCCACATAGTCTACCCAGTCTTGAGTCTGTGCTTTTTGGGTGTCTCTGAACTTTAACCTGTATTGTTCAGTGGTTAGGCCAAACCCATCAATAAGAGCACTCTTCAAGACCTTGTAATTATCAGCATCCTCTTCTCTTACAGTGAGGAGCTTATCTCTACCTTTGTCTGCAAAGGAGAGCCACAAGATTGCTGCCCACTGCTCCTGAGGGACCCTCTGTACTTTACAGGCCCTCTCTAATGCAGTTATCCATTTGTGGATGTCATCCCCACTCTGGTAGGGAGGGACAATCTTGCTCAGGTTCCTATGGTCATAGGACCTTTCCCTGTCTCTAGGGACATGGCTGCCACCATGGGACTCTAGTCCCAACTTTCTTCTCTCTCTAAGGAGATCTAGGGACTCCCTATCTAAAGCCAATTGCTTCTTTCTGATCTCTAGTTGAGTTTCCTCATACTGGACCAGTCTCTTTCTCCTCTCATGAGAGGATTCCCTCCCCTGAGAAGAGATAGAGGTCCCTATTGAGGTGCCAGAGTGGTTAGACTCCTGAGAAGGAGATCTAGACTTTCTAGGCACACTCACAATCCTTCCTGGGGGGATAAAGGTGTGGTCTTCTAGATCCTCACCCTCATCTTCCACAGGAGGGATGGGGTTATCCAGGTCAGGGTCATTGTCACCCTCCTGGCCAGTTTCAGTGGGGGGGCTGGGGGTATTGGTACCCCTGGCCCCTTCCTCATCTTCTGCCCCACCCTCTGCTCCTACCCCTTCAGTCTCTAAAGACTTACTAAGATCAAAAGCCACCAACAACTCTCTAAGGTGTTGGGTGGTGGGACTTTGGCCTGTCCTTAATTTTCTCAAGTTACATAATGCTCTCAATTCCAAGAATGGGAGTGTATCATACTTGGAGGGTGGAAGCTCAATGGCTTCCTGCAAGGATTCCTTGGATCCTCCCCTTAAAGACATTACTAGTGTGGTGTGGTGTATGCACTACCTACTCTAGTGTGGCCTACTAAACTCTCTTGAGTTGTAGAAAGGGTTGTGCTATCCCTTAACACACAACTCTAAGTTCAGTAGAACTTACTGTTATTCTAAGCTTAAATTATATGTACCTTAGGTACCTTTAGTGGTTTTCAGTTGATCAATTCAATTGAGATTATCTGGTAAAACAATAGCAAGCTGGAATCCCACACGCTGCACACCAATGTGAGAAGTTGGCCTGGCATATGCTGTCCACTAATTATAGTGGGCACCGTGTACCAGTCCAAACAACCCTTATTGGAGTTAGGTTAAAGACAACCTTTAAAGAAAGCTATCCTAGTGGTAGCTGTGGAGAGCAGCCTTCAGGCTAAGTCTTGAAGGAATGTAAAGCAGCTTGTTTTACCAGTCTATAATCTCTTGAGTGACCAAATGAAAGAGCACCACACCAGGTATATATTCAAAATATATGTATTTATTGCTAAACACACCCCTCTAGTCTCTTTATGAGGCTAGAGTTCGAAGTACATAAGTTATAAGTTAAATAATCACAGTAATAGCACAAATACACGTTTGGGCCCTAGGGGCGTACCAAACCATATACCAATAAAGTGGTATAAGAACCACGACTGAACTAGACACAAGGCCTAGAGCCTCTAGAAGTGCTTGGACCACAAGGAACCACCCAAGGTAGTGACACAGGGGACCCACGGGGACGCGTGCAGTGTAAACACACAGCCGCGATACGCCGTTTACTTCTATGGAGAAAGTCGCGGTCAGGAAATTAGAGAAAAGGGACACTTAAAGGAGGACTTGGATCAAACCCTTTGAGATCTAGGACTTTGAAGAGTCTCTACCCACGGGAGCACCGGAGTACTCGTGTTACCTCACCCAGGGAAGCCGGGTGCATAGGTGCCTTTCGGGGTCGGGTTTCGTCGTCGTTTTGAATGGCGATCTGCTGCAAAGTGCTGCTGGCGACCAAGTGGAAAGTGTCCGGGTGGATCCAAGAGTGGATCGGAGATCTGAAGAACCTGAAAGCAGAGGGGACAGAGTCTGGGTCACTAGCCAGTGACCAGGAAGGCGATGAGCAGATGCCCACCGATGTCGGGTGCTTCAGGAGCGTTGACGTTCGTCTTGACTCCGCAGTCACGATGTCCAGGAGGCGTTGTCGGCGACCAGGAGCAGGATTCGGACTGTCCCACGACGTCTGCTGCTTGCTGAGGTGTCGGCGACCGGATTGGACCCAACAGGCCTTGGCAACAGCAAGTCTCGTGGAAAAGGAAGAAGGACGATGGTGCAGACCAGCAAGGTCTGGGGAACTCACCCAGCAAGGGTAAGTAAGGGCGAGCCTGGAGCAACCAGGGAGCCCAAGCAGAAAAGTGTTGGCCTTCGTGGAGGGCTACTAGCCAACGGACTAGCAACCGCAAAGGAGCCTCGGGACGTCGCACGTGGAGCTGGCTCACAGGACACTCGTGGAGTGGAGGCCAGTGATCTTCGGTGCAGTTGGTGCAGGAGGCTGGGGCTACTCGGAGCCCAAAGCACGACTTCGTGGGAGACCCAGAAGATGGTGCACTTACAAATGTGCTCGGTGTCCAGGGGTCACGGTTCTTCGTTACCCACGACAGCTACGGGCCTCAGCTTCGCTGGGGACTCAGGGCAGCTTCGGGGAGGTCAGAAAATCCACCTCTAGGGATGCAGGGACTTCAGCGTTTGGCGGGAGCTTTGTCGATGCAGACCGGACAATTGCTTCTTTGGTGCCTGCCAAGCAGGGGAGTCACTCCTTGACTCCAAGGGAGATTCTTCAGTCCTCTAATCGTAGTGTAGAGCGTCGAAGGTCCAGGATTCAGTTTCAGAGTTTAGTCCAGGAATATCTAATTTGCTATGGCAAGGGTTCCCCATTTTATCCAGTAAAAGAGGGAGGGACTAACTCTATGACCCCACCTATGGGAGGGTCAAGGGAGGGGGTGGCTACACCCACTTCCCTTTGTCCAGTTTCGCGCCAGAGCAGGGGCAGGTAGCCCCTGAGCCGGTTTGAACTGGCATATGCACAGAGGAGCCTTTTGCTCCCCCAGTGCAGGACTTCAAAGCACTCCAAGAGTGCATCCACCCAGCCCCACTACACATTATCCTGTCTGGGGAGGTGGTCACACCTCCCTGTGACAGGAAACCTATTGTCCAGGCCTCCCCTGCCGGAGTTTCTGTCAGCAGCAGGAGGCCAGACTTGTGTCTGTGGCAGAGGCATCCATTTTGTGATGCCAGGGCTTTAGGAAGAAGTTACCGGGTAGACCAGTGTTAACATGTCTCTCCCTCTAGAAGGGTGGAATGCTACCCCCGCCGCCAGGATTGGCGGGGGGTAGTATTCCAAGATGTTTGACACCAAACACGACATGTTTTGATGCAGTCATTCCAAAGTTAGCATTCTACCGCGAGGATATAATGCACTTAAGAGTATATGGTTTAACCGCATTTACAAACAGTACCAGAGAATGGACTCTGAGTACTGCAGAGGGGACCTGCTCATGCAGTGGCACCTTCTCACATAGGAACCAAGCACTCTGCCTTTAGGATTGACAAGGCCTACCATAGGAGTGACTTATAGGTTTATATGTGTGTAGCTTGGTAGTGATATAGGTAACCTATATCACAGTAAGGGGTGCATGCACCACCTTACCCAGGCTGCAGTAGCAGACCTGTGGTGTCATTTTGGATGGCCTTCCAGGGGTGGCACAATACATGCTACAGCCCCTGGCAGGCCTCTGAGGTACCTATGCCCTTGGTACATAGTATACCATATACTAGGGACTTATAAGGGCACTCCAGATTCCAATTAGAGATGTGCCTAAGGCACATGGAAACCATTTTAAAGAGGAAACAGCTAGGCTGGGGTTCTGAATAGCAGGGCCCCAGCCAGACTAATGTCGAAAAACAGTGAAGCATCAGCAAAAAGTGGTGGCACCCATGTGAAGCAGATCCTACTCTCCTACACCCCCTGCAGCCTCAATGCTCTTCTGAGCCCCTGTAGCCTCTGTGCTCCTCTGTGCCCCCCACATCCTTGGTGCTACCCTGAGCCCCTGCAGCCTCAGGGTTCCTCTGAGCTCCCTGAAGCCACAGTGCTCCTCTGAGCCCCTGCAGCCTCAGTGCTCCTCTGAGCTCCCTGCAGCCTCAGTGCTCCTCTGAGCCCCTGCAGCCTTAGTGCTCCTCTGAGCCCCTGCAGCCACAGTGCTCCTCCGAGCTCCCTGCAGCCTCAGTGCTGCTCTGAGCCCCCTGCAGCCTCAGTGCTCCTCTGAGCTCCCCGCAGCCTCAGTGCTCCTCTGAGACCCCTGCAGCCTCAGTGCTCTTCTGAGCCCCTGCAGCCTCAGTGCTCTTCTGAGCCCCCTGCAGCCTCAGTGCTCTTCTGACCCCCCTGCAGCCTCAGTGCTCTCCTGAGCCCCCTGCAGCCTCAATGCTCTTCTGAGCCCCTGTAGCCTCGGTGCTCCTCTGTGCCCCCCACATCCTTGGTGCTCCCCTGAGTCCCTGCAGCCTCAGTGCTCTCCTGAGCCCCCTGCAGCCTCATTGCTACCGGCAGCTTCAGTGCTCCTCTGAGCTCCCTGCAGCCTCAGTTCTCCTCTAACCCTCCTGCAGCCTCAGTGCTCTCCTGAGCCCCCTGCAGCCTCAATGCTCTTCTGAGCCCCTGTAGCCTCGGTGCTCCTCTGTGCCCCCCACATCCTTGGTGCTCCCCTGAGCCTCTGCAGCCTCAGTCCTCCTCTGAGCTCCCTGAAGCCACAGTGCTCCTCTGAGCCAGTGCAGCCTCAGTGCTCCTCTGAGCTCCCTGCAGCCTCAGTGCTCCTCTGAGCCCCTGCAGCCTTAGTGGTCCTCTGAGTCCCTGCAGCCTCAGTGCTCCTCCGAGCTCCCTGCAGCCTCAGTACTCCTCTGAGCCCCCTGCAGCCTCAGTGCTTCTCTGAGCTCCCCGCAGCCTCAGTGCTCTTTTGTGCTCCTGCAGCCTCAGTGCTCTTCTGAGCCCCCTGCAGCCCCAGTGCTCTCCTGAGCCCCCTGCAGCCTCATTGCTCCCCGTAGCCTCTGTTCTCCTCTGAGCTCCGTGCAGCCTCAGTTCTCCTCTAAGCCTCCTGCAGCCTCAGTGCTCTCCTGAGCCCCCTGCAGCCTCAATGCTCTTCTGAGCCCATATAGCCTCGGTGCTCCTCTGTGCCCCCCACATCCTTGGTGCTCCCCTGAGCCCCTGCATCATCAGTGCCCCTCTGAGCTCCTTGTATCATCAGTGCTCCTCTGAGCCCCTGCAGCCTTAGTGCTCCTCTGAGCTCCTGCAGCCTCAGTGCTCCTCTGAGCCCCCTGCAGCCTCAGTGCTCCTCTGAGCTCCCCAGAGCCTCAGTACTACTCTGAGCTCCTTGCAGCCTCAGTGCTCCTCTGAGCCCCCCGCAGCCTCATTGCTCCTCTGAGCTCCATGCAGCCTCAGGGCTCCTCTGAGCCACTGCAACCTCAGTGCTCCTCTGAGCCCCTGCAGCCTCAGTGCTCCTCTGAGCTTCATGCAGCCTCAGTGCTCCTCTGAGCCCCTGCAGCCTCAGTGCTCCTCTGAGCCCCTGCAGCCTCAGTGCTCCTCTGAGCCCCTGCAGCCTCAGTGCTCCTCTGAGCTCCATGCAGCCTCAGTGCTCCTCTGAGCCCCTGCAGCCTCAGTGCTCCTCTGAGCCCCTGCAGCCTTAGTGCTCCTAAGAGCCCCTGCAGCCTCAGTGCTCTTCTGAGCCTCTGCAGCCTCAGTGCTCCTCTGAGCCCCTGCAGCCTCAGTGCTCCTAAGAGCCCCTGCAGCCTCCGTGCTCTTCTGAGCCTCTGCAGCCTCAGTGCTCCTCTGAGCTCCCTGCAGCCTCTGTGCTCCTCTGAGCCCCCTGCAGCCTCAGTGCTTCTGAGCTCCGTGACACGTCGGTGCACTTCTGAGCTCCCTGCAGCCTTGGTGCTCCTCTGACCTCCCTGCAACCTCAATGCTCCTCTGAGCTCCCTGCACCCTCAGTGCTCCTCTCAGCGCCTGCAGCCTTAGTGCTCCTCTGAGCGCTCTGCAGCCTCAGTGCTCCTCTGCCCCCTTGCAGCCTCAGTGCTCCTCTGAGCTCCTGCAGCCTCAGTGCTCCTCTGACCCCCTTGCAGCCACAGTGCTCCTTTGAGCTCCCTGCAGCTCCAGTGCCCCACTGAGCTCCCAGCAGCCTCTGTGCTCCTCTGAGCCCCCTGCAACCTCTGTGCTTCTCTGATCCGGCAGTAGCCTCAGTGCTCTCCTGAGCCCCCTGTAGCCTCATTGCTCTCCTGAGCCCCCTGCAGCCTCATTGCTCTCCTGAGCCCCTGCAGCCTCAGTGCTCCTAAGAGCCCCTGCAGCCTCAGTGCTCTTCTGAGCCCCTGCTGCCTCAGTGCTCCTCTGAGCTCCCTGCAGCCTCTGTGCTCCTCTGAGCCCCCTGCAGCCTCAGTGCTTCTGAGCTCTGTGACACGTCGGTGCACTTCTGAGCTCCCTGCAGCCTTGGTGCTCCTCTGAGCGCTCTGCAGCCTCAGTGCTCCTCTGCCCCCTTGCAGCCTCAGTGCTCCTCTGAGCTCCTGCAGCCTCATTGCTCCTCTGACCCCCTTGCAGCCACAGTGCTCCTTTGAGCTCCCTGCAGCTCCTGCGCCCCACTGAGCTCCCAGCAGCCTCTGTGCTCCTCTGAGCCCCCTGCAACCTCTGTGCTTCTCTGATCCGGCAGTAGCCTCAGTGTTTTTCTGTGCCCCCTGCAGCCTCAGCCCTCATCTGAGCTCCTACAGCTCCTGTGCTCCTCTGAGCTTCCCGCAGCCTCAGTGTTTCTCTGAGCTCCCTGCATCCTCTGAGCTCGCTGCACCCTCAGTGCTCCTCTCATCTCCCTGCAACCTCAGTGCTCCTCTGAGCTCCCTGCAGCCTCAGTGCTCCTCTGAGCCCCTGCAGCCTTAGTGCTCCTCCGAGCCCCTGCAGCCTCAGTGCTCCTCCGAGCTCCCTGCAGCCTCAGTGCTACTCTGAGCCCCCTGCAGCCTCAGTGCTCCTCTGAGCTCCCCGCAGCCTCAGGGCTCCTCTGAGCCACCTGCAGCCTCAGTGCTCTTCTGAGCCCCTGCAGCCTCAGTGCTCTTCTGAGCCCCCTGCAGCCTCAGTGCTCTTCTGAGCCCCCTGCAGCCTCAGTGCTCTCCTGAGCCCTCTGCAGCCTCATTGCTCCCCGCAGCCTTAGTGCTCCTCTGTGCCCCCTGCAGCCTCAGTTCTCCTCTAAGCCTCCTGCAGCCTCAGTGCTCTCCTGAGCCCCCTGCAGCCTCAATGCTCTTCTGAGCCCCTGTAGCCTCGGTGCTCCTCTGTTCCCCCCACATCCTTGGTGCTCCCCTGAGTCCCTGCAGCCTCAGTGCTCTCCTGAGCCCCCTGCAGCCTCTTTGCTCCACGCAGCCTCAGTGCTCCTCTGAGCTCCCTGCAGCCTCAGTTCTCCTCTAAGCCTCCTGCAGCCTCAGTGCTCTCCTGAGCCCCCTGCAGCCTCAATGCTCTTCTGAGCGCCTGTAGCCTCGGTGCTCCTCTGTGCCCCCCACATCCTTGGTGCTCCCCTGAGCCTCTGCAGCCTCAGTGCTCCTCTGAGCTCCCTGAAGCCACAGTGCTCCTCTGAGCCAGTGCAGCCTCAGTGTTCCTCTGAGCTCTCTGCAGCCTCAGTGCTCCTCTGAGCCCCTGCAGCCTTAGTGCTCCTCTGAGCCCCTGCAGCCTCAGTGCTCCTCCGAGCTCCCTGCAGCCTCAGTGCTCCTCTGAGCCCCCTGCAGCCTCAGTGCTCCTTTGAGCTCCCCGCAGCCTCAGTGCTCTTCTGTGCTCCTGCAGCCTCAGTGCTCTTCTGAGCCCCCTGCAGCCTCAGTGCTCTTCTGAGCCCCCTGCAGCATCAGTGCTCTCCTGAGCCCCCTGCAGCCTCATTGCCCCCTGTAGCCTCAGTGCTCCTCTGAGCTCCCTGCAGCCTCAGTTCTCCTCTAAGCCTCCTGCAGCCTCAGTGCTCTCCTGAGCCCCCTGCAGCCTCAATGCTATTCTGAACCCCTGTAGTCTCGGTGCTCCTCTGTGCCCCCCACATCCTTGGTGCTCCCCTGAGCCCCTGCATCATCAGTGCCCCTCTGAGCTCCTTTTATCATCAGTGCTCCTCTGAGCCCCTGCAGCCTTAGTGCTCCTCTGAGCTCCTGCAGCCTCAGTGCTCCTCTGAGCCCCCTGCAGCCTCAGTGCTCCTCTGAGCTCCCCACAGCCTCAGTGTTCCTCTGAGCTCCATGCAGCCTCAGTGCTCCTCTGAGCCCCCCGCAGCCTCATTGCTCCTCTGAGCCCCATGCAGCCTCAGTGCTCCTCTGAGCCCCCGCAACCTCAGTGCTCCTCTGAGCCCCGCAGCCTCAGTGCTCCTCTGAGCTCCATGCAGCCTCAGTGCTCCTCTGAGCCCCTGCAGCATCAGTGCTCCTTTGAGCCCCTGCAGCCTCAGTGCTCCTCTGAGCCCCTGCAGCCTCAGTGCTCCTCTGAGCTCCTGCAGCCTCAGTGCTCCTCTGAGCCCCTGCAGCCTCAGTGCTCCTAAGAGCCCCTGCAGCCTCAGTGCTCTTCTGAGCCCCTGCTGCCTCAGTGCTCCTCTGAGCTCCCTGCAGCCTCTGTGCTCCTCTGAGCCCCCTGCAGCCTCAGTGCTTCTGAGCTCTGTGACACGTCGGTGCACTTCTGAGCTCCCTGCAGCCTTGGTGCTCCTCTGAGCGTTCTGCAGCCTCAGTGCTCCTCTGCCCCCTTGCAGCCTCAGTGCTCCTCTGAGCTCCTGCAGCCTCATTGCTCCTCTGACCCCCTTGCAGCCACAGTGCTCCTTTGAGCTCCCTGCAGCTCCTGTGCCCCACTGAGCCCCCAGCAGCCTCTGTGCTCCTCTGAGCCCCCTGCAACCTCATTGCTCCCCGCAGCCTTAGTGCTCCTCTGTGCCCCCTGCAGCCTCAGTTCTCCTCTAAGCCTCCTGCAGCCTCAGTGCTCTCCTGAGCCCCCTGCAGCCTCAATGCTCTTCTGAGCCCCTGTAGCCTCGGTGCTCCTCTGTGCCCCCCACATCCTTGGTGCTCCTCTGAGCGCTCTGCAGCCTCAGTGCTCCTCTGCCCCCTTGCAGCCTCAGAGCTCCTCTGAGCTCCTGCAGCCTCATTGCTCCTCTGACCCCCTTGCAGCCACAGTGCTCCTTTGAGCTCCCTGCAGCTCCTGTGCCCCACTGAGCCCCCAGCAGCCTCTGTGCTCCTCTGAGCCCCCTGCAACCTCTGTGCTTCTCTGATCCGGCAGTAGCCTCAGTGTTTCTCTGTGCCCCCTGCAGCCTCAGCCGTCATCTGAGCTCCTACAGCTCCTGTGCTCCTGAGCTTCCCGCAGCCTCAGTGTTTCTCTGAGCTCCCGGCATCCTCTGAGCTCCCTGCAGCCTCAGTGCTCCTCTCATCTCCCTGCAACCTCAGTGCTCCTCTGAGCTCCCTGCAGCCTCAGTGCTCCTCTGAGCCCCTGCAGCCTTAGTGCTCCTCCGAGCCCCTGCAGCCTCAGTGCTCCTCCGAGCTCCCTGCAGCCTCAGTGCTCCTCTGAGCCCCCTGCAGCCTCAGTGCTCCTCTGAGCTCCCCGCAGCCTCAGGGCTCCTCTGAGCCCCCTGCAGCCTCAGTGCTCTTCTGAGCCCCTGCAGCCTCAGTGCTCTTCTGAGCCCCCTGCAGCCTCAGTGCTCTTCTGAGCCCCCTGCAGCCTCAGTGCTCTCCTGAGCCCCCTGCAGCCTCATTGCTCCCCGCAGCCTTAGTGCTCCTCTGTGCCCCCTGCAGCCTCAGTTCTCCTCAAAGCCTCCTGCAGCCTCAGTGCTCTCCTGAGCCCCCTGCAGCCTCAATGCTCTTCTGAGCCCCTGTAGCCTTGGTGCTCCTCTGTGCCCCCCACATCCTTGGTGCTCCCCTGAGTCCCTGCAGCCTCAGTGCTCTCCTGAGCCCCCTGCAGCCTCTTTGCTCCCCGCAGCCTCAGTGCTCCTCTGAGCTCCCTGCAGCCTCAGTTCTCCTCTAAGCCTCCTGCAGCCTCAGTGCTCTCCTGACCCCCCTGCAGCCTCAATGCTCTTCTGAGCGCCTGTAGCCTCGGTGCTCCTCTGTGCCCCCCACATCCTTGGTGCTCCCCTGAGCCTCTGCAGCCTCAGTGCTCCTCTGAGCTCCCTGAAGCCACAGTGCTCCTCTGAGCCAGTGCAGCCTCAGTGTTCCTCTGAGCTCCATGCAGCCTCAGTGCTCCTCTGAGCCCCTGCAGCCTTAGTGCTCCTCTGAGCCCCTGCAGCCTCAGTGCTCCTCCGAGCTCCCTGCAGCCTCAGTGCTCCTCTGAGCCCCCTGCAGCCTCAGTGCTCCTCCGAGCTCCCCGTAGCCTCAGTGCTCTTCTGTGCTCCTGCAGCCTCAGTGCTCTTCTGAGCCCCCTGCAGCCTCAGTGCTCTTCTGAGCCCCCTGCAGCCTCAGTGCTCTCCTGAGCCCCCTGCAGCCTCATTGCTCCCCGTAGCCTCAGTGCTCGTCTGAGCCTCCTGCAGCATCAGTGCTCTCCTGAGCCCCCTGCAGCCTCAATGCTCTTCTGAGCCCCTGTAGCCTCGGTGCTCCTCTGTGCCCCCCACATCCTTGGTGCTCCCCTGAGCCCCTGCATCATCAGTGCCCCTCTGAGCTCCTTGTATATTCAGTGCTCCTCTGAGCCCCTGCAGCCTTAGTGCTCCTCTGAGCTCCTGCAGCCTCAGTGCTCCTCTGAGCCCCCTGCAGCCTCAGTGCTCCTCTGAGCTCCCCACAGCCTCAGTGCTCCTCTGAGCTCCATGCAGCCTCAGTGCTCCTCTGAGCCCCTGCAGCCTCAGTGCTCCTTTGAGCCCCTGCAGCCTCAGTGCTCCTCTGAGCTCCATGCAGCCTCAGTGCTCCTCTGAGCCCCTGCAGCCTCAGTGCTCCTAAGAGCCCCTGCAGCCTCAGTGCTCTTCTGAGCCCCTGCTGCCTCAGTGCTCCTCTGAGCTCCCTGCAGCCTCTGTGCTCCTCTGAGCCCCCTGCAGCCTCAGTGCTTCTGAGCTCCGTGACACGTCGGTGCACTTCTGAGCTGCAGCCTTGGTGCTCCTCTGACCTCCCTGCAGCCTCAGTGCTCCTCGGAGCCCCCTGCAGCCTCAGTGCTCCTCTGAGCTCCCTGCACCCTCAGTGCTCCTCTCAGCGCCTGCAGCCTTAGTGCTCCTCTGAGCACTCTGCAGCCTCAGTGCTCCTCTGCCCCTTGCAGCCTCAGTGCTCCTCTGAGCTCCTGCAGCCTCAGTGCTCCTCTGACCCCCTTGCAGCCACAGTGCTCCTTTGAGCTCCCTGCAGCTCCTGTGCCCCACTGAGCTCCCAGCAGCCTCTGTGCTCCTCTGAGCCCCCTGCAACCTCTGTGCTTCTCTGATCCGGCAGTAGCCTCAGTGTTTCTCATTGCCCCCTGTAGCCTCAGCCCTCATCTGAGCTCCTACAGCTCCTGTGCTCCTCTGAGCTTCCCGCAGCCTCAGTGTTTCTCTGAGCTCCCGGCATCCTCTGAGCTCGCTGCACCCTCAGTGCTCCTCTCATCTCCCTGCAACCTCAGTGCTCCTCTGAGCTCCCTGCAGCCAGTGGCAGCTGGTGACATTTTAAAGTGTTGGGGTGTAAAAGTCGTGTGTGTTGCACTTTGGTGAGCGAGCTTAGCGAGCCAGCCCAAACATATCAAGCGGGGTTCGGGAGGGTTCTCCCCCTGAGGAAATTTTGAAAAAAGAGCGGCCAAATGGTGCATTTTCAAGGATATTTCAGGATAAGCAGAACAGAGAATTTCTTGACGCGCATCCTGTAAGCCAAACAACTTTTGTGTACCAGGTGTTTGAGAATGTACGTTTGTAAGTCTTCGCTCTGTCCTGGGAAATTTGTTGTAGTTTTAGGTCGGGCGATCAGGTCCTAATTGCTTTATATTTTGTTTCTCTTCAAGTCTCCGTCCAAAGAATGCCCTGGCAAGTAGCTGTTCTACTATATTAATGCTGATGCTGACCTTACCAATATTAAAGAAACCTGTCAATAATCAAAGTACAATGTATAAGGTTTGGTCCAATAATATCAAATTTCAGTATAAATACATATCTTGTGCATTATCGCAATATATCTCCAACAGCTCCCCTTTGCACAACATGACTGCTAAAAATACAGCCTTACTGCCTGCTGCCTCTGTGTGCCATAGTGGTTGCTGAAGGCACTGAAACAGACACTGCTTGAGGGCCTTTAACAAGGCAAGGGCTAGATAGTGCCTTTAACAACCATTATAGCCCAAAGCACAGGGCTAAGGCTATTAGTAAATTCCATCCACTGAGCGTACAATGTTCAAAATGTGCACCCACCCCACCCACCATGTAGAAAAATATAGCATCAGTTTCCTTACCTTTAACACTGGTGTTTGCTGGGTTGTAGCCGGGTGAAAGAGCAGCAAAGGAGGTTCGGGCCTCTTGTTCTTCGCCCAAAAATTAGGTAATGCTTGTCAGGCTTTACCAGGTACTGAAAATAAAAATATAACAATTTAGTCAACCAAACACAGACGGTCCTTTCACAGATGAGACAGCCCCCCTCTGCCTTCACATGCAGGAACCAGTCCGTCCGACAACCCATCCTTCCACACCCAGATAACCTTTGTGAAGTGTCTTGCACTAGGTACAAACACATCACCACGTTTTTAATAACTTTTGATACGTTTGAGCTAGAAACACATTTTTTGTTAAAATCTGCAGATTATGCGGCGGATGATGGATTAAGTGGCAAATGCAGCTATCATAATTATGCTGTGAAAGAAAGCCACGGCCATAGAAAAGCGTAATTCCACTGGCCCTGAGCATACGTAACTGTGGGGCGTGCTATGTTGAAGGACTAGGGAGTGGGCCCGACAGCTACTTGATTAAGGTGGCCCTGTTTCAATTAAAAGCAGTCCCTCCTGACATAGTTTCTAAAGGCTGCTAGTCACAAACCCGATGAAACCAAACGAATCAAACTGGCCCAACCCAGGGCTTAACTTGTAAAAGAAAGAGCCCCAGGGCAAAGCTCTGCTATAAGCCCACAGCTGTCACTACTTAGTATATACCACGGTCTCTTGAATCTCCCTCCAGACATCCCCGGACTCTACATCTCACTCTTGCAGGGTTCTACTTTCTCTCTTGGTGAAACCTTTACCCAAACAGTACCACCCAGTGTAGAAATCACATAACAAAGCATGTTTTGTAATTCTGAAGTGTAATAGCAACAAACATGGTCTCCTAATGTGTGACATTTAGTCTGTGCACACTGTTCAGTAAATTAGCCTTTCTGTCTTGCACCACAGTGTGCTATTTCGAAACAGACAATGCCAGTACCCTCACTCCCCATGTGCACACTGCACAACATTTCATCCGTCATGCATTGTACTTCACGCCTGCACACTTACACCCAACACATGCTTTCATTGCACACACAGTGCACAGTGTACATATCTTATGTACTCTATTTCTTGAAAGCATAGCTACACTCAGTACATGCATTAACCATACATATATTGCACAGTACTGCTCTGTTCCTGTTCTATACCTATTGCAGGCACACACGCATCATGCACAGATTCATTAGTCCTGCGCAGCACTTTACATCTACCCGATGTAGGCCAAGAGTGAGTTAAGCAATCAGCAGCAGAACTTTAAAAAGGTGAGTAAGCCTGTGGGACTCACTCCAATGACACAAGATAAAAATGACCTGTTCCCTACTACTGATCACTACACAGTGTGCTGCCATTACCGCACTTGTGCTGCGTAACTCTTGGTGAAGCCAGATGCCTTCCACCACTATGAGGGGAGTGCTGTGGGCGCTACTTCTGGGCCAACAAGACTGCTATCCTTCAGACAGGTCTATGTCATGGCGCACATGCATGATCTGTGTTTTCCTATGACAACAAACTGCATTAGGGATCCAGACAACAGTAAAATTGGGCACCTAGGGCAGGGGCACACGTCTTTAACCATGCAGAGGACTTTTTCATCCCAACAAATTATTCTTCTCTCATCATTTACCCAATCCCTCTCACATGTCAAAGTACCATTTTAAAATTAAAAACGAGTTACAAGAACCTGCCTCAGTGCTAGATGACATGACGTCCTACAAGTTAAGTGAATTTGTTTTATTATTTTCGTGGTATGTCATACATGATCACTGAAACTTTGCACCATTTCACCTTTTCTTACACATAGCCAATATGCATAAAAAATACACGAGTGAGGTTCTTCATATAGATATAAAGGGTACAATAAATCAAGCAAGCACAGGGTCAAACACCGAAATCATCATCTACAGGGTGGCTGTTCCGTGGGATTCAACAATTGACATTCCAGACATTCGTAGGTTGTACATGATCTGGGTCCCACACCCTCCAAATTTCTTACTAATCCCACTGCTGCGGGTATCTCACTTCCTGGACCCCTCCTCCCTTCTTGGTAATTCAGCTAGAACCTAAGCCTGCACCACAGACAGATCTTGGTACTAAGTAAAGCTCTAGGTCACCGCTCCGCACATGTCTGATAGAGGGCGTCTAAGTATATCACATTCCTCCTCTCGCAAAAATGCTTCTTCCACCCTTGGGTGACTCCTTGGGTGTAGGTCAGGTGACACCTCCCAAAAGTCAGACTTTCGGTGTTACATCTATCTTCCTGCCCAGCTTTCCACCCAGGTGTCGAACTATTTTCTTCCAAGAAGTGAGCACCATTGGAGAGTCCCCGACCATGTGAAAAAAGTCACGGACAGTGACCTACATCTCAGGCACGGCCTCCGGTGCCCCCCCAAAACTGTCCGCTATTTTTTACTATTGTATAAGTATGTTTGGTACAAAAATGTAAACTGCGTAAACTTTAGTCTGGTGTTCCGAGACATTTTATGAGTATAGGTCAGTATCCTGTTTCATTCTTTATCTGTGATATCACGACCCAGGCCCACCTCCCACCTTAATCAAACCTTCCACACCATTCTATTAAGTGCCCTGTAAAACCAAGTGATCAGGTAGGTGCTGTCCCCCAATGACAGGAGCAACTGCAACACCTTATGATGCAGGGGCTTATGCATGCCCGCATCCCATAAATTTGAGTTAAGTGAAAATGTACGTATATTTTTTGCCCAATTAAAACTAATCATTAGGAAATATATTAAAGCAGAAATCATCTTGAAACCTCATCGGCTATACTTAATGTCATGTCTAGAAACCCCTGCTGTCACCTTGGATGAACTGCAACCGATTTCTGAGCCAGGTTTGACTGGGGTGATTCGATGCAAAAGGGTCGTCCGGTAGTTTCTCTTCTAGATATACGCCCAGCCAAATGCATGCAGAAACTGGCACAATCATTGACAAATGAGATTCAGACAATTTTCAACTGCTTTTGTGAAAACTGGTTTTATACACCAGTCCTGAAGGAAGCAGCCATCAAGCTTTTGCTAAAAAGAACATTTTGTAACATAATAGAATCGAATAATTTCATCCCATATCATTAAATCCCTATCTAGGCCTTAGCCTCTATGTCTTGTTGCTGTCAGCGCCGGGACGCCTCTTCGCTGAGGCAGCTGTTGTGCTATACAAGTTGGGTTAACATAACATAACATAACATCTAACAAAACTTATTCAAAAATTACTTTTTTAACAACTGTAGGACTGGTATCAGTCCTAGATGATCGACGAAGGTTAATGGACACCAAAGGTCCAGGGACTGTTGTTATCCTGAGCCTCTTGGCAGCTCTGGATACCATAGATCACAATATTCTAATTGCAAGACTTATAGAAATTGGTTTCAATGGTGCAGTTTTATCATGGATAAAAGACTTTTTGTTCAATCGCCAATAAATCATATTCCTTCCTCCAATGTCCTTCTAAGCTACAAAAATTGATTGCAGAGACCAACAGGGTTTAAATTTATCTCCACTGCTCTTTAACATTTACGTGCATCAAGGGGCGTGGCCAAACTGATCAAGATGGTAAGCACGTTGTAAGAGCGCTACCGGGCCTCCATTCTTATCCTGCACCATCCCACCACCACTGGTCATTCTGTCCTCCACAGAGGACAGCTGAGACTGGGTAAACACCTGCTGAAGATGCCCCACCAAAAGAAAAAACAAAGACTTGAATTGAGCCTTACATGACCCAGGTGTGGTATCTGGGTGGCACGGAGAGCTCCTGCACTGTCCGCAAAACCATGCCGTAGAAAGGCAGCAGTGCTGCCCAGTCTCGAGGCAGAGGTCCCTGGCCTGTGGGTGGAAAGGATGTGGCCCTCGGAGGGGCTGTAAAAGCCGCTGTGAGCCATTGTGGAGACAGGCAAAACCAGAAGCCAGCATGAACTACCCCCAGAGGTCTGGTAAGGCCAGTTTAGAGACTTCCAGTTCAGGCCAAAGTCACAAATTAGTGCTAAAGTGAAGACTACGGGGGTATAGTTTCCATAATCCCGCTCATAAGTGGACCTCAGCAGGGGAGTGTGAGTCCCCTGATGAATCTATCAATTCAGGGAAGTGGGAGGCACCGACCCTCACTAGGGCCGAGATGTGGGCCTCCTCCCTTGGCTCCCCTCAGTCTCCTCTTGTGATGTCCCAGCCCTCCCACTCACTGAAGGAATTAAAAGCTATTTCACTTGCACCTTGTAACCAACTTAGCTGGTGAGGCTGGCAAAACATTGAGGATACCCTGTAACCAGCACTGCCTGACGAGACACCTTATACAGCTAGCCACACCATTCACCCTGGCTGCTCGTACTGCCCAAACCTGACTGTCCGACAGGGCAAGTGGGACAGGTGGCGAACCTTATCTTTAGGACTACACAAACGAATGTGCTTCATCCTGGAGCTGGGGGCCTATTGTGGTTGGAGAAGGGGGTGTCACTGAGGCTGTAGGAAAAACTTGCCACACGTATTATTAAGAATGTGTGCTTCCTGTGAAAACGATAAAACTGTGGTTAATTAAAAGTAAACTGGCGACTGGTACGGCCAGTTATTCAATGACAGGAACAACAGAAAACAGATGTTAAAATGCCACGTCCCTCCACCTGTCTCTTACCTTTACTCACGAGTCAGTGATGATTGAATTAAATAAATTAAGCGGCTGAGGTGAGGTGACCCAAGCACGAACGAGCAGTAGGCACTGTCTAGTAGCACTGAACACGAGGTGTCTGTGGCGCGGTCTGCTCCGATGTGACGTCACGGTCACAGTCACGCTTGCTTCAGCGTAGAAATGGCCAATCACTGTCTGCATGGCTTCATAAGCCATGACAGTGATTGGTCATGCTTGGTTACACAGTGCCACCCACGCGCGGCGCCCAATGCTCAGGACTGCGCGCTGGTGCCGGAGAGGCCTGGCATTGGCAAATGACGCGTGCCTCTCAGCCAATCCAGACGCTGCTCCAGCAGTGCCAGGATTGGCTTGAGCAGGGGATACTCCCCACTCATTAGGACACCGGGGGCTGCGGCATGAAACAACCCTCGGTCTCCTAATGTGCAGCCTAGTGCACATGTTCGGCTGGTAAGAAAAATGATCAGCCCCAAACCGAACATGCGCACTAGACCACCACCACAGACCCTTGCTGCATGTTGTTGTGCCTGCTGCCAGTGCATGCCCCACCCCCTTCAGAGCCATTGCATGCCTGACTGCCTCAGGCGTGGACCGGTGACCGGCCGGCCCGGATGGATTAATTATTCGAGTGGACTCTGGAGTAAGTTAAATTAACTTAAACTGTTGTTTAAGTTAATTTAGTGACACTCACAGTGCCCCGATTGTGTGTAGTGGGGCAACGCCCCAGCGCCCTAATGGACGCACCGCCACTGCCTGCAGCCTCTGTGCTCCCTGTGGATCGGAAGTTAGTTAAAACAGGATATAAAGTGGCAAGAAGGTCCGTATGGACACTTAGTGAAATAATAAGTGCAGTAATGAAAGGTAAACATTCATATCAGATGATTTGCTGAAGAACGAGCGAGTGATTTAAGATTACTTTGAGTAACTGGCAGGGAAGCAGTGAAGCTTGCTTTAAAGTTTGTGTTGTTAACATTCGCTTGTGAAACGAGCAATTCATTCTAATTAGTAGTGAGAGAATTCTCCATGTGGAGATAACGTTCGACACGATCATAATGTCCTGTGGAACATGTGATTAAAAATGTCTCTCCAGAAATATAGCACAATCGAAGCATCAGGATACCAGTAGTAGAGATTCCACATGTAATTCAAAACTGTACAAAAATACACTGAGAACTAGTGGGTGGACAGGGTATAGACATAACAATGACACACTTTTGACTAGCTCTCTGGGATCATATGATACTACACGGCAATTGCTCCAGAGTCAGAAATTGATTAATCTAGTGAATATGTAGTAGAACATAGTAAATTCTCTCTAAAATGTTTTTTTAATCTGTAGACTGCAGCTGGATCACGTATGGACTAGACTCAGTAGTAGCAAGTGTCCCTGCAGATACAGTGCAATAAAGGGGAATATTTCAGCACACAAAAGTTGATCACAAGTCCGCTCAAAACGACAAAGACAGGCTTAGAGGAGCACAGAGTATGCAGGGAGCTCAGAGGAATACTGAGGTTGTAGTGGGCTCAGAGGAGCACTGAGGCTGTAAGAGCTCAGAAGAGAACTGAGGCTACAGGGATCTCAGAGGAACACGGAGGCTGCAGGAGGTACAGAGGAGCACTGAGGCTGCAGGAGCCAAGCAGAGCACTGAGGCTGCTGGGAGCTAAGGCGAGCACTGAGGCTGCTGGGAGCTAAGGCGAGCACTGAGGCTGCAGGGGGCTCAGGGGTACACCGAGGCTGAAGGGAGCTCAGAAGAGAACTGAGGCTGAAGGTAGCTCAAAGGAGCACTGACGCTGCAGGGAGCTCAGAGGAACACGGAGGCTGCAAGGAGTATAGAGGAGCACTGAGGCTGCAAGGAGCTAAGCAGAGCACTGAGGCTGCTGGGAGCTAAGGCGAGCACTGAGGCTGCAGGGGGCTCAGGGGAACACCGAATCTGCAGGGGATTCAGAGGAGTGCTGAGGCTGTGGGGGGTAAAAGTAGCACTGAGGCTGCAAGCAACTTAGAGGAGCACTGAGGCTGCAGGGGCCTCAAAAGGACACGTGAGGCACCAGGGAGCTCAGTGGAGCACTGAGGCTGCAGGTGGCTGAGAGGGGCACTGGCACTGCAGGGGGCTCAGAGAAGCACTGAGGATGCAGAGGGCTCAGAGGAGAACTGAGGCTGCAGGGAGGTAAGAGGAGCACTGTGGCTGCAGCGAGCTCTGAGAAGCACTGAGGCTGCAGGGAGATCATAGGAGCCTGAGGCTGTAGGGAGTTTAGAGGAGCACTGAGGCTACAGTGGGCTCAGAGGATCACTGAGGCTGCAGGGGGCTCAGAGTAGCACTGAGTCTGCAAGGAGCATAGAGGAGCACTGAGGCTGCAGAGAGCTCAAAAGAGCACAGAGGCTCAGGAGCTAAAAAGAGCTCTGAGGCTGCTGGGAGCTAAGGCGAGCACTGAGGCTGCAGGTGGCTCGGGGGAACACCAAGCCTGCAGGGGGATCAGAGGAGCACCGAGGCTGCAGGGGGCTCAGAAGAGTACTGGGGCTGCAGGGATCTCAGAGGAGCATTGAGGCTGCAGGGGGCTCAGAAGAGCACTGAGTCTGCAGGGAGCTCAGAGGAGCACTGAGGCTGCTGGGAGCTCAGAGGAGCACTGAGGCTGCAGGGGGCCTAGAAGAGCACCGAGGCTGCAGGGGGATCAGAGGAGCACCGAGGCTTCAGGGCATTCAGAGGAGCGCTGAGCCTGTGGGGAGCTCAGAGGAGCGCTGAGGCTGTGGGGGGTAAGAGTAGCACTGAGGCTGCAAGAAGCTCAGAGTAGCACTGAGGCTGCAGGGGTATCAAAAAGACACTTCAGGCTCCAGGGAGCTCAGTGGAGCACTGAGGCTGCAGGGAGCTCAGAGGAGCGCTGAGGCTGTGGGGGGTCAGAGTAGCACTGAGGCTGCAAGAAGCTCAGTGGAGCACTCAGGCTGCAGGTGGCTGAGAGGAGCACTGGCCCGCAGGGGGCTCAGAGAAGCACTGAGGCTGCAGGGAGCTCAGATGACCACTGAGGATGCAGAGGGCTCAGAGGAGAACTGAGGCTGAAGGGGGCTCAGAGGAGTACTGAGGCTGCAGTGAGTTCAGAGGAGCTTTGAGCATGCAGGGAGAACATAGTAGCACTGAGGCTGTAGGGAGTTGAGCACTGAGGCTACTGTGGGGTCAGAGTAGCACTAGGCTGCATAGAGCTCGCAGAAGCACTGAGGATGCAGGGAGCTCAGAGGAGCACTGAGGCTGCAGGGAGCTCAGAGGAGCACGGAGGCTGCACTGAGCTAAAAAAGCTGCAATAGCACTAAGGAGTAGTTGTTATAGACTTCACAATTAAGGAGTTAGCTAGAGTAGCGTTAGATTTAAAATGTCACCCCTTATTTCCTTACAATTGTAATAGGGATAAACCTGCTTCAGAAAAAAAATAAACAGACGTTTATCAGCTTCCTAATTTTCACAAACTGAAAGATAAGAACAAGCTGTGGGATACTGTGATTACTTCCATCTGTTGTCTCCTCTTTTCACTTGGCACCAGATGACACATCCCTGATTCTCTATACTACTTGTTTGCAACAAGAGAAGCAGTCACTGAGATCATTGTAACAAAAGAGACCGAGACACACAGAGAGAGAATCATAGACACAAAAACTAAAGGAGGGAAAGGATAATCGAGAGACTGAGACGGGTAGAGTAGGACATACAGAGACTGAGGCCATATCTCGAAACTGGGCTGATGTGATTAGGATTTATGATTGGCGGCGGCGCACTGGACCAACTAGTTTACTAATTAAAATCAAGAAACTGTACTGTACATTCATTCTCTGTGACTTCAGAGCTTAATGTCTCTAAGGCAGCCACCAATGCCTTCCTCTTTCTGTGCCTTTCCACTCCAAAATCACTCTTTCTCATCCTGCTTCTCCATTTTATAGCCACTCGGCTGAAAACAGCTACTTCTTTTCATTTGTAACTTTACAAAAATGTGTTTCTCATTCACAGAATCAAAAGGACCTGATGAACAGACCTGCAGCAACCCAGCACCAGAAAAGTCCTGCGCAGCTTCACAAGAAGAAGAATTGTATCTGTGTGCAGAGTCCGAGCAAACGTCCCCTTGAAGGTTGGCCCTGTGTACACATTGTGCAATTTATTCTGGGGAGAAACACTGACCTAGTGTGAGATAAAGCATCATACAGAACTCATTTGTATGGCCACATTGAAGATTCGAACCAGGGATAACCTGTATCATTACATAAAGTAAAAACGTTTTGCTAATTTTTTTCTATATGTATCATAGATGTTTGTTCTGGTGAGAAACCATATTAGTGTACAGAGACTGAGAAAAGCTTCACTCAGAGCTCACTTCTGTACTTGCATCAGATGAACCACAATGCGACAGACTCGCGCAATTGTACAAAGTGTGTCATTTTTTTCATTCTAATGGAAAACCAGTTCAAACATCAGAATATCCTCAAGAGACACAATAGTAGTGTAAGACTTGAGAAGAAAGCTTGACTCACAGAACTTTCTGTTGAATTATCAGAGAATGTTTTCAGGGGAGAAGCTCTACCAGTATACAGAATATCGGAAAAGCTGCACTGAGGGCTCTTCGCTGAACAGGCATGAAATGGTTAAATATGAGGAAAGATCACACCAGTGTACAGAATGTGGGAAAAACATCACTGATCAAAAGAAACTGTTGAGACACCAGAGAGTACATACTGGTGAGAAACCCTACAATTGTACAGAATGTGGAAAAAACTTCATAGAGAGACACAATTTGTTGCTTCACCAGAGAGTCCATACTGGTGAAAAACCTTATCATTGTACAGAATGTGTGAAAAGCTTCTCTCAGAAAATGCACCTTTTGGTGCATCAGAGAGTTCATACTGGTGAGAAACCTTATCAATGTACAGAATGTGTGAAAAGCTTCTCTCGGAAAATACACCTTTTGGTGCATCAGAGAGTCCATACAGGTGAGAAACCTTATCATTGTTCAGAATGTGTGAAAAGCTTCTCTCGTAAAAACGCCCTTTTGGTACATCAGAGGGTCCATACTGGTGAGAAACCTTATCATTGTACAGAATATGTGAAAAGCTTCTCTCAGAAAAACAACCTTTTGGAACATCAGAGAGTTCACACTGGTGAGAAACCTTATCATTGTACAGAATGTGTGAAAAGCTTCTCTCAGAAAACAAACCTTTTGGAACATCAGAGAGTCCATACTGGCGAGAAGCCCTTTCATTGTACAGAATGTGGAAAACGCTTCACTATGAAGGGCAATCTGTTGCAACACCAGAGTATCCATAGTGATGAGAAACCCTATCAGTGTAGAGAATGTGGGAAAAGTTTCACTCTTAAGAGGTATATGGTGAGGCACCAAAGAATCCACACTGCTGAGAAACCCTACCGCTGCGGAGAATGTGGAAAAACCTACCGTGAGAGGAGTGATCTGGCGGAGCATCAGAGAAACTATACTGGCGAGAAACCCTAACAGTGTACAGAATGTGGACAAACTTCAATGAGAAGCACAAGCTAGTGGAGCATCAGAGAATCCATACTGGCGAGAAACCCTATCAGTGTACAGAATGTGGAAAAAACTTCAATGAGAAGCACAACCTAGTGGAGCATCAGAGAATCCATACTAGCGAGAAACCCTATCAGTGTACAGAATGTGGAAAAAACTTCAGTGAGAAGCACACCCTAGTGGAAAATCAGAGAATCCATACTGGCGAGAAACCCTACCACTGCTGAGAATGTGGAAAAAACTTCAGTGAGAAGCACAACCTAGTGGAGCATCAGAGAATCCATACTGGCGAGAAACCCTACCACTGCTGAGAATGTGGAAAAAATTTCAGTGAGAAGCACAACCTAGTGGTGCGTCAGAGAATCCACACTAGGGACAAACTTTTTCAGTGTACAGAATGTGGGAAAAGTTTCACTCGTAAGAAATGTATGTTAAGGCACCAAAGAACCCACACTGCTGAGAAACTCTACCACTGCGGAGAAAGTGGAAAAAACTTAATTTTAAAGCAAAAACTAGTGTTGCATCAGAGAATTCATACTGGTGAGAAACCCTTTCGGTATACAGCATGTGTAAAATGCTACACTACATAGAGCAATCTGTTGTAACAAAAGAGAAACTGGTGAGAAACCCTATCAGTGTACATAATATATGAAATGCTTCATTCTGATCAGCACACCGTTCAGACATCAAATAATCCATTCAAGGGAGAAACCATGAAAAGGGACAGAATGTGGGGAAAGCTTCACTCGAAGCACAGGTCTGTTCCAGCAACAGAGGATTCATCCTCAGTAAAGGCTGATTTAGTGTAGCAAGTGTATGTAGACCCTGAAATGTTAAATAAAATTTTTAAAAAGTAAGCTATGCTACTTCCATATAATTTCCTACAGTTTTTAACTTTCAACTCTTTGGTTTTTCCATGATGCATAATGCTTAAAAAAGAGAATTACTGCACCA
Organism: Calotriton arnoldi; assembly: GCA_963921515.1. Taxonomy (NCBI): domain Eukaryota; kingdom Metazoa; phylum Chordata; class Amphibia; order Caudata; family Salamandridae; genus Calotriton; species Calotriton arnoldi. Next base: position 46,305 of record CAWUFW010016402.1, on the reverse strand, counting down.
GAAACTGCTTATATGCATAACGACATGCACATAAGGTGAGAAGCATGCCCACAACTATTTATAATGGATCATCGGCTGACTCTTCAACTGCAAACTGCCATCTATAAACACATGGAGAGAATTTTGTATGTGTGTGTGTGTATATATATATATATATATTCCACAGCAGGATCCCAGGGGTACCACCATCCAAAGAAAGGCGCAACACCAGGAAACAGACTCCAAAGGCAAAGTTAGAAAGTAAATGATGATTTAATAGAGCATCAAATGTCCAAATGACGCGTTTCGGCCGCCAGACATGCGGCCTTGATCACATAGCGCTCTACTAGTGAAAGGGTAGTATTTATACAAGTGTGTTAGTGGCAGTGTTTCTACTATGTTCATGGTGGTGACGGAGGAGTTTTGCAGCGTATGACTGTGGGCAAAATGCAGTAAAGCAAATGTGTGACATCATGTTTTACTACAGTAAGTACCGCAAGTGTAAGCAGACTATATATTAGCTACCTGTCTGCTGAAGCCAGTGATTGCCCCAGTCCTCCCACATATGTATCCTGGATGCTGAAATGGGTGCCAGTGGCGACCACAGATGCAGCCATCCAAGCATGTAAGTACACAAAGCAGCGGAAAGAATGCCAAATAATGAGCAGTATGAGAAGAAATTACCGTCTGCTGATACATCTTTAACACGAGTTAAAATCCCCACACTGAGCGAGTCAGTAAATCACTGCTCTCGGCGCGTTTCTAAAACAAATAAAAACGCCTGTGGAACAACTAACGTGTCTAGACGCGGTGCGCATTAAGACGGAAAGCATGTCTCTATTAAGAAAACATGCTGAAGTTTCCCAACAACTCATAGTACGAGGTTAAGTCATGCCCCAAACAATGTGTGTGTTAGTGGAATTATGTTCACGGTGCCCCAACAAGCAGCATAAACTGCTAACGCTGCATGTAAAACCAAGGCTCATGTGGAAATATCCAAGTAAAGCTTTGGTGCAAATAAAGATACAAATGAAATAACTGCAAAATGCAATGTATCTCGAAACTGCCACTAAATATAACAGAAAGTTAAAAAATGTGAGTGAGGGTGAAGTGTGCACATGGGTGTGTATATACATATTGAGGAAAGCGTGAGTGCAACAATAAGTAAATTTACTAAAGTGTGGTGTTTGTGCCTCCCCAAGCGCATTAAAGTTACATAAAAATGCAAAGAATGTACTGAGGAAAAGATGTGTGCGCTAGCGCTAGAAATATTCCAATGCCTGTCCGTGCTTGAACAAAAAATGACTAAAGCAGCAATGGGTGTATAACACAGCGTATTGAGAAAAAGTAACAATCTAATTCATGTATATATATATATATATTCACTGAAAAAAACATAGGTTTTAGGGACAGTTATAGTTAGTTGGACATTTCACTCGTACAAAACCATAGAAATTCCCCCGTTATAGTTAGTTCAGATAACTATAACTCGCGCCCCCGCAATGCACTGCTGATGACGTCACATATTACATCACTCATGACATGGTCAGTGACATCACTGATGACATCACTGATGACATCTCAAATGACAGCTGCATGGCTTTCTGAATAGCTACATGAGTGTCTACATGGGTTATTGATTGATTGTCTGAGTATCTGTATGGGTGCCTGAGTGTTTGTGTGGGTGGGGTGTGTGTGACTCTGTGCATAGATGTGTGAGTTGGTGATTCACTGGGTGCATGGTTTCAAGAGTGCATCTGTGATGGACTGTATGGGTGGGTGAGTGTGTGTATGGGTGTGTTAGTGATTGAATGTATATCTCAGTGGTACATGTGTGAGTAACTACATATGTGCAAGGCAGTATATATGTGTGTTGGAGTATATAAATGGCTATAAGTGAGAGTGTGTGATTGTGAGAGTGGCTGTATGGATGAGTGTGTACTTGTATCAGTGATTGTATAAGAGCGTAAGAATGTGCTAGTATTTGTATGAGTAAGTGAGCTGGTGTGTGTATAACTGTATAGGTGAGTAAATGGGTGTGTGATTAAGTTTTTTGCATGACTGACTAGGTGTGTGAGTACCTCTATGGATGAGTGGCGGTGTGTGAGTGTTTATATAGGTGTATGAGTGCATATGATAGTCCTGTACTGAGTGACTAAGTATGAGTGACTGTACGGGTGAGTGAGTGGATGTGTGTGTAGACCTAAGAATCAGTGAGTGGGGATGTAGTTTTTGGTGTTGGAGTGTCTATGGTTTTGAGAATGGCAGTCTGTAATTTAGAGTGGGTGTATCAAAAGTTATATTAGGGTGTGAGAAGATGCATGAAATTATCACATGGATGATGTCATCAGTGATGTCATTTGAGATGTCATCAGTGATGTCACTGACCATGTCATGAGTGATGTAATATGTGACGTCATCAGCAGTGCATTGTGGGCGCGAGTTATAGTTAGCTGAACTAACTATAACGGGAAAATTTCTATGGTTTTGTACGAGTGAAATGTCCAACTAACTATAACTGTCCCTAAAACCTATGGTTTTTTCAGTGAATTTCAAAGGTTTTTTAAATGCTAATTTCTAACTATAACGTGTCTGAAACCTATGGTTTTTTCAGTGAATTTCAAAGGTTTTTTAAATGCTAATTTCTAACTATAACGTGCCTGAAACCTATGATTTTTTAAGTGAATTTCAAAGGTTTTTTTAAATGCTAGTTTCTAACTATGCCTACAGAGGTAGGACATGTGAAGAAAGAAGAAAAACGCACAGAAAGAAGCAAAAGATGTGCAGAAAGAACCAACAGAGGAGCAGAAAGAGGCCTTGTTGCAAAATCATCCTGTGCCCACAACTTTTTCAGACGGGTACTGGTGGTAACTGACTCTGACTAACCAGAGCCAGTGCTATGCTAAAAAACACTTAGAATACAGTGAAAACACCTACATACACTAGGGAACACTATGCGTTGGGGTACCCCTGTGATTAGCATGACCTCCTCTGCAAGTCCCTAGTACATAATAGGGCAGGGGGATTAAAACTACCTCTTAAAACGCGCTACAGGGCGCGTTTGCACAGTGGTGAAGGGAGGGGGCCTGAGGTGACATGTGTGCAAACGCACTCGTGGCGCGTTTTAAGTTGCAGGATTAAGTCCCTTGAATTCTGAGGGTCCCTGGGGCCCAACTAGCCCCCCAGGTACCTACAGTTAGGACCACAGAGCTGAGTTGCAGAGAGGCGCTCCGAGGCCACGCACCTTTTTTCACCTCTCTGCAATGCAACTCTGTTGTGCTTACTGAAGGTACCTGGTGGGCTAGTTGGCCCCCAGGGTCCCTCAGGATTCAAAGGGAATTAATTCCCCAACTTAAAACGCACCACAGGGCGTGTTTGCGCACATGTCACCTGAGGCCCCGCCCCTCCCTTCACCACTGTGCAAACGCGCCCCGTGGTGCGTTTTAAGTTGGGGGATTAGGTCACCTTGAATCCTGAGGGTCCCTGGGGCCCAACTAGCCCACTAGGTACTTCCAGTAAGCACCACAGGCCTGCGTTGCAACGCCTGTAACAAATTGTGCAGTTGTGTTTAGGTAGTGAAGAGGGTCGTGCTGGGGGTAGTGTTTTAGGGTTTAGGGTAGTGCAGTGGTGTTTGTGTAGTGTAGGGGGTCATGCTGGGGGTAGATTTAGGGTTTAGGGTAGTGCAGTGGTGTTTGGGTAGTGTAGGGAGTCGTGCTGGGGAGTGTTTTAGGGTTTAGGGTAGTGCAGTGGTGTTTGGGTAGTGTAGGGGTTCGTGCTGGGGTAGTGTTTTAGGGTAGTGCAGTGGTGTTTGGGTAGTGTAGGGGGTCGTGCTGGGGGTAGTGATTTAGGGTAGTGCAGTGGTGTTTGGGTAGTGTAGGGGGTACTGCTGGGGGTAGTGTTTTAGGGTTTAGGGTAGTGCAGTGGTGTTTGGGTAGTGTAGGGGTACTGCTGGGGTAGTTTTTTAGGGTTTAGGGTAGTGCAGTGGTGTTTGCGTAGTGTAGGAGGTCGTGTTTTAGGGTTTAGGGTAGTGCAGTGGTCTTTGGGTAGTGTAGGGAGTCATGCGGGGGTAGTGTTTTAGGGTTTAGGGTAGTGTAGGGGGTCATGCGGGGGTAGTGTTTTAGGGATTAGGGTAGTGCATTGGTGTTTGGGTAGTGTAGGGGGTCATGCGGGGGTAGTGTTTTAGGGTTTAGGGCAGTGCAGTGGTGTTTGGGTAGTGTAGGGGGTCGTGCTGGGGGAGTGTTTTAGGGTTTAGGGCAGTGCAGTGGTGTTCGGGTAGTGTAGGGGGTCGTGCTGGGGGAGTGTTTTAGGGTTTAGGGCAGTGCAGTGGTGTTCGGGTAGTGTAGGGGGTCGTGCTGGGGGAGTGTTTGAGGGTTTAGGGCAGTGCAGTCGTGTTCGGGTAGTGTAGGGGGTTGTGCTGGGGGTAGTATTTTAGGGTTTAGGGTAGTGCAGTGGTGTTCGGGTAGTGTAGGGGGTCATGCTGGGGGTAGTGTTCTAGGGTTTAGGGCAGTGCAGTGGTGTTTGGGCAGTATAGGGGGTAATGCTGGGGGTGGTGTTTTAGGGTTTAGGGCAGTGCAGTGGTGTTCGGGCAGTGTAGGGGGTCGTGCTGGGGGTGGTGTTTCAGGGTCTAGGGCAGTGCAGTGGTGTTCGGGCAGTGTAGGGGGTGGTGTTTCAGGGTTTAGGGCAGTGCAGTGGTGTTCGGGCAGTGTAGGGGTCGTGCAGGGGTGGTGTTTCAGGGTTTAGGGCAGTGGTGTTTGGGCAGTGTAGGGGGTCGTGCTGGGGGTGGTGTTTCAGGGTTTGGGGCAGTGCAGTAGTTCGAGCAGTAAAGGGGGTCGTGCTGGGGGTGGTGTTTCAGGGTTTAGGGCAGTGCAGTGGTGTTCGGGCAGTGTAGGGGGCGGTGCAGGGGGTGGTGTTTCAGGGTTTAGGGCAGTGCAGTGGTGTTTGGGCAGTGTAGGGGGTGGTGCAGGGGTTGGTGTTTCAGGGTTTAGGGCAGTGCAGTGGTGTTCGGGCAGTGTAGGGGGTCATGCAGGGGGTGGTGTTTCAGGGTTTAGGGCAGTGCAGTGGTGTTCGGGCAGTGTAGGGGGTCGTGCTGGGGCTGGTGTTTCAGGGTTTAGGGCAGTGCAGTGGTGTTCGGGCAGTGTAGGGGGTTGTGCTGGGGTTGGTGTTTCAGGGTTTAGGGCAGTGCAGTGGTGTTCGGGCAGTGTAGGTGGTCGTGCTGGGGCTGGTGTTTCAGGGTTTAGGGCAGTGCAGTGGTGTTCGGGCAGTGTAGGGGTCATGCTGGGGCTGGTGTTTCAGGGTTTAGGGCAGTGCAGTGGTGTTCGGGCAGTGTAGGGGTTTTGCTGGGGCTGGTGTTCCAGAGTCTAGGGCAGTGCAGTGGTGTTCGGGCAGTGTAGGGGGTCTTGCTGGGGCTGGTGTTTCAGGGTTTAGGGCAGTGCAGTGGTGTTCGGGCAGTGTAGGGGGTCGTGCTGGGGGTGGTGTTTCAGGATTTTAGGGCAGTGCAGTGGTGTTCGGGCAGTGTAGGGGTCGTGCTGGGGCTAGTGTTTCAGGATTTAGGGCAGAGCAATGGTGTTCAGGCAGTGTAGGGGTTTTGCTGGAGGTGGTGTTTCAGGGTTTAGGGCAGTGCAGTGGTGTTCGTGCAGTGTAGGGGGTGGTGTTTCAGGGTTTAGGGCAGTGGTGTTCAGGCAGTGTAGGGGGTCTTGCTGGGGTTGATGTTTCAGGGTTTAGGGCAGTGCAGTGGTGTTCGGGCAGTTTAGGGGTCGTGCTGGGCGTGGTGTTTCAGGGTTTAGGGCAGTGCAGTGGTGTTCCGGCAGTGTAGGAGGTCGTGCAGGGGGTGGTGTTTCAGGGTTTAGGGCAGTGCAGTGGTGTTCGGGCAGTGTAGGGGTCGTGCTGGGGGTGGTGTTTCAGGGTTTAGGGCAGTGCAGTGGTATTCGGGCAGTGTAGGGTGTCGTGCTGAGGGGTGGTGTTTCAGGGTTTAGGGCAGTGCAGTGGTGTTTGGGCAGTGTAGGGGGTCGTGCAGGGGGTGGTGTTTCAGGGTTTAGGGCAGTGCAGTGGTGTTCGGGCAGTGTAGGGGGTCGTGCAGGGGGTGGTGTTTCAGGGTTTAGGGCAGTGCAGTGGTGTTCGGCCAGTGTAGGTGGTCTTGCTGGGGGTGGTGTTTCAGGCTTTAGTGCAGTGGTGTTCGGGCAGTGTAGGGGGTCTTGCTGGGGGTGGTGTTTCAGGGTTTAGGGCAGTGCAGTGGTGTTTGGGCAGTGTTGGGGGTCTTGCTGGGGCTGGCGTTTCAGGGTTTAGGGCAGTGCAGTGGTGTTCTGGCGGTGTAGGGGGTCGTGCTGGGGCTGGTGTTTGAGGGTTTAGGGTAGTGCAGTGGTGTTCGGGCAGTGTAGGGGTCGTGCTGGGGCTGCTGTTTCAGGGTTTAGGGCAGTGCAGTGGTGTTCTGGCAGTGTACGGGGTTGTGCTGGGGCTGGTGTTTCAGGGTTTAGGGCAGTGCAGTGGTGTTCGGGCAGTGTAGGGGTCATGCTGGGGTGGTGTTTCAGGGTTTAGGGTAGTGCAGTGGTGTTTGGGCAGTGTAGGGGTCGTGCTGGGGCTGGTGTTTCATGGTTTAGGGCAGTGCAGTGGTGTTCGGGCAGTGTAGGGGGTCGTGCTGGGGGTGGTGTTTCAGGGTTTAGGGCAGTGCAGTGGTGTTCGGGCAGTGTAGGGGGTCATGCTGGGGGTGGTGTTTCAGGGTTTAGGGCAGTGCAGTGGTGTTCGGGCAGTGTAGGGGGTCTTGCTGGGGGTGGTGTTTCAGGGTTTAGGGCAGTGGTGTTCGGGCAGTGTAGGGGGTCTTGCTGGGGGTGATGTTTCAGGGTTTAGGGCAGTGCAGTGGTGTTCGGGCAGTGTAGGGGGTCTTGCTGGGGGTAGTGTTTAGGGGTTTAGGGCAGTGCAGTGGTGTTCGTGCAGTGTAGGGGGTCGTGCTGGGGGTGGTGTTTCAGGGTTTAGGGCAGTGCAGTGGTGTTCGGGCAGTGTAGGGGATTGTGCAGGGGTGGTGTTTCAGGGTTTAGGGCAGTGCAGTGGTGTTCGGGCAGTGTAGGGGGTCGTGCTGGGGGTGGTGTTTCAGGGTTTAGGGCAGTGCAGTGGTGTTCGGGCAGTGTAGGGGGTCGTGCAGGGGGTGGTGTTTCTGGGTTTAGGGCAGTGCAGTGGTGTTCGGGCAGTGTAGGGGTCATGCTGGGGCTGGTGTTTCAGGGTTTAGGGCAGTGCAGTGGTGTTCGGGCAGTGTAGGGGGTCTTGCTGGGGGTGGTGTTTCAGGGTTTAGGGCAGTGCAGTGGTGTTCGGGCAGTGTAGGGGGTCGTGCTGGGGGTGGTGTTTCAGGGTTTAGGGCAGTGCAGTGGTGTTCGGGCAGTGTAGGGGGTCGTGCTGGGGCTAGTGTTTCAGGATTTAGGGCAGAGCAATGGTGTTCAGGCAGTGTAGGGGGTTTTGCTGGAGGTGGTGTTTCAGGGTTTAGGGCAGTGCAGTGGTGTTCGTGCAGTGTAGGGGGTGGTGTTTCAGGGTTTAGGGCAGTGGTGTTCAGACAGTGTAGGGGGTCTTGCTGGGGTTGATGTTTCAGGGTTTAGGGCAGTGCAGTGGTGTTCGGGCAGTGTAGGGGGTCGTGCTGGGCGTGGTGTTTCAGGGTTTAGGGCAGTGCAGTGGTGTTCCGGCAGTGTAGGAGGTCGTGCAGGGGGTGGTGTTTCAGGGTTTAGGGCAGTGCAGTGGTGTTCGGGCAGTGTAGGGGGTCGTGCTGGGGGTGGTGTTTCAGGGTTTAGGGCAGTGCAGTGGTGTTCGGGCAGTGTAGGGTGTCGTGCTGAGGGGTGGTGTTTCAGGGTTTAGGGCAGTGCAGTGGTGTTCGGGCAGTGTAGGGGGTCGTGCAGGGGTGGTGTTTCAGGGTTTAGGGCAGTGCAGTGGTGTTCGGGCAGTGTAGGGGGTCGTGCAGGGGGTGGTGTTTCAGGGTTTAGGGCAGTGCAGTGGTGTTCGGCCAGTGTAGGTGGTCTTGCTGGGGGTGGTGTTTCAGGCTTTAGTGCAGTGGTGTTCGGGCAGTGTAGGGGGTCTTGCTGGGGGTGGTGTTTCAGGGTTTAGGGCAGTGCAGTGGTGTTCGGGCAGTGTAGGGGTCTTGCTGGGGCTGGCGTTTCAGGGTTTAGGGCAGTGCAGTGGTGTTCTGGCAGTGTAGGGGGTCGTGCTGGGGCTGGTGTTTGAGGGTTTAGGGTAGTGCAGTGGTGTTCGGGCAGTGTAGGGGTCGTGCTGGGGCTGCTGTTTCAGGGTTTAGGGCAGTGCAGTGGTGTTCGGGCAGTGTACGGGGTTGTGCTGGGGCTGGTGTTTCAGGGTTTAGGGCAGTGCAGTGGTGTTCGGGCAGTGTAGGGGGTCGTGCTGGGGGTGGTGTTTCAGGGTTTAGGGCAGTGCAGTGGTGTTCGGGCAGTGTAGGGGGTCGTGCTGGGGCTGGTGTTTCATGGTTTAGGGCAGTGCAGTGGTGTTCGGGCAGTGTAGGGGGTCGTGCTGGGGTGGTGTTTCAGGGTTTAGGGCAGTGCAGTGGTGTTCGGGCAGTGTAGGGGGTCATGCTGGGGGTGGTGTTTCAGGGTTTAGGGCAGTGCAGTGGTGTTCGGGCAGTGTAGGGGGTCTTGCTGGGGGTGGTGTTTCAGGGTTTAGGGCAGTGGTGTTCGGGCAGTGTAGGGGGTCTTGCTGGGGGTGATGTTTCAGGGTTTAGGGCAGTGCAGTGGTGTTCGGGCAGTGTTGGGGGTCTTGCTGGGGGTAGTGTTTAGGGGTTTAGGGCAGTGCAGTGGTGTTCGTGCAGTGTAGGGGGTCATGCTGGGGGTGGTGTTTCAGGGTTTAGGGCAGTGCAGTAGTGTTCGGGCAGTGTAGGGGATCGTGCAGGGGTGGTGTTTCAGGGTTTAGGGCAGTGCAGTGGTGTTCGGGCAGTGTAGGGGGTCGTGCTGGGGGTGGTGTTTCAGGGTTTAGGGCAGTGCAGTGGTGTTCGGGCAGTGTAGGGGTCGTGCAGGGGTGGTGTTTCAGGGTTTAGGCAGTGCAGTGGTGTTCGGGCAGTGTAGGGGTCATGCTGGGGCTGGTGTTTCAGGGTTTAGGGCAGTGCAGTGGTGTTCGGGCAGTGAAGGGGTTCTTGCTGGGGGTGGTGTTTCAGGGTTTAGGGCAGTGGTGTTCGGGCAGTGTAGGGGGTCTTGCTGGGGGTGATGTTTCAGGGTTTAGGGCAGTGCAGTGGTGTTCGGGCAGTGTAGGGGGTCTTGCTGGGGGTAGTGTTTCAGGGTTTAGGGCAGTGCAGTGGTGTTCGTGCAGTGTAGGGGGTCGTGCTGGGGATGGTGTTTCAGGGTTTAGGGCAGTGCAGTAGTGTTCGGGCAGTGTAGGGGTCGTGCAGGGGGTGGTGTTTCAGGGTTTAGGGCAGTGCAGTGGTGTTCGGGCAGTGTAGGGGGTCATGCTAGGGTTGGTGTTTCAGGGTTTAGGGCAGTGCAGTGGTGTTCAGGCAGTGTAGGGGGTCGTGCAGGGGCTGGTGTTTCAGGGTTTAGGGCAGTGCAGTGGTGTTCGGGCAGTGTAGGGGGTCGTGCTGGGGGTAGTGTTTTAGGGTTTAGGGTAGTGCAGTGGTGCTTGTGTAGTGTAGGGGGTCGTGCTGGGGGTAGTGTTTAGGGTTTAGAGTAGTGCAGTGGTGTTTGTGTAGTGTAGGGGTCATGTTTTAGGGTAGTGCAGTGGTGTTTGGGTAGTGTAGGGGGTCGTGCTGGGGTAGTGTTTTAGGATTTAGGTTAGTGCAGTGGTGTTTGGGTAGTGTAGGGGGTCGTGCTGGGGGTAGTGTTTTAGGGTTTAAGGTAGTGCAGTGGTGTTTGTGTAGTGTAGGGGTCGTGCTGGGGGTAGTGTTTTAGGGTTTAGGGTAGTGCAGTGGTGCTTGTGTAGTGTAGGGGGTCATGCTGGGGGTAGTGTTTTAGGGTTTAGGGTAGTGCAGTGGTGTTTGTGTAGTGTAGGGGGTCATGTTTTAGGGTAGTGCAGTGGTGTTTGGGTAGTGTAGGGGTTCGTGCTGGGGGTAGTGTTTTAGGATTTAGTTTAGTGCAGTGGTGTTGGGGTAGTGTTTTAGGGTTTAGGGTAGTGCAGTGGTGTTTGTGTAGTGTAGGGGGTCATGCTGGGGGTAGTGTTTTATGGTTTAGGATAGTGCAGTGGTGCTTGTGTAGTGTAGGGGGTCGTGCTGGGGGTAGTGTTTTAGGGTTTAGGGTAGTGCAGTGGTGTTTTTGTAGTGTAGGGGGTCATGTTTTAAGATGCAACGCTCCAATACCTGACCAGTCTGCACTACATAAAACTGCAAAAAACTAAAAATAAAAAGTGTTTTTCACACTTTTGTCATTGGGCTATATGTGGGCTACATCTGGGTAATATTTGTGCTACATTTGGGCTCTTTTTCACTGGTGGCCATCTTGGAAGACTTCTTTGTTATGAAGTTTCCTAATTTCCTCATTTACTGCAGTCTCCTCAGTAGGAAATGCTTTCAGTTTTTTACTTTGATTCCATCAAGAAGGCATTCAGATGTGTCACACATTTGCCATAAATTCAGAATGTTAGCACTCTAGTTGTTCATTAGATCACTGTAGTAAAGCTACTGCTCACCAAGGAGTTAACTGGAAGTCTACTGCTGGTATTGAAAGTGATTGTTTCAGTCTGCATGTCAGAATTTTCTAATGAAATAGAAGAGGATTTGAGATCTCACTTAAAACATGCACTAAATTTTCTTTTGCAGCACTAACCATAATTTCTATAGCAAAATGAACCCCCTCATTTTGTTCCTTTTTAAATTAAATGTTTTAAGTGTTACCAGTTTATTCCAATCAAGATGGCTTCAGGTGTGCCATACTTTTGTCATAAGTAAGGCTGTTAGCACTCTAGTTGTTCTTTAGAACACTCTGGGAAGCTGCAGTAGAACACAAAGGCATCAACTGACAGGCTGCTCCTGTTGAAATATAACAGGAAGATATTTGAGATCACACTTGAAACATGTCCTAATTTTTCTTTCCAGAGCACTAACCATAATTTCTATGACAAGATGAACCCCATCATTTTGTTCCTTTTTAAATTAAATGTTTTAAGTGTTACCAGTTTATTCCAATCAAGATGGCTTCAGGTGTGCCATACTTTTGTCATAAGTAAGGCTGTTAGCACTCTAGTTGTTCTTTAGAACACTCTGGGAAGCTGCAGTAGAACACAAAGGAATCAACTGACAGTCTCTGCCCTTGTTGGATGTACATGTTTTACTGAGAATGTCAGACTTCATTCTCACATGACTGAGAAAGATAATGTGAATTTTACAGAAAATATGCTCTCATTTTAGCTTCTGGAGCACCTTCCAAAACTGTATGGGACAAGCATGTGAAAATAGTTTTCTCTCAAACATGATTCATGATATCCCAGCAGAAGGTTTTTCACAGGGTAAAATCACCTTAGAACCCACCACAATTCCTGAAATTAGTATGGTACCATCAACAAATGAATTCTAATGTAACTAAAGTCTGTTATCACCCTTTATAGTTCTCCTTTTGGTAACCCTCAAAATCTTTGATTCACTACAATGCATTTCAATGGGGTACTATCATTTATATTGGTCCCAAGATGGCTGCCAGCAATTCCAGGATGAAGTGCTGACAGCCAATCAGATCTCACGATGACATGTGTGGTTAGGCTCCGCCCAGATATATATGTGTTTTTACTTTTGATTTTCTCAGCAACTACTGAACGGATTTACACCATTTAACAAAACGGGTTCTTTCTGAACCAAGAACTACCTCTTTGCCAAATTTGGTGTAATTCCGTTCAGCAGTTCGGGCTGTAGCCTTGCATAAAGTTTCCTATGGGAAATTGATTTTCTGACTCTTATTTTTTAATTTCTCCGCAACTACTGAACGGATTTACACCATTTAACAAAAGGGTTCTTTCTGAACCAAGAACTACCTCTTTGCCAAATTTTGTGTAATTCCGTTCAGCAGTTCGGGCTGTAGCCGTGTCTAAAGTTTCCTATGGGAAAATGAATGGGGAAAACACGTTTTGGGACCCCCCTTTTTTCTCGGCCCCCGCTTGACGAATCACCCCGAAACTTTCAGGGAAGGAGCGGACCGGAGCGGGCCATAAAGTTTGAAAATTTCGCGAAGATTTGTCAACCGACGCAACAGCTATTTCAAATAGAATGTCTCGGATTTCCTATGGAAAATAGGTCCTAACTATAACTATCTACTGGCGACCGCCAGTAGATAATATATATATATATATATATATACACATACATACATAGAATATATGCAATAGAAAAACTAAGGTTAAAGCTAAGTTGTAGTTAGGAAAACTTTCTTTATTCTGTCTGTACAAACCCAAATTAAACTATACAAAGAGTAGAAATTCCAAAGTTATAGTTATTATCAGAAGGCTAGTACCACGCACCTGAAATTCGTGAGCTTCCACAGGAGCAGAAGAACTTTGCCCCAGCTCCCAAACTCCACTGCAGCGAATGATAAAATTCACCTCAGTAAAGAGGGGGAAAGGGGTATGGGAAAGACAAGAGAGACTCCACTGCAATGCCTCCTTCTACTGCTGTCAATGCGAGTCTGCTTAGGCATCTGAAAACACAAATGAACATATTTAGTAACCTTTTTCTCTTCCCTAACTCTATCTTGCTTAATTACTGTGCCTTTTCTATCTACTCTTTACCTGTCTTTCTGCAGTGGGTTGTCCTCTCTCTATCTGCTCTGCATGCGCTGATATAAATGTAGATATTCTGTTTTTAAATGTCTTCTTCTTTTCCCTTTTAGACGCAGCAAGCAACTGGCGTGTAAGATGGTAAGTATAATATAAGCCTCTCTCTATCTGCTCTGCATGCGCTGATATAAATGTAGATATTCTGTTTTTAAATGTCTTCTTTTCCTTTTAGACGCAGCAAGCAACTGGCGTGTAAGATGGTAAGTATAATATAAGCCTCTCTCTATCTGCTCTGCATGCGCTGATATAAATGTAGATATTCTGTTTTTAAATGTCTTCTTTTCCTTTTAGACGCAGCAAGCAACTGGCGTGTAAGATGGTAAGTATAATATATATATATATATATTTCTACATACATGCAACGATGACGGAATGACTAAGACTCTGCTTATTGAGACACTCATGCAAGAATTCTAATGCGCAGCAGTATAGTAAGTTTTCGCAGTTCAAATAAGTTCAGACTGGAAATAGTATAGTTCTATTATCAAAGGGCTATGCTACTTTAAATGTTCATGCAGTCTATTCTTGTCTCTGGCTTTAGCTTGAAACTATATACAATTTTAAATTGTCTCTGGAAACGTAGATTTAATATTGTCTCTCGTTTCTGACTTCAAAGACGAATGGCAACTAGTAAATGCGCTTCCAGGAATCCATCTATAAACTCAGACTGAGCGCTGCTAATTATAGAAGCTGAATTACCTTCAGACGTCGTCTGTCACAAAGAAGACAGCGTAATGCCAAGAGTTGACTACAAAGAACTTCAGAAAGGGAAATTCCGCTCACCGTCAGGAAACTTAAGTCTGTAATACCACCAAACCTCGTACACAGAATACTGGCAGGAATCTCTGGAAATTCACGTTTCTGGACGAAATAATTCTGTCACGGAGGTGCGCAAAAGAACACACTGCCTCCTCAAGGAAAATGACAGTTGAAGTGCGCAGCACGCGAGGCGTGCGATCTCAAAAACACTAATCCAATCGTTAAACACTAAAACACCCAGCAACTAGGGAATTAGATGACGGTCGCCATCTTAGGTGAGAAGGGCAAAACTGAACTAATATAATGTACTGTCAATTAAGAAGAGAATCGGCAAAGCCGATTCCAAGGGTAATTTAACTGTTTCCTTCTTTTTAACCTTAACTGGGAGAATTTTGAAAAGTATGCTTGCCCAATCCTGACAGTTATAACTTAAATTTAGAATTTATGCACCACCAGGTATACCTTAAATTTCTAATTTACACACCACCTTCAATTTAATATGAGTCGCGCACCTCCGTACACAGTCTTGTTGCCTTACTTACCACACTTCATTAAGTATAACACATCACTACCATCACTGTGTTGTGACAAATTATTTTATATACGGTGTGAAAAGTGTTATTTTGAACACTTTGATTTCACATAGTATAAGTGATGTAATATGCAAGGGTATGACTAGTGCTTGTAGAAGGGGAGATGGAGAAAGACTTACAGAGACCAAGAGACTCAGGTAAATCCACAGCGACAAAGAGAAGGAGAGCCTGATGAGGAAAACTGCAAACACTTTCTAGATAATGGCAGGGATTTTTAAAGAAGCAAAGTCTTTACCTTTAATTCTGTGAATTTTAGGAGTTTTCATCAAATATTAGGGCATTGAAAGTCTTCCTTCCAGTCCATTGTGTAAGTGAGACTAGTGGCCTGATACAGAATTTGGCAGAGAGGGAGTTCCATCGCAAAGGTGAATCTGGGAACTGCATGTCCTTTTACAGCTGATCGTATCTGTAGACACCAACACATGGATGTCAGTGTGACGAGATCCTTCACACCGAGGAGGGTCTAAAAATGTTATACCTCTGAATCGCCATTCACTGGGATGCATAGTGGGCTCCGTTTCTTTTTCAAGATATATGTTCGACTTGCTAGACCTGTTAAAATTATTGAGGATGGTTCTCCCATCAATGGTGGCAGCAAAAATATGAATCCTAACCTATACAGATTACATTATTATTCTGGATTTATTCCAATAGGACTCCAGCATTGCTTAAATGAATTCGATCTACATTCACTGAGAATGTTTTGTAAGTGAACACAGTCAATTCAAATGTGAAGCTGATAAATAGGTTTACAAAGAAGCTTACATTTTATTGGTGCTTGTGAAGGTACCTCTGGAGCAGGTGATTGATTGCATATATTGGGTATGTATAGCTGCCAAGTTTACAGATTGCTTATGTGTGAACTTTCCATAGTTCCAAGATAATTATGAGTAACATTCTTTTGCTCTAGGCATGACACTTAGAGTGACACTTTCTCACGTCTTAAACCAAACAATTATCTCAAGAAAGTCACAAAAAATATGATTAAAGCATGGAGTGGTAGCGCATTTTACAGCTTTTCCTTTCCCACTCACTGTACCCAGCACGATCGCTGCACAGTTCACTTCATCTCACCAAAAATCTCAAAAGTGCTCCATGGGATACCGGTGAGCCCATCCTGGTTTTTAGGCACCAGGATGCAACACGATGATGAAGCATACCACTATCAGAGTGGGTGAGGCTCACCCAGGAACAGGATGCGACCCGATGAGGATGCATGCCACCACCAGAGTGGGTGAGGCTCACCCAGGACCAGGATGTGACCCGATGATGAAGCATGCCACCACCAGAGTGGGTGAGGCTCACCCAGGACCAGGATGCGACCCGATGATGAAGCATGTCACTACCAGAGGGGATGAGGCTCACCCAGGACCAGGATGCGACCCGATGATGAAGCATGTCACCACCAGAGTGGGTGAGGCTCAACAATAAAAACAACTAGGATTGCTAGTTTATTGTCACAAGGAGGACGTAGCATGTGCAGTCTCAAACCGTACCATCTGGGGCACATTATGGTACGATAGTAGGATACCTTAGAGTTATTGATCTAACCAGGGAGGCCGTGTCCTACAAGCCCCGTCTGCAGTAAACTGTTTCCCTCTCACCCCTTCATGAACTGAACCGTCTGGTTCTTTTGGGCATTTTTAAGAGTATGACTCAGAATGGTTGTGTGACATCTCATGTTAATCAGTGGATATCCCAGGCAATCTCCCATGGTGGGGATGAATTCTTTAATAAAGCGATGGGAACTTGACATCTGCAGTAACTAAACTAAAGTGTACGTGACAAAGATTCCTGCCACTCTATCGTCTGGTGCTGAGTACATCTCATAAGGGGAAAAATCCCTCCTTGGTTTGAGGAGACATTCCCAAGCTAAGCAAAGCATGTGCAGGTTTGGCTTATAAATCTATTGAGTAGGACATATGGGGCATATGTCAAAGTCCAGCAGCAACTACTGATGATGAATCACTGTACTCAACCTGGGATCTTTTGCAAGGAGCTATTGGAAGGTAGTGATTCAAATCTCCCAATGAAAATCTAAAGTTTGCATTTAGGATCTTGGATTTTTGTGGGCACAACTTCAGAATGCAGGTACATGTTCAATTATTTAAATACACTGCACTCTGCCCTCTGCCCTCTGGGCTGTAAAAGGCCTACACTAGGGGGTGACTTATATATATCAAAACGGGTGGTTTGGACCAGGCAAGAGGTTTATCTTGCCAGGTCGAATTGGCAGATTATGACTGCACACAAGCTGCAATGGCAGACCTGAGACGTGTTTAAAGGGCCACTTAAGTGGGCGGCACAATAAGTGCTGCAGGCCCACTAGTAACATTTGATTTACAGGTCCTGGGTACATGTGGTATCACTTTACTGGGGTCTTACGAGTAAATCAAATATGCTAATTAGCTGTAAGCCAATTTCACCATGTTCAAATGAGAGAGCACTAGCATTTTAGCACTAGTAAGTAGTGGTAAGGTGTGCAGAGTCGTAATGCCAACAATAACAAGATCAGCAATTAGAAAAGTAAGGCAAAAAGTTTGGGGGAGAACATCTGTTAGACCTTGCATCCTTTGGCGTGTTTCTCCTGTCTTTTTGCTTTCTGACCTCCTGTTTTTAATGGTATGCTGGACTTCGTTTTTGCTGGTTTAGTGTCTCTGCGTACTTTTTCACTGCTATTCAGTGCTAAAGTGCAGGTGCTCCTACTGGAAATTGTGTTATGATTGTATGATTGGTTTTCCATGATTGGGATATTTGATTTACTAGTAAGTCTCTAGTACAGTGTACTGTGTGTCTCCAGGGCCTGTAAATCAAATGGTACTAGTGGGCCTGCAGCACTGGTTTGTGCCACTCACGCAAGTAGCCTTTCAAAGGTGTCTCAGAACTGCCCCTGTAGCGTCTGCGTGCAGTTTTTACTGCCATGTCAACCTGGCAAGTGCACCCACTTCCCAGGCCCTAACCTTCCATCTTCATACATGCAAGTCACCCCTAAGCTAGGCCCAAGGTAGGCCCATGGGCAGGGTGCAGTGTATGTGAAAGGTAGGACATGTAGTAGTGTGTTTTACATGTCCTGATAGTGAAATACTATGCAGTTTGTTTTATACTACTGAAAGGTTGTCTGTCCCTTAGGTTAACATAGGAGCTGCCTTGTAACATCTTACAAGTGTAACTTTCTGTTGGGACAAGTTAGAGAAAATTAGTTTAGGCTCCCTGAGCTCAGAATTTAACAACCCATCTTTTAGTAAAGTTGGTTTTTAAATTGTGTATTTGAAAATGCCACTTTTAGGTTGGTGTGGCCAACAACATGGCCGACTAGCCACATCTGCCGAAGCTCCGGCCGCTCAACCTCGATCCTGAACCTAGTCCTGCCTCTTGAGCAGCCATCCGCGGCTCTCCTTATTGCCACATGCCTCCGGTGACTCGGGTGCCCGTTTGGAGCCGTTGCTGCAATGTTTAGTGCAGCGAGGCATGCGAAAATCAAGGACGATCGGGAACACCTTAGGCTACCCAAGATGGCACCCTGATTGAGGATCCTGAGCGAGTCCCAGAGAGCTGAAGACTTGTGGCCGATTCCCTGCATGTTATCTATGGGGACTACTGAGTGCAGAAAGGGTGCGGAGAGAACACAACAGAGATCACCTGGTGGCTGGATCCAGTGGTAGCGGAGACACGAGCGATCGGGCTCGGCAGGAGGGTGGAACGACGTATCCATGAGGAGCCCCAGCGAGAAGAAAATAGCCAAGGGACTCCCGGTACCGGAAGCCTGAACGTGCACTGACGACAGAGCCATCCACATCCCGATTCAGTCCGGGGGCAGGTCGAAAAGACTGCAGATGGGCGGACAAGAGCGGGTGGATCAGCGCTCCACCACTGGACTCCTCGTGAGGCATATAGACGCTGCGAGACACGCTATCTGCTGGGAGACTAGGCAAACACCTGGGCCTCAAAGATAAATGAGCCAACTGCTGTAGAGATCCGCAATCACCAGGGGTGGACTCCCCCATCATAACGACTGTGTCACTTGCCCTCACAAGTACCCAAAAACTCACACAAAGACGGACTGACGTCCCGGAGCCAGGAACACACAAAATGAACCAGAGTTGAGGCCACAAAACAGCGAACCTGGCCCAGGGACAGGCGTGAGCGTCTGCAGGAGGGGGAGCAAGGTGCAACGGGCTGGCATCACACAGTGGAGCTACTGCTGCAGCCCGATGACACCTAGTGACATACCACCAACCCCATCCCAGAACACGTACGGGTGCCTAATGCCTAGAAATTGAGGGAGACACGACGGCGGGGACCCCACACGTGAAGAGGGCTTGAGCCCGGGCGGCTGGCGGACTGCTGAGCTCGGATCCACACACAGACGCAAGAGACCCCGACAGGCCCACGTTCCGCTGTCGCGCTATTGACAGGTGCATAATGGCAAGGGACAAAGAATCCAAAGCTCAAAAACAAGGGAAAATGGACAAATATGCAAAAGGTCTTATGCAGCAAATGGCACCAGAGGGAGAGTCCTCAGGGCCGCCAGATAACGTGGCGATTCTTCACGCAATTCATGCCTCCAGAGAGGCCATAGAAGGCAAAATGGCGGAGAAAAGATCTGAGGTGTCTCTCCTACGACAAGATGTGCGCAACATCGCAGACCGGGTAACCCAAACGGAAACCCGTAACTCGGAGGTGGAAGATACGACGCATTCACTCCAATCCGATGTCAAAGAACTAAAGGCAAACATGAGGGAGGTGATGTGGAAAGTTGACGATGCGAAAACCGAGCCCGAAGAAATAATCTCTGCTTTATTGGGGTACCGGAGGGACAAGAAGGCCCCGACCCCAAATCATTTCTGACGACATGGCTGCGAGACATTCTACCGTCAGCGACATTCTCGCCATGCTTTATTATTGAACGGGCCCATAGGATACCTAACGTAAGACCGCCACCTGGGGCCCCCCTCGTCCCATGATTGCAAAATTCCTAAATTACCAGTATCGTGAAACAATACTTAGGGAATCGAGGCGAGTAGGTGAACTTAAAATGGCCAACGCCAAGATAATGATCTTTCCCGACTACTCAAGGGAGGTACAGAAACAGAGGAAAACATTCGACTCAGTGAAGGCGAATTTAAGAACTATGCAGATCCAATATATGCTCCTTTTTCCGGCCAAACTTAAAGTCATTTTCCAGGGCTCAACCCAATTCTTCCAAACGCCAGAAGACTCCTGGGCCTGGCTGGAAGAACGCCCCAGGGTGAAACAAGGGGAGAGACCTAAAGAGTCGCAGCACAAAGACACTACACCATGATGAGAACCTAGGCCGCAAAGAATAAAAAGAGAAGACTACCACCACGAGGACGGAAAAAACAGTCGGAGATCACGTTCTCGAGTACCCCATACAGGCGAAGGAGGATGGTCCGGAAGAAGAATCGACATATGCTTCTGCCGAAAACAGAGACTCTAACCGGGGGACAGTACACACACAGACTACTCAGACAAAGAGTCCCAGGCGGACACAGATAGTGACCACCCACTTCTTAAAGACATTATTCGTACTGAGGAGCCGGGCACAAAGACACAAGAAGCAGGAAAAAACTTACAACAACTGCAAGACAAAAGTGGCACAGAGGACTGAAATACAGGCATGGTCTAGGGGCAGAGGTGCCGCAGAACGGCCGCTAGACCCCCCCAGACTTATCGAAGCTCAAGGGTGACTGAGCGGAACCTTTTTCTCAGCAACGTTAATATCCTTCATTGGTTATATTAATATTTAGGGGTTAGGGGAAGGGAGGGGGGGCCTACAGACTTCTCAAACGACACTTGCGCCAAGTTGTCATGTTGACGGTTCAGAGGTCAGGCGTAGGGAGTGGGAGAAAGTGTGGCGGGGGAGTGGGGCAGGGGTTGGGGTCATCAGCAGTTTAATTATTCAACATGTTTTTGATTCAGCTAGAAGCAGGAATTCTGAGATCCACTGTCTGGAATGGAGGATAGGAAATATCAGGTAGGAGCACCAATGCAGGCACCGCCATCACAAACCACACACGTCATGGGATGAGGAAATATACACAGTGTTGACATGGAACGTCAATGGGCTAGGCAATAAGATTAAGAGGGGGCTGGTCAATAGATATATCAAGAGACTCAAACCCGATATCATGTTACTACAAGAAACCTACCTCAGAGGAACACACTGCACCTTCTTGGGGAGGGGTACCTACACCACCTTGGCCCACGCCGGGTTCTCCCCCGGGCGAGAGGAGTAGCCATATTAATCAGGAAAACCCACCCCTTTCAGGTAACCAAAACTTGGATAGACCCTAACGGGACCTACGTTGCCGTTCAGAGTACATGGAGACGGCGAGAGGTCACTTTATTCAGCATATATGCCCGCCGCGACTACAGCCCCAAAAACTAGGAGCTGTCTCAAAGATACTTCTGGAATTGGGCACATCCACGCATGTGGTTGGAGGTGACTTCAACAATGTCGTAGTTCCAAACCTAGATTGCTCACATATTGCCACTGGAACTCGTACTCCCACCCCACTGGCGGACTTCGTGAAGTCGCTGGGATTGACCGATATCTGGTGGCACCACCACCCAATAGAGCGCAGTTACTCGTACTCCTCTGGAGCACATAGAGTCTTCTCCAGGCTCGACTACCTATTTGCCCCACCAGGCGAAATTCAAACAGTAAACAAAGTGGAATACCTTGCAAGGGGCATTTCAGACCATTCTCCACTATGGTTAGCAGTGGGGAGGTGAGGGCCCAGACAGCGCACAGACTGGAGACTAAATACATGGGAGCTTCAAGACAAAGCAGTGACGGGTGTAATAACAACAGAGACTAGTCTGTTCTTCCAAGAAAATGAGGGTTCGGTGCCCTCAGACACAACCCTATGGGAGGCATATAAGGCAGTACCTCGGGGTAGGCTACAATAGGCTACAAGATGTAATTGCGCAAAAAAGAAGGGAGGAAATGTGACAAATAGAAACTTTAGAGAATAAGCTCCTGGAATTGGAGGGAAACATCACCCCAGATACTGAGGCAGTCTTGCTAAGACAACTCGAGGTTACACGAAGGGAACTCCGGGCTTTGTCAGAGGGGTAAGTTAAACCTCAAATTCAAGCTACACAACATAGACTCTATGAGACGGGAGATAGAGCAGGGCGACTCCTAGCCTGGCTGAACCGGAAAGAAAGAGAGGCGAGTTGGGTAAGTCAGATAGTGGAAGCTGACAATAGATACACAACAGCACATAGCATAGAGGGAGCCTTCACGCGTTATTATGGGGACTTATACGAGGCTAGGACATCAGTGGATGAGGCTCAGATAACAACATATTTGAGTGGCATACAGATGCCCACTCTGCGACAGGAGGACAGCGAGGCCCTAGAGGCAGACCTAACTCTATTGGAAGTGCAGGAGGCCATTACCAAACAAAAATCTGGGAAAACACCAGGACCAAATGGTCTACCGGCTGAATTTTTTAAGCAACATAGCAGCCTACTGGCCCCCAGTTGCTAAACATGTTCCTGGTGGCAAGAGAGGAGGGGACGCTGCAGCCAGATCTTTGCCAAGCCACAGTGGTGGTTATACCAAAACCAGGCACACCCCCGGAGCGATGCGGATCTTACCGTCCAATTTCTCTACTAAATATTGAAACTAAGATCTTAGCCTCCATTCTGGCGAAGCGGCTCTTAACAGTCATCACATCCCTGATTCACAGGGACCAGTCAGGCTTTATGCCTAAACGGGTCACGCAGACTTGCGAACTGGCTAGACACCGGGAAAGAAAGTCCTATTCCGCTGATGCTGCTGTCATTAGACGCAGAGAAGGCCTTTGATACAGTTCACTGGCCATTTATGAGGCAAGTACTCCTAAAACTTGGTTTCAGGAGGAACTTCCGGACCTGGGTTGACCTGCTATACACAAACCGCAGGGCAAAAGTCAGAGTCAATGGAGTAAAGTCTGCAGAATTTCCCATCCAGAGAGGTACTAGACAGGGTTGCCTGTTGTCCCCCTGCTCTTTGCGCTGGTTCTAGAACCACTGGCGTGCCTAGCCAGAACTAACACAGAAATAAAGGGTTTTCAGGACACCAAGGGACAGATGATAGATGAACGGATCTCCCTCTATGCTGACGATATTCTACTGTATATTTCCAGCCCTGCCACAACGCTACCCCTTATACTCCACCTGGTTAAGGAGTTTGGCACGCACGCAGGATACAATATCAATTGTAGAGAGGAGAGGGAGTTGGCCTAACGGCTAGGGTGGTCGACCTCGAATCTGGGGCACTGGGTTCGAGTCTCGGCAATGACGCTGAACATCCTGTGATTCTGGGCAAATCACTTAATCTCCACGTGCCTAACCAAAAAATGAATGTGTCCTCATGTAATGCAACTGGTGCTATGTAAAGCGCTCTGATACCCACTTCGGGTCAAGTTCGTGCTATATAAAACTCTGTAAGAAAAAATAAAAAAAATTGGAGGAAGTCCAGCCTATACTACATTGGAAGCACCACAGCCACATATTCTATACTGGAACACCTACACATTACTAAAGATGGTTTTAAATACTTAGGACTGCACATCTCCACGAACGAAGCTGACTGCCTCACACATAATATCAAGCGAGTCTTAGTGGAATTCCGAGAAGATGTAGCCAGATGGAGACGTCTCCCCCTGACACTGCTAGGGAGGGCGGCCATGTACAAAATGATTATGCTCCCCAAACTGCTTTACATCCTTCAAAACAAATATTACAAAATCCCAGACGCGTTTTTTTTAAGGCAATTAAAGATGAGGTGCGCACATTACTATAGGACGGAGGCCAACCGCGAGTAGCACTCCAAACACTGCAGCGCAGTCAGTACAATAGGGGAATTGCCCTCCCAGATATACTGGCCTACTATAGGGCAGCGCACCTAATGGTTATTAATGAATGGGGACATGCACCCGGAGACCACCCTACGTATGCCCTGGAAAAGCTCCAATTTCAGAAACATTCCTATCTACACTATATTTATGAGGGCTCTGGAACGCAAAGCTTATTACCTGCAACACAGGAGGTGATTGAAGCCTGGAAAGGGGCGGAGAGACAGATGAAATGGGATAAGAGATTAACTAGGTCCACACCGCTATGGGAGGGTAAACGACTGCCGGAGTTCGCGCAATTACAGGGCTTCAAAGGCTGGAACACAATTGGGATTACAACATTAGGGGATATAATACGGAAAGGAGAACTCATAACCTTTGCAGAGCTTCAAGCTGAATACAGCTTGTCCAACAAACAATACTATAGATACATACAACTCCAACATGCCTAGAGAGCGCAAAAACCTGAGATAACAGATATCCCCGAATATGTACAGTTAGAAGGACGACTGCTACAGGAAGAGATACCGGAAAAGGAAGTGTCATGGACATACGAACTATCATTAATAACATTCCTGACACACCATCTGCACTCAGAAGCAAATGGGAGGAAACTATTGGTGCATTGGAAGACATTGATTGGGAAATGGCGCTAATGCACCCCAGAAAAGTAGCGATTATGCTTAGGTTACGCCTAATACAGTTTAAAGTCCTGCATAGAGTATGCTACGACAGAGCGAGACTCCAAGCTATGGGCAGAGCAGAGACTCCAGAGTGTCTGCGTTGTGAAACGGACAGGGGTTCCTATATCCATACTCTGTGGGAGTGCCAATTAATACGCAGGTATTGGTCACGAATAGTAACAGAACTAAACAACATATTAGAAACACAGATCCCAATGGATCCAAAATACATTCTCCTAGGCATACACACAGATGGTGATATTCCCAGACTTCTACTGAGCAATCTAGGACTCATAGTCGCTAAGCGAGATATTGCCAAGAACTGGGGAAGAGCAGACTTGCCCATCATGACAGACTGGGGGGGTAACATAGACCTGCATATGGGGGTGGAAAAAACGGTATACGCAGCAAGAGGGTGCCCTAGGAAGTTCAAGAAGATCTGGTAGCCGTGGCTGAGTTAATATGGCTTAGAGTTGATGGAGGAGGGCGCGAACAAGACACAGCCTAGTGCACAGGGGCCTACACAAGTTGTGTAACACACCCTGGGATCGCCGAGTGGGCAAGTTAAATGAGACATGTCTAATGCACAGGAAGGGAGAGTGGGGGGGAAATGTCAAGAAGACTTGTCTTATTGTAATGCCTGCATTTCTACCAATAATGTTTAATGATTATGATGCTAATTTTGTAACACGAGACACACCCGCTGATGTTTTGGCTGATTCTTGGAAAAATAAATAAAAACAGTTTAAAAAAAAAAAGAAAATGCTACTTTTAGAAAGTGTTATTTGCAGAAACAATGGTTCCTGTGGCGACCAAGAGTATATAAAGGAATATGATATTATTATGCGCAATCGCTATGAATTACAGGGTTAAAGTGATGTCAGAAGGAGAAGAACCGTACACAACTCAATATAGGGTGAAGATAACAATAGTTTATATAATCATAGTAAAAATAGTTATTCAATTGAATGGTGCATTGTGTCCCCAGTGAACATGGAACCTATCAAAATTTGTGACAATTTTGTGACAAATGCATAAAACGGTTTCCAATAAAGTTTTAAAGTCGACCCTCCAGAAAAATGTATGGTGGGAGTGGTTCGCTTTATTTTAGTCTACGGCGTTTCGACCCCTATATGGATGGGGGGTCTCCTCAGGACCTCTGTCATCTCTTCCCTCCCCTCGCTGGGGTAAGTTCTTTATTGCTCTATGTATTGATTTTAAATTGTGCTTGTCGGCCAACATATACTGATTGATCCTTGCATTATTTTTACCACATGTGCAGCACCCGGCTGGGTCCCATGTGAGTAACCCATAATTCTTATTTTTCACATTGGGTGTCATACACTTCTCACGATGACAGAGAATCCTGCCTAACCAGGTACAGGCCGTTCCCTATCTTTAATACAACCAGGCCCAATGGGCACTACTTGGTTCTCATCCTCTCCTTCTTTTGTTGTAGATGTCCCTATATCGTTAGGTCGTGAAGAGACCCCCCCATCCATGTAGGGGTCGAAACGCCGTTGACGAAAATAAAGCGAACCACTCCCCCCATACATTTTTCTGGAGGGTCGACTTTAAAACTTTATTCCTATATCGTCAGGTCCTAAAAAGACCCCCCATCCATATAGGGGTCGAAACGCCGTAGACGAAAATAAAGCGAATCACTCCCACCATACATTTTTCTGGGGGGTCGACTTTAAAACTTTATTGGAAACCGTTTTATGCATTTGTCACAAAATTGTCACGAATTTTGATAGGTTCCATATTCACTGGGGACACAATGCACCATTCAATTGAATAACTGTTTTTACTATGATTATATAAACTATTATTATCGTCACCCTATATTGAGTTGTGTACGGTTCTTCTCCTTCTGACATCACTTTACCCCTGTAATTCATAGCGATTGCACATAATAATATCATATTCCTTTATATACTCTTGGTCGCCACAGGAACCATTGTTTCTGCATATAACACATATACCCTGGTTCCTTTGTGAGTAGGGTTCCCTTGTAACTTTTTTTCGACTTTTAGAAAGTGGGCATTTTCTTGTTTAACCATCCTGTTTGCCTCTGCCTGTTTGTGCATTCGCCATCTGGTTTTGGAGTGACAGGAGCTGGGGATGTGCATTTACACTAGACAGTCACAAGGGGTGTTGAGGTGTGTCTTGCCTTTCCTGGGTGACTCATAGCCAGGCTAAATAGACCTTTCTGCATTTAGAGTGTTGGGAGCAGTTTCCGCTAGCACCTGAATAGGCTGTATTTGCTCTGCTCTATGCTGTCTCCACTTCCTGTAGTGAAGGTGGACCAGAGAGGACAGAACTGGTTTTCACTGAACTCAGATACTTTCTTCCTAAAACCTCAAAGGGAAAAGTAGTATAAATATTGGGGCCCTGACCCCAGATCTTTAGAACTTGTTTGGACTAAGGAGCCTGCCAAGAAGCAGAGCTGGAGAAGCTGTGAGGAGGAACTACCACTTTGCTGTGTGCTTTGCTTTGTTGTCCTGCAGTGGGCAGTGAAAGAACTGAACTGGAGTTTCTGCAACTTATTTTCCTGAGTTTCTCCAGGGGTTTGCAGTAGAGGTTGACCCCTGTTCAAGAAGTCTCAGGAACAGCGAAGAGTTCAAGATCATCTGCTACCAGCACTGGGAACTGTGTGTTTCATGCTGCAACGGAAGAAAAAGCAACCCAACACCATCAACGATGCCGCTGCCAGCTCCGTGACCTGTTGGCACCGGAGAAAGCACCGCCCGACTTCGAACTGCAACACTGCTTCTACCGTGACCTGAGGGCACCGCACTTCGCACCGCCTCGCTTCACATCGCCGCCCTGGTATCCCTGAAGATGACGCTCCACGCCGACATCTATGCCGCTGCCTGCACCGCTCGTATGTTACTCGATGCACCGCCCCACCCAGACCCACACCGCAGCCTTGGCCCGCCAGCGCCATAGACTCCAGATCGTCCACTGATGACAGAGCTTCAGCAATCCCGACACCGCTGCTTGCATTGTTACCTGCCGGCATGGCGACGAGCACTGTCCTACTTTGCACCATAGCCCTGATCTCACTGACACTGCTCCGCCACAGAGCCGCTGCCTGCACCACAACCTGAGGGCACCACACACCGCACCGCTCCACTTCGCACTGCAGACCCAACGTCTGCCGACACCGGCACTCCTGACTTCAACCTCACGGAGTTCGATCTGCAAAGCACGTGACTTCAAGGGCCCAACGACTCGTGCACCGACTTCCGGGACCGACACCTGCTGACTACACCACTTCGGAGCTCAACGCAATGTCCATGACGCCCTACATTTCCAAGGTACTGTTTGCGGGTCTTCCCAACAACGTAGCTGGCCTGCAATGCCGCAGTCAGCCTACACTGTTGGATTTGTTTGTTCACGACACAGTGATAGCCCCGGGCGGAGCTATTGCCTTCAAGGAAATGTATTTTAAGTCTATTTTTGCAATATCCGTGTTTTGATTACTTCATGTTGGATTTTTATCATTTTGATCTTGTTTTACACAGATAAATATTGGCTATTTTTCTAAAACTGGTGTGGTGTCCTTTTGTAGTGCTTACCCTGTATAACTGTTGGTTATATGCAAATGCTTTACACATTGCCTCTGAGTTAAGCCTGACTGCTCGTGCCAAGCTACCAAGGGGGTGAGCAGGGGTTATTTTAGACGTGTAATCCCCTTACCCTGACTAGAAGGAAGGGTGCCTACTTGGACAAGGTACTTATCTGTGCGAACTAGAGACCCCACTTTCTAACAACATCCTAAGGCTTACAAGTCTAACAATGCCTCAGAAAGCTTCAAAGACCTAAGCCTTCCTCTCTATGATGAATCTCTGGTTCTACAGTGTGAACCTTATCAGACCCACCATCTCACTTTACAATGGGTCCAGGCCCCACTGGTCAGTAACGTTTCCTGGAATCAAAAAGGCCTTTAATGTGCACAGTAGATGCTCTGCTCCCCATGCTCTAGGGTGTGAGTGTCAGCAATCCACATCTCCTGTCTTGGGGGTTGCAGTATGCACCTCCACATGCCTTTCCAGGCCCCTGGCTTCCAAAATGAACCCACAGACCTCTATGTTATGTAGCATGCACATGCAGGCTAACACGCTGGCCAGCGCTACATTCAGCTCAGATGAGTACTGAGACTGCTGGGGGTTCAAAGGAGCTCTGAGGCTGCAGTGGGAAAGAGAAGCATTCAGGAGATGGGCCAAGGGTGAGTTAAGCACACAGCAGCAGAACTTTACAAGATTAGGCAGGTAGGCACTGCTCCAGTGACACAGGTATAAAATCCTGTTCACACTACTGATCCTTACTGAACACACAATGGGTATGCTGCCACCACCGTGTTTGATTCACTGGACTCCTAGCGAGGGCAATAGTCCTGTACCATTATGAGGGTAGCGAATGGGGCACCTCTCTGGTCTAACAAGACCTCATTACCATGCCTAGGTCATGTGCACATGCATGATCAGAGTTCGCCCATGACCAAAGATCAGCACCAGGGATCCAGATATACATGCGGCTGGGGCACTGAGGACAGGGGTGCACGTCCGAGGACAGGGGTGCACTGAGGACAGGGGTGCACGTCCGAGGACAGGGGTGCACTGAGGACAGGGGTGCACGTCCGAGGACAGGGGTGCACGTCCGAGGACAGGGGTGCACTGAGGACAGGGGTGCACTGAGGACAGGGGTGCACGTCCGAGGACAGGGGTGCACTGAGGACAGGGGTGCATATACGAGGACAGGGGTGCACTGAGGACAGGGGTGCATTGAGGACAGGGGTGCTTGTCCATCACCATACAGGCGACTTTTCTGTCCCCATAATTATTAATGCAAAAACTAGCTGCAGACTCTGGTCATAGTCTGTCTGTTTATTCCCAGTAGAAATCTGTATTCAATTAGAGCAGATTTCAATTTGAAGGGGATTCAGAGGAGCAGTGAGAATGCAGAGGGTCAAAGGAACCCTGAAAGTCAGGGGTCAGAGTGGCACAGGGGCTGGAGAGGGCTCAGGTGAGCACAGAGGGTGCACCGGCAGGCAAATCAAAATCAAATTGACCATAAAATGCACATATAACCTGGACCTTAATACATCACTCTACCTAAAGGTTTCCGCATGTTATTATTGTTATCAGAACAGTGGAGTGTTGGAAGCTCCCTTGAAGGCAGTGAAATGGCTCAGGGCTTATAATGACTGGTAATGCCTTCTGCTTCAACATTTTCAATGTTTGTTTTTCTGTTTCTCCCTTTTTAATTTAGAACATTCTACCCTCAGTGGCCTTATAGTCTTATACTTTGGGCTGTAACGGTTGTTAAAGGCCCGCTTCTTTATTATAGGCCCTTGCCTGAGGCTCGAGCCTATAACACGGGTTCAGAGCCTTTAACAAGCGTTATAGCCCTCAGCAGCGAGCTATGAGGCTATATTGGTGATTATTATAAGTGAGTTTCTTCTGCCTCTTGACATATAGCTGAAAATGTATAGTTGCAAGCTTTATCTTTTCTTTTAATCGTATGTTCAGGATCACACATGTAGTCTGAATCTGCAGCAGAGACATTGTTATTTCCATTCGTTTACCGTTCTGACAATGCTCCAGGTGATAAATGGGACAGTCAACACTGTGCCGAGTGTTCTCGGGTTGTCTTCTTATGAAGAAGCCGGATTAAAATTCATGAGTAAACCAAGGTTGGTGTAAAGTAAAGTTTGATCAGTCCAAGGGTAAGAAAAGAGGAAGGAACAACATTTTCTGATGGCTCAGTTCATGTAACTGTGTTGGTAAGCCAAATGATTGTTTTTTTAACCTTTTAACCAATTTTTATTGAGTTTCTTCAATATTACATCACAGTGTTATATGTATTACAGCAAAATCAGTTTAACAATAGCATGGGATACATACCCCTCCATGGCCCAGAGTAAGATTGAATGCATTAGAACTGACAGGAGCTATTGGTCCCTTTTTCTTATGTCAGCAAACTAACAGTGACGTAATAATCTACGATGAGTCATGTAGGTGCAGTTCAGCTGTATCTATTATGCTGAATAGTTGAGGTGTTTCTTAAGTATTGGGAACTAGGCTAGCGTGCTCCACTCTTTGCAGCAGCCTTGAGACAGGAGACATATTTCTCGGTGTATGCGCTTAGATTCTCACCTCAATGTCAGAAATATATGTAGTTGTGCCTTCGGTGTCCTAACGAGGAAAAGTAGTCAAAGAAGGAATCTGTTTGTGTCACTTCTAGCACCAATGGCCAACGCAGATATCATGTTCAGGAATTTAAAGGAGGAATCCCGCCTTTGTATGTTTGGAAATCATGCAGTGAGGCTTCCCGCTCTGTTTCTATAGGATGTCTAGGAAGACCACGTGCTTCTTCTTGCCCTAAAGTCACAGACGCAGCCTTTCCCCATTTTAGTGTCGGCGCACACCAGTGGACAACACTTGTTACTGTCTGTGCCTTCCAGTGCATGGCGCTAAGCCTGCGGACTATAAGCAATGCTCAATCTATCAACCTATTTATGGCTTTCGCTGTTTTTGAGCGTTTATATAGCCCCAATAATGCACCCTCCATCGTACGTATAGCGGTGCGGCCGGTCACCTCCTCCAGTGAGCTGGAAACATCATCCCATAGAGCAGCGGCCGCCGGAGAACATGTGAGCTATGTCCACCCCTGGTCTTTGGCATCTGGGACAGTTCAAGACCGACTCAAACATCTGGTGTAGTGTTGCTGGCGTGAGGTATGCGCGGTGCAGAATATTATGCTGTTTATATTGAAACTTTGAGTTTCGCTATAACTTTCTGCGGTATATTAATGCCCATTCCCATTCCTAATCCGTCAGTTCCCTGCCTACATCCCTTTCGCATTGCCTACGGGTTGTGGCCAATGGGTCTCATCTGGTGTAAGCCAATGCTCGCACAAACACAGGATCAGTCAATGACCCCCACCTATTATGTGCAGTGTGTGTATCAGTGGGGGCCAGTTAGGTTCTGTATCCGTCATGTTCCCTAGTCGGGCCTTTTCAGCTAACAGGTGACCGTGAGCCAGGGAATGACCCACCGGTGGGTCGCTTTCCTCCTGTAATCTATCGAAGGGCAGCAGCACTCTGTCTTGAAATAAAGCACCCAGCGTGCCCACCCCGCCAACCTCCACACCTCTAAGCCCTCTCGTCCCACCATGTTAGTGAACAATGAGATGGAACTTAAGGGAATTTCAGGTGAGTATTGTGGGATGCATGGCAGAAGGCGTAGACCCCTGTGAAGGCTACCACAGGCCACCGTTGGTAGACTATTCGATTCCGGTGGGGGTTTGGCTCTTGGGAGCACAGCCTGCTGGACCTCCTGTTGCGCCCGCTCAGCGGTAGAGTACCTTAGTTTCTCTGTGAAACATCCCACCAGCCAGCGTGCGGGCCACTGAAGCTGTGCTGCCAAATAGTAGTGTTCAAAATTAGGGGCTCCTAAGCCCCCTTTGTCCACTGGGAGTTGTAACTTGCGAAGTGCTACTCACCTCCTACCTCTATTCCAATTAAACCTCTCTAGGGCTGAATGTAGGGTGTTAAATATAGATTTACAGAGATGCACGGGGAGATTATGAAAATAATACAACAGGTGGGGAGCATTACCTTCTTGGAGAGTGACACTCTACCCTATACCGAGAGTGGCAGTGTGCTCCAGGACGCCATTTACGGTCATAAGGAGGCAATAGCCTTAGTATGATTGCCATCTATGAGATCTTGTGTCTCATAGTAGATATTAATGCTGATGTAGCGAGATGTGCAGGGCTCCCATCGCTATGGATTGGTGTCTACAGCTATGTTTTGTTGAGGTCAGTGATGGTGAAGCAGGCACAGACATGATTTAGCCCAGTTTACACCTAGACCAGTAGCGGCCTGAAAGTCTCATAGGATGGTCAATATGCTCGATATGTCCTCTCGGATGTCATGGATATAAATTAGGACATCATCCGCATATAACGAGACTGCATGGAGATCAGTGTTTAGCAGGATGCCCCAATCCTGCCCTGCTTGCCGAAGCCGCTGTGCAAGTGGCTCCATTGCCAGAGCAAAAGCAGATAAGGCAATGGACATCCTTGCCGAGTTCCTCTGCTTACTCGGAATGAGGGGGATATACAGTGACCAATCCTCACCCTAGCCGTGGGCTCCACGTATAAGAGGTGAATCAGTTCGTGTAGCCTACCAGAGATGCCATAGCGGTCAGTTTCGAGAACAGGTGACCCCAGTCCACTGTGTTGAATGCTTTTTCCAGATCCTGTACCATGCATGCTACATAAGGCCACTGGGTCGGAGAGAGCTTCATCACCCTGTGTAAACGGCGGATATTGAGGGTAGTAGACCTGCCGGACACAAAACCATTCTGGTCTATGTGGACCAGGCGTGATGTGTTCATATAGCCAACCTGTTATAAGCTGGGTCAAGATCTTGTAGTCTGACCCAAGCATGGACAGTGGGCGGTACGAGGAGATCTCCAAGGAATCCTTCCCCGGCTTTGGGAGTGACTCCAGTAATGACTCTTGGAGTGATGATGGAAGTCGACCTTCTGACAGAGTAGTATGCTATAACTCTAACAGCTTGGGAGTCAATTGATGCTCATATGCCTCATATAATTCGATGGGGAACCCATCTAGAATAGGAGTTTTATTAGTGGCTGTGCTTCGTATAGCCCCTCTCACCTCTTGTATTGTTATGGGCATGTTAAGCTCCTCCCTATCCAGGGGGTCAATAGTAGGCAATGTTACCAAGCAAAGAATCTTTGTGTGTCAGCCTGGTGATCATTGGCAGGGGGTCATACAAGACCTGATAGTGAGTGGCAAATGCAGCATGTATATTCATTTGGTTGGTGACCAGGAGTGTAGGTGAAAGGCTAATCATGGTGATGGGTGCAGGCGGTGTTGCACTGTGCAGGAGCCACGCTAATAAACAACCGGATTTATCACCCTCTTTATGCATCCTGGCTTGATTCGCCCAAAAATCTCAGTGGCGTAGTCGTGCTATAAATTGTGCATGCCGCTCTAGTGACTCTGTTTATTCCCCCTGTTTCATATGATCTACCTGAGCTGCTTTTTCTAGGACACAATGAACTCTCTAAGCATATCAGATCATTCTGCAGGTCTGCCCTGGCCCCCACCGCTGCATGAATACAATGTCCCCTTAGTACAATCATAGTGGCTTCCCAGTCTACCAGTTTGGAAGAGGCAGTGCCACAGTTCTCGGTCAGACACTGAAGCAGTGCCTCGCCAGTGACATCCTGGAAGGCTTGGTCCTCCAGCATGGCTGGATCAAGCGCCAGGTAGGAACCGGAGGCCGCGGCGTGCCCCACTTCAACTATACCTATAATGTGTTGTCATTAGAGAATGTCTTTCCAAGATATTCCGCTCCCAGGGCCTGCATCCTAGTGGCTGGATTACAGAGTATGCAGTCCAGCCTCACATGTAAATCATGTGCGGGGGAATAAAAGGAATACTCCTTATTATCAGGATACAGTGAGCACCAGCAGTCCAGTAGAGACCAATGTGCGAGCCATTGGGACAAGAAAGAAGCGGCCACCCCCACTGGGGATGCTTGTAACGGTGGGCGGAAGTGTTCCAGCTGCATGTCCAAGATGCAATTAAAGTCCCCAGCTAATATCCATGGCATGTGGGCCCAGCACGTAGATATAGTGGAAAGGTAGGAGAAAAAGGTCGGTCGGGCTATGTTCTTAGCCTATACACTCCCTAGAAAGATGGGCCGGCCATCTAAATAACCCTCCACCAATACATAACAGCCTTCTGAGTCTAATTCTACCGCTGTGCTACGAAAGAGAACTCCGTGTCGACCCCAAACCAGAGCTCCCCAGGCAAACCCTGAGTACTAGCACAGTAGCATTGCCCTCAACAGCGCTTTTGCAGTCTAATGTCCTCCCCACCACAATGTGTGTCTCTTGCAGAAGTGCAAACTGGGCATTTCATCTTCTAATGTACTGTGTACTGCATGTCGTTTATGGGACGAGCCCATACCATGTACATTCCACGTCAGAATACTTACTTTATCCATTTAAATACAATAGAGAGAGGGCGTGCATACAAAAAGGTACACACCTGGTGGTCGCCCACCTGCAGGCAGATTCAGGACATACAATCTGTTTAAAATAACACCACATTTCACTAGATGACTCAATAAACTGTTGTTCCAGAACCCACAACTCCCCTCCCAGGGTGATCACTAAACACATGATCAACAAAACATTGAGGAACCCAAATGATTGTGATATGCGCTTCCTTTAAAGGTCACTAAAAAAATAAATATGTATATATATATACATCCAATAGGATATAATGGAATTTATATTTCGGCGGACGGGTTATCCGTCACCGTTGTGACGGAGTAACCCTCTTCCAAGATCTAAACCAGGCCCTTAGTCTTCGACCATTGAAGGACATTAGATTGGAACAGGACAAGAGCAACCCCAGAAGACAACACAAGTCTGCAGACAGAACATGATGAAGCATCGGTATCTTCTCCCATTCCTACCACCCCACCTTCCCATGCCCCAAGGAGCTGTGGTCAGGGGAGTTTCCTCCTCACCAGACACCGCTTCCAGCGTTGAGTGTGGATCAATGTCGCTCCTGCTGAATCCCTGGAGTTCAGGTGAGTGGGCATGACAGAAAGCCAAGATACAACATTTTTATTCTGCCTGAGCAAGTTAAATCAAACTGTAGGAGAAGAAATCGGTGCCCATGAGGAGCTGAAGTAGGCATCACAATATTACAATAATGCTCCAGCACCGGTGCCATTGGCACCGCCTGAGAGACTGGAAGCCGGGTCTGGCGGCTTAGTGGACTAATGCATCCACTGTGTTTGACCTCATGGTAAGAGGTTCGGAACCAGGCAGGCCCACTCAGCCTTTCATCCTTCTGAGGTTGATCAAATGAGTACCATTGAGTTGGGTAACAATAAGCATCTGTTCTTCAGTGCCAAGATACCCTTGGGTGAACGTGCGCTTTACTAATACACGTTATTTAATGGAGACAGCAATAAATATGTCCTTTTCATGAATCAGTGTCAGTTGCATTTCATTTGCAGACCTACTGCATTCCAACTATGATATTGCAAAAGTAGCCTTTATATTGTCTTTCCTATGTGGAAACGCTCCCAATTGCTTCATGTCATTAGTGGAGAACAATTTCTAGAGTTCAAGGACGTTCAAGGAAACAATGAGAAAGCTATTTGCTAGGCGTACCTTTATGCCAGCAAGCAAGAGTGAAATTATAAACTGAGGACAGAGAAGCAACGATCTGCTCACCTTTTACCTGTAGAGCACGCATATGACCCAGGTGGGTATCCTGGTGCTTTGAGGTGAGTGTCACCCTGGCTGGGGCCTGTTGCAACAGCCAAGTTTTCAGTTTCTTCTGGAATTCTAGGAGCGAGCTGATGGCTCTGATGTGCAGGGGGGGTTTCTTCCATCCTTTAGGATCTAGGTATGAGAAGGCGTGGTCGCCGGCTCTGGCTCTTCAGATGTGGGAGACAAATGCGAGCAGATGGGTGGCAGATTGAAAGTGTCTGGTGGGGGTGTGAAAGCTGATGCAATCATTCCAGTAGATGGGACCCAGGTTGTGCAGTGTTGCGTATGTGTGAGTGAAGATTTTGAACTGGACACGCATGTGGATGGGGAGTCAGTGGAGGTCCTTGAAGTCAGGTGAGTGGATAGGTGGGTGCAAGGTGGGAGGTTGAGTGAGTCTCACTCCTGTGTTCGAAATGATCTGGAGCCTCTCAGTGAGCTTGACAGAGATGCTGATGTAGAGTGCATTCCCGTAGTCTAACTTGTTGGTGAATAATAGGGCTTGAGTGATAGTTCGAGTGTTGAGAGGAAGCCATCCTGAGAATCATGTGGTGGTGGAAGCATGGGGAGGTGATCAAGTGAGCCTGGCTAGACCTCAATATTTGGTTGTTAGTCTCGATCTGTAGGTTTCTGGTGGGGCTGGACAGGGTGGGCATAGAACTCGGTTGACCAGTCAAGGTCCAGTGTGGCGTCCTTTATAGAGAGTACCACCTCTAGCTTATCGAAGTTGAGCTTCAGCCAGTAAGATTTCATCCAGGGGGTGACTTCTGGCATACAATTGCTAAATTTAGCTTGGGTGTTGGCAGTGTTTTTGGAGATGAAGCAGATGAGTTGTGTGTCATCAGTATATGAGATCAATGGGTTAGACAATTTTGGCAAGCAGGGCCATGTAGACATTGAAGAGCTGAGGGCTAAGGGATTATCCCTAGGGGATGAAACAGATCAGGTTGGTGGGTGCAGGGTTCTAGGCAACCTTTTGTTTGTGGCCTGCGAAGGTGGAACTGATCCATTTGAGATCTGTTCTTCAAATCCCTTTCTTGTGGAAGCGATGGATGAGGTTCCGGTGGGATACAGTGTTGAAAGTCATGGAGAGGTTGAGGAAGATGAGGGCTGCTGTGGTGCCTTGGTCTGTGATGATCCAGATGTCTTCGGTGGCAGCGATAATGGCAGCCTCAGTGCTGTGGTTAGGACTGAATTCTGATTTGGATGGGTACACAAGGAAGTTGTCATTGAGGTGTTATGCTAGTCTCTTGATGAGTTTCTGTTCGACTTTTGCTAGTTAGGGAAGCAGGGATATGGGTCTGTAGTTTGCTGGTAAAGGTAGATCTGCTGATGGTTTTATCGATAGTAGCACTGTGATGGCATGTTTGTAGGCATCCGGAATGGTAGCATTCAGCCGCGGCCGCTGCAGTTAAGAGCGGTGAGGCGGTGGGGCCGGCTGAGGGGGGATTTCGAGAGACGACCACAAAGGAAAATTAATTAATTATTTAATTTTCCCTTGTGGTTGTCTCTCGAAATCCCCCCTCAGCCGGCCCCACCACCCCACTGCTCTTACCTGCAGCAGCCGCAGCTGGTAGCAGTGGTGAGGGTGTCATTAAGGTTTGGGTTGAGGGCGGTGCAGTTGGAGCAGGCAAAGTGCTGGAAAGGGTCCAAAGAAGCTCATGAGTGGATGAGGTACATTGTGGCAGCAGTTGCCCCGGGAGAGGGTGGAATGATGATGGCCCATCAGGTCTGGGCAGTTTCTGGTGTGTCGTCATCATCATGATTGAGGGTTCCCATAGTGGAAGGGTCCCGTTGAGTTATGAAGATGTCGTAGGTTGTGCTTATCTTGTTGTGAGCTTGGAGAAGAGCTCCTGAGAGAGGTTGACGGTTGTTGAGCTGGCGGCGGGGAGATGATTTACTTTGAGTTATTGGTGCTGTTGTTGATCTGCTCGGTCAGAGCTGAGCGCTCGATAGCTTTGAGCTGCTGGTGGTAGTGTTTGAGAGCTGATTTGTAGGTGTCATTGGGAGTGAGTCTCCAGTGGTAGGCTAGCTGTTTTCAGTTGTGTGTGGTGAGCCATAAGTTGTCAGTGTATTAACTTGCTTGAGGTCTGGTCCTCGAGATGGTGGTGGTTTTGAGGGGGGCCAGTGGGTGCATCTGCGCAGGAGGTAGTAGTTGTTGATAGATCAGTTGAGAATTTCTTGGTGCATCGAGTGGTGGTTTAGAAGTTCTGTAGTCTAGATGTCCTCGAAGATTGCATTCCATTTGCGTATAGTGGTTTCGGTTGGAGCAGGTCTTTGTTGGTGGCTCAGGTGTATGTCGAAGCATTCGAGGGATACTGTCTTGTCCACTATGATGCTTGTGAAGTTGGTGAACATAGGTTCTAACAGGACCAGCGTGTGGGTGGTGTCATTAACTTGTTGGGTGAGTCACAGTGTGTGCAAGTTTTCTCAGAGGTTGGTAGTGTTTAGGTCAGTGAGGTCCTCCATGTGGAAGTTGAGTTTTCAAGGAGAATGAAAGAGCGAGAGTTGAGCACATGGGAGGCAAAAGTGTCTGCAATGGTATTCGAAAGTTGGGCCTAGGTCCAGGTGGCAGATAGAGCAGGGCTTTTCCCAGTGTGGTGCTATTGCAATTCTGACTTTGGATGCTAGGTGCTCCAATGGGTCGCAGGAGTAGGCCAAGGTGAGGGAGCATCAAATTGCTGGTTCTGTTCAGACTTGTGAGTTTGTAGCCTGGGGGAATGGCTGTTGCAATGTCTGGGGCTGAGGAGGGTTTTAGCCAGGTTTTGGTGAGGAAGAGTAGGTCCAGGGAGTGGTCATATAGGAGGCTCCAGATTTTAATGCTGTGTTTGGTGAGGGAACAAGTATCCAGAAGGGTGCAAACCCGTGTGGGTCTGGGTGTAGTGTGTGTCTGTATCACGAGGCATGGGTGTGCAAGTGCGACAACAGCAAGGAGCGGGGTTGTTGGGGGGGTGCAGGCGTGGTGGCAGACAGTGCAGGGGAAGGCACGTTGGGTGCTGGTGGGGTCGTCAGTCAGCAGCACGGGCAGAGGCGTCTGGGTTCAGTGCATAAAGGGCTCTGGTGAGGGAGCGTCTCAGGCCATAGTAGGAGGATGAAGGACCACGGGTCCTGGCACTGGGCACGGGCTGGGTGTGGGCAGGTGCAGAT
This sequence comes from Calotriton arnoldi, assembly GCA_963921515.1. Taxonomy (NCBI): domain Eukaryota; kingdom Metazoa; phylum Chordata; class Amphibia; order Caudata; family Salamandridae; genus Calotriton; species Calotriton arnoldi. Next base: position 8,215 of record CAWUFW010016402.1, on the reverse strand, counting down.
GGACTTGCCTTTGGCGTGCCAGCAACACGTCCGCACTGCAGTCGCCATTAAGAATTCCAGAAGGCGGGAGGAGATTCTCGGGCAATTGTCAGGGCTGCGCAGGCCGGAGTGTGTGGCAGGAGAAAGCGGGAGGCATGGTGGAAAGGAGCAGGTGAGAGCACGGTGCAGTGGCACCAAGACGAGACAAAGTCAATTGAGGCAAAAAAGAGCAAAAAGGGGGAGAGCGAGAAAGCGAAAACAGAGGCAGAAGGTGAGATAAAAGAGTAAAAAGTGGAAAAAAGAAAAACAAATGTGAGAATGTGTCAAGTCATAGTTCTGTCCATCTCCAGGAGTGTTTGATGCTCATAATGGTCTCATCTGCAGGAAGAACGAAAGCCCTGATGTTTTCCTGGGTAGGGGAAACAGGGTGTTGGAGGGACCAGGTGAGAAATGGGACAAAATTAGAATCTGCAGTTCTGAGAATGACTCTGACTTACACACTACCCTCCAACAATAAGCAAAAGAACCCCCAGTACCTGGTCTGTTCATGACTGGATGCCTGCTGCTTATATTGATTAATAGGAGAAATAATACTACAGAAAAACCTTCAACTGTCAATCACTGCAGTCTTCACACAGTTCGACACACTGCATTTCAGGGATTCGAACTGAAGTCTTTAAAGTCTGTATCCAACACTAAGAATTCCTATACAATTCAGTCCACTGCAATGGGGAGTCAATAGTTCTGTTTACTTGAAAGGATAGAATGCTCCTTTGAAAGTTCTGTTTTCATTAACAAGATTGGGAAATAACTCATTGGATAAATAGACACCTTCGGGGTGTCTTGCAGTATCGTATGCCTGTTAGTCGTTAGTAAGATTACGTGAAAGCCTTCCTTGTTTTTTGTTATAAACACGAATGCCAGCACTTCTATTTTTTCCAGCCAAGGCTCTGGCTACTTTGAATTCTCTCATTCGATGAACCTCTCTCTGCTCTTTAGTCTCATCCCCTTGTCTCTAAGCAAATGGAAAGTTTTTCGCTAACATGACCTTCCAAAAAATACTTTATTTGGATTCTGTGCAGATGCGTCCAAATGAAACAGAAGAGGAGACAGCAAATCTCTGCTTCAGGAAGTATCTGGTTCAGGAAGTTGCTGTAGTAACTAAATTTCAGAACCCCGTTCGGAGTGCAAGCAGGGGTTACTGGTTCCAACCGTGGGAGTCTAAGCCTTTTACTCCTGATGTCCGGGGCCTGGTCTACTTTGGATCCTGAGTAACTGAGCCAAGTATCCCTTCAGGACTTAACTCTCAGTAATGGTGTGGTCCATGCAGTCCAAGGCTGTCTCAGGGGAGGTGACTACAGGGAGGGAACACAAACTCATAATCAACATGCACAGCAGCAACAATAAACAATTGTCCAGCCACTAAGCTGGATCTGCATGAGTAATACTGCATAATCAGAGTCTGTTAGGGTATCAAACAAGGCCACCATAAACAAAATCTTTATTCACTACTACTGATACCAGTTTGCTGACCTAAGACCGACATCCTACCATCTACACTAAACTGGATCTCCATGGGTGATACAACCAAGTCCATACAGGCAAAGTATGGAAGACGGCCTCCCGAGCCAAGTTCGGTCTATTTGAATATTACGCCATGCCCTTCGGACTCTGCACTGCTGCTGCAGCATTCCATTTTACAAGATTTGTTAGATGTTTTGTAGTGTGCATAGATGACATTTTGATCTATTCACATTCTTTGGAAGATCATATGAGACATGTGAAAGTGGACTTGCAAAAATTAAGAGATAGCCAACTATATACTAAATTTGAAAAATGCACCTTTCATTTCTCGGGTCTACCACCCTCAGACCGATAGACAAACAGAGGGCACATACAAGTCTTTAGAACAAACTCTGGGTTGTTTATACTCTACTTACTCCTGTGATGTCCTCTGTCTAGTCGAATTCACATAAAAAATTAGCATACATGTGGCTACAAACATGCATTTTTCGCTCATTAGAAATGCACCCGAAGTGAATACCATTAGACATACCACTAGCAGACAGTAAAGGTTCCCTCAGTTACAGACAAGAGCATCACCAACATCTACACAAGGTTCTGAAAAAATAAAAATAAACAGCAATCAGCCTCTTCAAACTAAAACGTTAAATCCCAGGCCGACAAACACAGTATACCCAGGCCAGTATAATCTGTGGGAAATATAGTGTGGCTATCTACCAAGAATTTACGTTTAGAGAAAACCTAAATTGTCAACATGGTTTGTGGGATCCTTGCAGGTGTTACAGATACTTACTTAACTCAGGGACCATGAAATTACAGTTACCTGAAGATTACAAAATAAATCAGATTTTTCATGTCACCCTGAATTAGCCTTACCACCCGGACACGTGCCAGGGACCACCTCCTCCATCTCTCAGAGTAGGGGATCATCTAGATCACAGATTCTAGATTCAAAAAGAGAACGTGACAGATTACTTTATTTGATTGATTGAGAAGAAGGGCCCGAGGACATGTCTTGGGAAACCGCAAGAAAAGTACTCGCCCCCCCCCAACTGGTAAAACATTTTCATGCCTTTTAGCCAAACAAGCCTCCCCCGGCTGCTCAGCCTTTGGCAGGAGGACTGTCAGAAACTTTCCTGTCTCAACCTGCCTCGCCATAATGACATAAGCAGTTTACCCAGGTGTTTGCAGACAAGAATCAATCAATCAAGCCGGCCTGTAGAGCGCAGCTTGTCACCCCAGGGGGTCTCCAGGTGCTGGTGGGTAGTACGCCTCAGTCGAATGGTGGTGCGGTCAAAAAGCCAGGTCTTGAGCTGCTCCCTGAAGTCCTTTAGGGAAGTCCTTTAGAGACGGGGAGGAGCGCAGGGGTAGAGGGAGGTCATTTCAGGCTCTGGCGGCGAGGTAGGAGAAGGAGCGGCCACCACAGCAGCTGCGGGGGATGTGGGCCAATGCGAGGATGGAGGATCGGAGATCTCTGGTAGTTCGGTGGAAAGTCAGGCGGTCGTTGATGTAGGTGGGTACGGACTTGTGGAGGGTTTTGTAGGCATGCGTGAGGAGCTTGAAGAGGCATCTTTCTTGGGTGGGAAACCACTGTAGAGCTCTAAGGTGAGGGGTGATGCAGGTTCTTCTTGGGATGTCGAGGAGGAGTAGTATCAGAAAAGAAGAATAGGAGACTGGGAACGAATGAAAGTCCAGTGCCCGAGCTCCAAAACTATAGTCAAATCAAGGTCAGGGGTCACTGCTCCTAAGACGAAAAAGTAGGTGGTGGGCAGATCAGAAGGAGAACTGTCAACAAGACTGTTTCTTGTGGCCCTCACACATACCCAAGGGTGTCATACTTCATCAACGGGTGGGTGTTCCTCTTCGGGCCGGTGCTGCAATGCCTCTCAGGTCCCCCGAAGGGCCACTTTGGTGGAGACCTTTTGATTTTGGTTGCTGTCTGATGAGTACAAGGGTGTCCAAAGTGGGGTGATCAGTGAAGTGTGACGATAGTGGTCTAAAACTGGCTAGGGGATGTCAGATTCATCTTTATTCTGTTGAATCCCCTGTCAGGTTTTAAAAAAAACATTAGTGGCACTTATAAGGTCAATGATGTGCCCAAGTAGCTAGTGAAATAAACTTCGGGTCGAAATGTATGGCACCTCCATGGTCTATACAGATCTGTTGCGCTTCTTCAAGACCAAGAGCAGGGGTGAAATAACTACCCCATTTTAATTTATCATGTTTGGTCACCCACTTGCGGGTGCTACCTGTTTGTTTTGTGGGGAGAATGATTGTCCAATCTACAAAAGAAGAAAAGAATAAGAGAATAAGAAAAGAATAAGAGAAAGGAAAAAGTGACACATGCAATTAACTTGTTTCATTTCTGGCACGGGCATCCTTGTATACCAAGTATAAAAGCCCCCTGGGGTGGACTAATATCTGTGCCATGGGTATGTCGCTGGCATTATTAAATCCAAAATGTATGTATCCAGCACACAGTTTGTCTTGCAATTGTGAATCAAATCAAATAAAATAAAAGTCACTTGTCATCATTTATGTAATGAATCACGTGTTTGCATGCCTAACCTGTTACAATACATATGCACCATGTACCGAATGTACTGAGCATATCACACACGGCATGTGCATGGTAACGATTGGATAATGGATGCTAGTATGTCTTCAGTAATTCTCTTCCTAGTTTGTAGATGTGGTGTAGGCAGGGGTCTGTGGGTGTTCTGGAGTGTATGGAGTTCATGATGGAGATGATGTCTTCAGTGGAGAGCTGCTTCCAGTCGGTAGTCCGGTGAGGGAGAGAGGCGCTTGCTTGGGTGCTGCAGTGTATGAGGTCGGTGGGTTGAGGATCAAAGTTGCTGTAGATGTCAGTGATTTTGTGGTGAAAGTAGCCTGTTAGGATTGTCAAAGAGGTCTTGAGAGGGGTGGACTATGTTCTTGGTGGCAGAGGGGTAGGAGAATTCTCTGACAATGCTGAACAGGTCCTTGGTGTGGTTAGTGCTCGCCTAGATGCAGGTGTTGAGGGCTTCTTTTTTGGTCTCTCCGAGATGGTGGTGGTAGCTGTTGAGGGTGGATCAGTAAGAGTCGAGGTTGGTGGGGTCTTGTTGGGTCGCTTGTGTCTCTCTAGTTTCTTGCAGTGTCGCTTGAGGGACAGCAGCTCTGGGGTGAGCCAGCTGGCCTGTTTGGCAGGTCTGCTGTTAGTGGTATTCTTCAGGGGGATGATGGTGTCAGCAGCTGAGGAGATCCAGTTGGAGAAATTCTGTACGTAGCGTTTGAGGGAGTTTAAGGGGGCAGGTCTAGCTTCTTTTAGGGCAGTGGTCCAGAGGGGCTCTGTGACCTTGCTCCAGTTGTGGCTAGGGTGAGTCAGGGTCTCATCAGGGTATCTTGCGGTGAAGTGGACGATGCTGTGGACTGTCCAGGTCATTTCGGTGGTGTGGGAGAATTTGGCTCTGTAGAAGGTGGAGAAGATGGAGTCCAGAGTGTGTCCTGCTCTGTGCGTGGGGGTGGTGACCAGTTAAGAGAGGCCGATGATGCTGATTTTTTCGGGAAGTGTGGTGGAGTTGGTGTCATCAGGGTCTTGGAGGTGGAAGTTCAGGTCACCCAGGAAGATGTAGTGGTTGGAGTCGATAGCCAGGGGGACTATGAAGTCTGGGATGGAGCTGCTAAAGCTGGGGCATGGACACGGAGGTCTGTAGGTGAGGGTTCGTCTGATGGTGGTGTTGGCATCTGGCTTGATACGGAAGTTCAGGTGTTCCATGATGTTTGTCATCATCAGAGTCGGTGCAGTTGAGGGAGCCTTTGTGGATGATGGCGATGCCCCCGCTGAGTCTGCCTGGCAGTCGTGATGGATTATCTTGTATCCGGTGCGTGTCGCGGTGGCAATGTCGGATGCTGAGGCAGGGGTTAACCAGGTTTTGTTTATGGAGATGACTTTGGGGGCGAATTTGGTTATGGTGTCCCAGATTTCCATGGCATGCTTGCAAAGAAATCTGACGTTGAGAAGAGTGCAGTGAAGCTGAGGCTTGTGGTCGGGTGTAGGCTGGGTGGTGGTTGTGGGGGTTCTCACATCGCAGGAAAGGCGGCAGTGGTAGCAGGTGAAGGGTTCTTCCGTGGAGCTTCCAGAGATTCCAGACACCTCCTCTTTCTAACCTATTCACAGGTAAGGAGATAATCCTCTTCTATGTTACTAATCTCGCCCAGCCATTATCCTTGTGTTAAGGTGGGTAGAAACCATCAGAATTAAAAGAGGGTCTTACCAAAAAATCTAACGGTGCCCCTCTGTAATGTAAATACTGAGCTGCGGTTGTTGCCATCTTGCCATGTTTCCACGTAAGGTTTTTTGGTTATGTTATTGGAGTGTGAGTTCTTGCAAGATCACAGCGAGGAGATCCTGATCGAGATCTCAACAGATTTCAGAACTCCCTAATCCCAGCAGTCATCTTGGGCGGAGCATTATAAATACTGTGCCCCACACTGACAGAAATTCTATGCCAGGACAGGAGGCTCAGATTATGCTTCTTTTTCTTTACTGAACTGTTACAGCAGCCAATCAAAACTTATTAAACACAAAACTTAATTAAACATGACCCATATTACTTCATTACAGTCCACCTATCACAACCTGCATATCCCCTCAAAATCAATCAACACCCTCTTGGCTGCCTCTTTCATTTCTGTTCGGCAGTCAAGATAAGTGGTGTTCATTTTTGCTCCCATGGTATGCGTTTATTGAATTACTGTGTTTTTTAAATTGAAAAGTGTTCTCTCTTGATGATACGACTGTGTATTATGCAAGTACCGCAGGACAGTACACCCGGGATTCCATGCTGTTCCGGCTTGTATGCGAGTGTGGACGCATCCGCTTTGTGATGTTACATTCCCCATGTCTGGTGTTTTTATTTCAGATTCCCTCATATGTTTCCCAACCGCATTGACAGTTGAGTTCAGTGGTATGCAAACAAATGATGGACGGAATGCTGAATGAATCATACATTCATCCCCAGTCAAGAGATCTGGGTTAAATCCATCGTTCTTTTGCTCACCATGCCACCCCAGTTTAGACCCAGCTAAGCGCAAATCAGTCTTGACCATGTGCCTCATGGGAACAGTCCAGACCGAACCTGCAAGCCAGGTCCTCCCTGGACCGGAAACAAGCATCCTGGGACCTGTTTCTGGGTATTACCCTTCATCAGCCAGGCTAGCTTGAATCCAGTGGCACAGTGAGCAAGGGACCCACGTCTGGGCATACCCATCCCACTTAGGGTGAAAAGTGCTATGCAAACAAATGATGGACGGAATGCTGAATGAATCATACATTCACCCCCAGTCAAGAGATCTGGGTTAAATCCATCATTCTTTTGCTCACCATGCCACCCCAGTTTAGACCCAGCCATGTGCAAATCAGTCTTGACCCTGTGCCTCATGGGAACAGTCCAGACCGAACTGCCAAAGCCAGATCCTCCCTGGACCGGAAACAAGCATCCTGGGACCGGTTTCTGGGTATTACCCTTCATCAGCCAGGCTAGCTTGAATCCAGTGGCACAGTGAGCGAGGGCCCACGTCTGGGCATACCCATCCCACTTAGGGTGAAAAGTGCTATGCAAACAAATGATGGACGGACTGCTGAATGAATCATACATTCACCCCCAGTCAAGAGATCTGGGTTAAATCCATTGTTCTTGGCCTGGCAGTTCGGGCTGGACTGTTGCCATTGGGCGCATGGTCAAGACTGAATTTTCATATGGCTGGGTCCAAACTGGAATGGCATGGTGAGCAACAAAACGATGGATTTATGCCCAGATCTCTGTAATGGGGTCAATGTATGACATTGTTCTGCATTCTGTCCATCAATTGTTCTTTTTGCATTTGTCAACCCGAGTGGGATGGGTATGCCCAGACATGGGTCCCGTGCTCTCCATGCCACTGGAGTCAAGCTATCCTGATTGATGAGGGCTGAAAGCCCGAAACCGGTCCTAGGATGCTTGTTTCCAGTCCAGGGAGGACCTGGCCTGGCAGTTCGGGCTGGACTGTTCCCATTGGGCGCAGGGTCAAGACTGATTTGCATATGGCTGGGTCCAAACTGGAATGGCACGGGGAGCAAAAAAACGATTGATTTAGGCCCAGATCTCTGTACTGGGGTGAATGTATGACATTGTTCTGCATTCTGTCCATCAATTGTTCTTTTTGCAGTTGAGTTCAGTGGAGCAGGAGCTTGGAGTTAGATTGCCCTCGATCAGGCATAGCCAACATGGGTAGTCCTATTTCATTTTCCTTTGCTTCCATCGCGCATTCAAATGTGTGGTTGCACTGAACGGATTCAGAGGTCTACGGCACACCCTAAGGCTTCAGACACAAACCCAGAAGAGCAGAAGCTCATTTATGATATTTGGTTCCTACATTTACAATCTTCCAATTCCATACTAAGATTACAATTATAAACGTGGCAAATATTGCCCCTCCCACGCCCTTTCCATATTAAGGGTCGATTTAATTCCACTTGGGTACCTCCGATGTGCTAAAGCCTGCTCCTTCCATGAGCTGATCTATATAAATTGATTGAGCTTTCCTTGGGGCTGCTCCCCCCCATTGCCCGTAAGGGTTGACAACCTATATTACCTAATACTATTTGAACCTCAACCATTTGACCTGGAGGAGTACCAGGAATACTATGAGGCTGACCCTGAGAATTATTTTGAAAATGACTTGGTTGAGGCAT